>CM060368.1:161989923-162010455 GCA_030545235.1 Helianthus tuberosus
AGTCGACAGACAACTGCACCAACAGACTCCCCCTTGAATGTTGACGGAATCTTCAGTGAGAGTCTTCAACATGACAATTCTTCAATCTTGATCGGTCTTCTTCAGGAACTCTTCCTAGAATCATGTACCCGGATCTTTCTCTGGTTCTAACTTTCGTCAGACTTCCCCTATCATCGAGCTGGGATCGCTGTCTGGAATTTGTTATCACCTTTGAAATCAAATCCTGGCTTTTTCAGTTTAAGCTCTTCTCAGGTTCTGATGCATCTCCTGGCTTTCAATAGCAACAGGATCAGAAACCTACACATCTCAATCACTCTATTACAAACAAACAATATTGTGATTCAACTTAATGAATCAACTAAACTTTTGAGAATAATTTTCATTTAAAATTGATCAAGAATTTAAAACATTCCAAATTTCTGATTCAACTTAATGAATCATTTTAAACATTTCAAACCAATTAACCAAACCATTCGTTCATCATGTTTAGCCGTTGAGATTTTGAATATCAGCTTTCCAACATCAGTTGTCAAAAATCTTTTTGGATTTTTCAAAAAATGAAACATAAATGCAATAACAGAAATTAAATGCAGAAATGAAAAATGTACAAACATATTTTTGTGAGTTTGTGAAAGAGGATCATATCAGTTCATGAGACAAATCACTAGCACCGTTAAGCTTTAAACATTTTAAGTTCTAAACGATTCACATGGATTGACGATATTGTTGTCCACATAAACTCAATCTAAAAACTTTCGAAATGCTTACCGATACGTTAAGGTATATTAATTTTGCACTAAGTTCTTATGGACCCCATGATCTCAGCATATCCCCTCATCATGTAATACACTAACTCAAGCAATGCATTTAAACTTTTATCAACTGTGATTTGTGCGAAAACAAAGCAGAATGTTTAAACATTAACAATCAGGTCGATACTTCCGTATACGCAGAGAAAGTCCAATGTTTAAACAAAATAAGAAAAATAAAACAAGTTGAAGTTGTTTAGGCTTTAACCACCAGATCGATACTTCCGTATACGCAGAGGAGGTCCAAAGCTTAAACGAAACACCAAAGAAAATAAAGCAGAACGTTTAGGCAACAACATCCAGGTCGATACTCACGTATACGCAGAGGATGTCCGATGCTTAAACAAAATAAAGAAATAAAACAAGTTTAAATCTTTGCAAAATGAAATGCACAATCACAGCGACTTTTCAGCAAAGTTGTGAAAGTTCACAAACTTAACCAGTTTTATGTCTTTCGACAATCAGCGATTACTGAGTAGGCACACAGTCAAGAAGGACAAAACTAAGTACTATGCTTTCGACCATGTTTTCCACTAGAACTAGGCTTTTTCATTTAAGTTTGTATCGTTATCGCAATTCTACTAGTCTAGCTGAGCCTATCGTCACATCTTTAGTGAGACCGTTTATCACATTTTATCTCTCCATTTCTTTAGCATGCTGTGACAGTCCAACTGATCTACTATCATTTCCTCTTTTTGACAACAAAACTCATTTTGAATTTTTTCAATGTTTTTGTAATTTTCAAATTTTCTAATTTTAATTTTTTTTTTAATTTTACTCCCCCTAAAATCAAAATATGTCTCAATTTTGATTTTCTGGGAAAATTTGAAAGTAAACTGTACAAGAAACGTGACAACATGATAAGAATCACTTCAATTCTCCATTCACTTGGCATAAACAATCAGAACTCCCCCTCACAACAAACTATTTTCCCATTATGATTTCAAAACACTTAAGTTTGTTTTAATCAAAATGGTTTTTCCTGAAAAATTAGTTTGTTTACTAATCATTTGTAGATTCGGGGTCACTTCATCACATTGTTTTCTTCGTACACATGACAAATTTTATAATTTCAGTTTTAGATCTCAAACATCACTTGTAGAAAATCAAGTACAACTTAATGTCCCTGATTTACCACATGTAAGGCGAAAAATCACCAGAGTGAAATTTCTCAAGAAATGTGCCGATTCATGTTCCACGCTTACCAACCTGGGAACTCCGGCAAGTCAGGTTTTTCATTTGAACAGATTCACCCAAGCCTGACGGTCCTTGGGTGATTTTGAATTCTTGTTCAACAATGGTGGAAAATTTGTATCATCCATTGTTAGACCAGAATTCTCATTTTTTACCTCAACAACTGGCTCTTCTGGTTTTACCATACCAGAATCATTGCCTGAATGTGGCTTGTCTGACTTTGATGAGCCAGATTCATCGCCGACGTGTGGCTCCTTTGTTTTCACAGAAACAGATTCATCGCCACCAATTTTCACCTTCTTCTTTTCCTTTTTCGTCCTCAGATTTGTATCTGATGAATTTGTCTTGCTTGACTTTGCAGTCGAGGGAGTTGATTCATCAGAACTTTTATTCGATCTATCCGGTGAACCCGAGGACAAAATCTTCTCCAGATACTCTCTGGCCTTCTTCCTCTTCTTTCTCAGTCTGTCTTTTTGCCCCTGTGAAAGTTTAACTTTCTTTTCTTGAACCTTCTGTTCTTTGGGCTTGACATTGACTAATTTCTTTGCCAATTTATGAGAATTAACCCTCAATCTTTCATTTGATCTCCTTGGGCAATCTCTGGCAATGTGACCTCTTATTTGACAATTATAGCATCTTCTCGTCTCATAACTCCAATCCTGGCAATTAACAGCAATGTGTCCTTGATAACCGCATTGGTAACACACTCTGTTATCATACCAATCACCACTTTCACACCAGATGCTCATATCATAGCATTGTTTGGCTTGGTGCTATTCTTTTCCCCTCTTGATTGCTGGATTTTGCTTTTGAGCACTGTGGTCCGACCTGCACCACTTATTGCCAACAATTTTTGAATTTTCAATTTTTACTTTTTGTAATTTTTTATTGCGATTGGATGATTGATCTGATGAACTTTTATTTTCTTTTTTAACATTTTTCAAAATTTTCTCTTTTTGTTTTTGTTCCACTTTCTTCTTCAAAGGTTTTTGCTTAGAGCATTCTCCCTTTTCAGTTGATTGTGGAACAGTTTCTTGAAACTTTTCTTTTAACTTCAAAAATAAATTTTTTTTCTTCATTTTTTCATTTTCATCATCAGATTTCTCATCACAATCTTCAACTTTGACTTTGTCAAAGTTTGTGACATTGTCACTTATTGGAACTGAATTAATAGGTTTTGGACAGGGAATAGCTGAAGTATTCACAAAAACCTTCAACTTTTCTTCCCATTCCCTGATTTTACCTTCTAACTCTTTGATTTTCTTTTGAGCACATTCAGCTTCTTTTTCAAGTTGAATAATCGTCTGAAGATGAGAATTTATCATTTTTTGCTTTTCAATGTTATTTTGACTAAAAACATTTCTCCCATCTTCGAGAATTTTTATTTGATTTTCAAATTCTTTTTCAGCTTTTGATTTCTCTATTTCAAAAACTTTCAGTTTATTTTCAAAATTTTTTTCATTTTCTTTCAACTTCTGGTTTTCAAATGTCAAACTGTTCAAGTTACTTAACAGTTTGTCATTTTCAGATTTCAGCTTTACACAATTTTCCTGCAACTCCAGAATCTGTTTATCATCAGCTTGCTTCTTAACATATAGCTTTTTGACTTCCAAAGTCAAACTTTCCGCATCTTTCATGAGTTTGTCATTTTCCGTCTTAAAGCTGTCACATATAAAACACACTGAAGCAGAACTTGAAAGTTCATTCTTCACAGATTCTTCATTCTTTGACATTTCCTTTGTCTATGTCTTGTATGTTCCTGCACAAACAATTTTAACAAAATCAAGAGGATTTAAATTTGTATTAATATAACACCCCCTTTTAAAGTCATATTTCATGTTCTGTTTTGCAGCGAAACACATACATATTCTCCTATCAATTTCAGTAATTACATCCAAATTGATTTTATCTAGATTTCCCAAATTCAATTTATCTAGATTCTCTTTGATTTTATTCATCAATATTTTCTTCTTATCAGAATTTTCATAACTATGCTTTTGAAGTTTATTGATGAAATCAGATGGATGTAATTTTGAAAATTTAGGCTCTTGTTTTAATTTCTTTAAAACATCATCCCATTCGGCAGGTAAAGCATCTGCAAACTTTGATATCTTTTCAGTATCTGTCAATTTTATTCCAAACAATTTTAACCTGTCCATCAAGTAATCAAATCTCCTTTCCATCTCTTTCACGGTCTCATCCTTTTGAAATGCAAACTTTTCAAGTCTAAGAATCCAAATCTTCTTATCATCTTGTTCATATATGCTCATTTGATACCAACCATATCTATTTAACCTTTCAATAAACTCATTCTCCTCTTCATCAAACATTTCTGCCATATTTCAAACAATCCCGACACGTTTTCTCTCAAAACAACCTGTTAAGTGAAATTAGACTACTTATGTGAACTAAGAGCGAAATCAGAATGTTCACATAAAGAAAATCAGAATGTTCACAAAAAGGAAATCCCAAGATATGTGTGACACAAGAGCGAAACCCTGATGTTCACAAGAGCGAAACCCTGATGTTCACAAGAGCGAAATCAGGTGTAACTTTGAGCGAAATCAGGTGTCTGGGTTGCCCTATGAGCGAAATTAGGCTGATTGGATGATCTTGGAGCGAAATTAGGATGACATATAAGCGAAATCACACAATGTCCGTATGAGCGAAATCTAATCGGAATGCAATTTGGTCCATTTTTAGTTTGAATTTCAGTGTCAAACTTTCAGGGATTTGTCTATGTCCAATTGTCTATGATCTGTGAAATTTTGAGCGAATTTTGACCAGTAAATCTCTCTAAAATGATGAAAGAAGGTGTAGAAGCTAGAAATCTCAATGAAAATCAGCTGAATACTGCAGAACTCCTCCTCCTAAGCTCTGATACCACTTGTAGGATCGTGATCTGACCCGAATGAGTCGTTCAGAGGTGTTCTTCTCTGTTTCAGGTGCGGAATAACAAGAAACAAAGGTAGATACAGCTGATTCTTCACTTTAACTACTGTTTGTATTGATTATAACACGAATACAAGTAGTTCTTCACACCGGCATCACCTCGGTATGGAATCATACAACCTTACAAATGATTTCGTTCAAGGGCTATATATAGTTGCCTAGATTTCGCTCATAAGGACATGATGTCCATAAGAGCGAAATCAGTAATGTCCATATAAGCGAAATCAGTAATTTCCCACATATAAACATCAGTGATTTCCCACATATGGACATCCTGATTTCCCACATATGGACATGTCCATATATGTGAAATCAACTTTCTCGGGAAATCACCACTACTACTCTATATTCCCGTACAATATACAATCAGCCCTAAACTAAGACACGAACGAAGATGTAGTCAACAGACAACTGCACCAACATTTAGTGCTTTCCACATTGAGTGTGCACTTCCGTTATGTTGCAATAAAATCAAGATGTCTTCCTTAATGGTTGTTGCAAAATACTGATCATCATCTTTTCACTTTTGTATTTCGCTTTCTCTTTATCATCTAAGTCTTTAATAGCAACGATATCTCTGTATTCATCAATCGGTCTAACATATCGTTCTTCAACACATTCCCACGCATCTAAGTGATTAGCTTGAACCCAATTTTCAAAACGTTCCTCCCAACCGTTATACTCCTCGATATTCATGAGCTTAGGCGGTTTTTGCATGGTGCCCATTTCATTCTCTAAGTTCACGTTCTGAGCCATAGTTATCGGGGTAGCAAATGCGTTGTAGAATTCGTTTTCCTTGATTCGGTTTTAAAAAATTCACAAAAACAGATCTTCAAAAGAACTGAGATGATTTTCAAGCGATCTGGTAAGTTCCAAACGACCTGGTCACTAACTTCAAACCGTGCGAACTGATAAAACAAACTCAAACGATTTGGTGCAAACCGTGCAAACTGGAATGTTATAATGTCAAACCGTGCGAACTGGATCAACCCGTGTGAACTGAATAAATTCCAAACCGTGCGAACTGAGTGATTTCCAAACCGTGCGAACTGAGTGAATTTCAAACCGTGCGAACTGAGCACCTCGTGCGACCTGGATGATCATAACATCTCCGACAATGGATGATCAGCTCATGCGAACTGAAACAACTTTGTTCAATTCGTGCGAACTGGAACTCGAATTCAAACGAACTGGAACATCTCCAAACGATCTGATGAGTTTTTCACACGATTTGGTCAGTTTTATCAAGATTTTGGTTGAATTAGGACCTGATTTTTTCAAGGATTGATTAAAACAGTGTTTTACTAGTTATATGTCAAAATCAGATCATTTTATCCATGAAATCTTAGTTAATTTTGAGAAAAAGTGAAGAAAGTAAGTAGAAATGAGTAGAAATCAGATTTTCCTTGAAAACAAGCTGAAATGGTAAGAACTCTTCCTCCTGAGCTCTGATACCACTTGTAGGATCGGTGAATCGATCAAAACGAGTCAATCAGAAGAGTTCTAGACCAAATCAGAGGCGGAATTCATTGACTTGATCTTCATTCAGCTTGATATGCACTTAGAATCACTTTAAATGTCGTTTAGATTGATTTCACAACGTTTTACAGGCTTGACAACACTTCGGCAGAGCTTCGCTATCGGAATCCAAAGTTTCAAATGAAGAACCAAGACCTAGTATTTATAGGAGAGCCAGTTCGCACGAACTGGCCAGTTCGCACGAACTGGTCACTTCGTGTGAACCTGCTGGTTTTGACCTGTTTCCCGTTTCTTTCGAACTACGTGTCTTGGTCTATCAATCCTATTACATGACTCGATACAAGACGAAGTCAACAGACATATGCACTAACATATCATATTCTCATGCAACTTTTGATAATGATTGGGGTTAGAGGGCTTTTGACCAAAGATACATCTACACCAATGGTTGACCTCGGTATGTTTTTTAAGAAACTTTTCTTGAGAACACTATTGGTTGAGGATATGAGGAAAGCAAAGGATGACATTCTTACCATTCTATGCAAGTTAGAGATGATATATACCCTGGCGTTTTTTGATATTATGGTTCATTTACTTTTAAATTTACCTGATGATGCGATTGCAAGAGGTCCAGTAGCTTTCATATGGATGTATCCATTTGAAAGGTACATGAAAAAGCTAAAAAACTATGTTAGAAACCCTAAAAGGCCGGAGGGTTGTATAGCTAAAGCTTAGGTGATTGAAGAAGCTCTAACATTTTGTTCAATGTATCTTCAAGATGTTCAGACTAAGTTCAATCGCCCAGATAGAAACGAGGATGTCGTTGTTGAAAAAGTAAAGTTTTGGGTGTTTGAGTCTAAATGTCGTCTAGCAAGCGCAACGAAGAGCAAATATCTTTCAACCATCGAAAAAAGCAAGATGGAATGGTTTGTCATCGAAAACTACGCAGAAGTCAGGGAGTACATGAAGTGAGTGTTCCTATCTTTACTTTTCATAATATGTTAATTACTATTTTCTCTTCCTTGCTTATATTTGTCATCCATGTTGTGAGTTCATATCTACACATCCCCAAGATGATCTTAAAACCAAATTTCCGAGGTGGTTTCTTGATAAGGTATAAAACATATATAACACGCATTACTCTACATCTGTTAGGTAATACATATATAACAAGAGTTGTATGCTTTTTCAATTGGTACGAAAATGAATGCTGAAACTTACACTGGTTCATAGCCAACGGTGTTAGGTTTATGACACTTGAACGTGATGCAAAATGCGCAACGCAAAACTCTTGGGTAGAGGTGGCCGGAGAGAACGGTATGAAATTTTATGGCTAATTAGAAGAAATTATTGAGTTGCATTATACAAATGGTTATTCAACTGTCCTATTTCGGTGTAAGTGGTTTGATACTCAAAGGGTGTAAAGTATGACAATAATATCACAAGTATAAGCACTGAACAAGAATAGGACAAAGATGATCAACTCATATTTGCTTCGCAAGCCAAACAAGTGTTCTTCATCCAAGAACCGTCTCTAAACCAAAAATAAAAAATAAACATAGATGGGTAGTCGAAAACATTAATCATCAAAAAATTTGGGATCAGCCATTAAATGATGACTGCGTCGAGCCGGTTCGAAATGTTGATGATGACTTAGAAGATATTGATGTTGCCCACAACAAGTCTTCATCTGACTGTCCGCTTGTCATCGACCTCACCCAATACTTTCAAATTGGGTCTTCTCATGTTACTTCAGGTGAGCCTACAACTGATGTTGATCCCCCAGTGACTACTTTCGATGAAGTGTTGGAGGTCGAGACTGATTATGATGAGGACGATCCCGATTATGACATCGAGTTTGATTAAAAGAAAAGTTATTGTAATTTATATTAGTTGGTATTTGAAAAACACTTGTTGAAATCTTTATTTACATACTATTTATACTTGTTGTACTTTCTATTAATTTCTATTTGATACACTTGTTGTAACATTTGTAACTTTTTAGGAAAAATGTTTTCTTTGTGGTTTTTATTTGTTTATCACATGCAGGATGTGCTCCCCAGGGGACATGGGTGGAGACGGAATTGGGGATCCACCACATCCTGATCCTTTTCGGAGAGGAACACACGATATCGACCATAAGTTATCAATTATTATTTAGTACTTTTATTTCATTTATTATAAATGTTGTCACTAATTATATTTAATTTTAATTTTATTTGCAGCGGTTCCCCCAAGGAGAGTTAACGAGAAAGCAAAAAATCAAAAGCTTCGCAGAATGGTGAAAGTGGGAGGGGGGGACCATGTCTCTTACATTCGATAGAGATGTAACCTATACCCACGTCGGTGTACCGAGCGACCTATTTTCACGTTAGGCGGGTATGTATAAGTGGCGGACCATCCCGTTCGATAAATGGGTTGGGACAAAGTTTCGAAAACCACATAAGGATGCCATCATGAACCACCTAAAGGTAAATAAGTTATTTCGCGTTAAACGACTGTAAACGCAGCAGCAAACGGGTGTAAAAAGCCGTTTGCTGCTGCGTTTGCAGGCGTAAATGCGCTGTTAAATGGCGGCAAACGCGGTAGCAAACGGTTGCGTTTTTGCCCTCGTTTGCTCTTGCATTTGCAGCCGTTTAATGCTGCGTTTACGGTTTCTAAAGAAGAATTTCTTAGTAATGGAGGTTATGACGATATGGAAAGAGCAAGGGCATACCACCGGTGGATATGCCTTATGAAAATTGGCAGAGAACCATTGATCACTTCTTGGACCCCAAATATATTTCAAGACGTAAGGCTAACACAAAAGTCCACCAGCGTCAACTATTCCCAAACCGTGAGGGGACAACATCACACAGTAGCACCGCCTACAAACATGTAATATTTTATATGTGTGTGTTTGTATGTTTGTGTTTATTTAATGTCTAATCTAATTTTTAAGGTTAAACAGGGTTTGAAACATCTCGCTACGTACCGCAAAACTCACACAGATAAAGTTGGGGATTGGGTTGACGCGGTAGCAGAGCAACATTTTGTAAGTATCTATCTAAAGTATAATTCTCTATAATATATATATATATATATATCATCTTTGTAAAATACAACTTAATTCAGAACGCGAGATTATGGGCGGAAATGAGTATGATGGAGAAGGCGGCGATTCTCAACCGCCGAATGAGGTTGCCGCATTTCAAAATGTGATGGGTGATCGACGAGGATGGTTACGGGGGATTGGGCATAAACCTTCTTCCAATATGACATCAAATGTGTTTGGTGAGCAACCTCAAACTCCACAACCCTTTTCTGAGGTAAACTATACAATTTTACATTAAAAAGTTATACAAATATATGTTGGTAGTATGTTAAATGCTAATATAGGTTTTGATATGTATTAATATAGGAATATTTTTCGAGTTTGTTACAAATCCTGACATTTTTAAATCAACTCGATTCATATCTTACTTAGAAGGGAAAGCAAGCCGCAAACGACTATGATGACATTTTTTACAAGGACGATGAGGATGACGATGACTATAAAGTATTATTGACATATGACAAATATCTTGTAGTTTTCGGATGTTATTTTAGGATGTTATTGTACGGATTAAACGTTTTATGCGATTTTAAGATGTTAAGTATTATGTTTATTTAGTTTGTTTGTGTTGCGTGAAACTGAAAAATTGGCAGATTTGTATATAACCGGAAATATTGAAAATGCAGAAAACAATTGAAAGAAAAAGATTTTTAGCAGCGACATGTGTCGTCGCTATTGATATACCCCTTTAGCGAAGACTTAATTCCAGCGACATGTGTCGCTGCTATTGGTTTATATCAATAACGGCGACATGAAACAATAGCGGCGACAAGAGGGCCTTTACCAGCCAGCCTTTAGTGGCGACATGTCGCTGCTATTAATAATAGCGGCGCGGATCATACCTTTTAGCGGCGACATTTGTCGCCGCTATTGCTCCATATTCTTGTAGTGATTAGCACTCAGTATAGGAACAGAAAAAACTCAAAAATCAAACTCGCGATATGCCTAAAATACATCGATAACTGTTTTATATCAATTGAAAACCATAAGAACAAATATAGGTATTTGTTCCGATAATACCAATAGCGGTATGGATGTTGTCATTCAAAATTTGTTTAGCTTATAACGGTGTAACTTACAATAAAAAAATCATTTTATTTTGAATACAACTTCATTTTAAAATTTATTAGGTCGAATCGATTTGGTTCATCTCGGTGTCCATACATGTACCGGCACTCACTATACTAGGGTACATGTGGTGTAGCTGGATTGGCTCCACCACCTCAGTCAACCAATTAGACCAAGGAACTGTACATCACCTAGATAATTTTTACATAGATAATGTCACATATTTCTCTGTAAAACAAAATTACTTTAGATGTATGATACAAGATTATTTTAGATGTGTGTTGGATATAATCGTATTAAACATATTATCTATTTATAAAGTCCGTTGTAAAACTTGAAATAATATATTGTTGGCCAATCTAAACGTTATTTTCTTTAATTTGATTCTTGGCTCCAAAATTTTCTACGGGTCCCTGGATGAGACTAAAAACAGTAAGCCTTCCATTCATTTAGTTATGTTCGTGGAAATTATGTTGAGAAGACTTCAAACAGCAAGTCGCCGAAATAAACAATATAAATTAATGCTAAGAACCTTACTTGTTGATACCAATATACACAAAGCATGGCACCTCTTTCCCTTTCAATCATCTTACTTGCTACATTTACAACTTTCTGTACTCTGAATGTTTCAGGTTCTTCAGATGAAGTTAATGCTCTCCTAAAATGGAAAGCAACACTCCATAGCCAAAATACCAATACCCTTCTACCTTCTTGGACACATGATCTTAATCTCAATATTTCTGCTCAAAAAACAGTGTCTCCATGTAACTGGCTTGGTGTTTCATGCAATAAAGATGGCAGCATAAACAGATTGAACCTTTCGTCATCCGGTTTAATTGGTACGCTTCATCACTTGTCCTTCTCCTTGTTACCAAATCTTGCGTATTTTGAACTTAGTTTTAACAACTTTTCTGGGATTATCCCATCTGAAATCGGCCAATTGTCAAAACTTGTTTATCTTGATTTGTCCGGAAATCAGTTCACTGGAATAATCCCATCTGAAATCGGCCACCTGTCAAAACTTGTTTATCTTCATTTTAATCAAAATCAGTTTAATGGTTCCATTCCTCAAAGCATTTGTCAAATGAGATTCCTTTCTGGGCTTGCATTGGCTAATAACAATCTTCATGGTTCGATTCCAACCTGTTTGGGTCAGTTATTAAATTTGCGTTATGTTTATCTGGATAGTAACAGTATCTCTGGTTCAATTCCTACCTCTTTTGGTCAGTTACTGAATTTGCATTCTCTTTTTCTGAGCCAGAACAATATTTCTGGCTCAATTCCACATGAATTGGGAAATCTATACAATCTAGAGGAGCTTTATATAAACAATAACACTCTAACTGGATCTATCCCAGACACTTTGGTCAATCTGAAAAATCTAACCGACTTAAGTCTATACCAGAATCAATTGAATGGATCAATCCCAAGAGAAATAGGTAACATGACTTCACTCATATGGCTAGAGCTACAATTGAACAATCTCACTGGTCTCATCCCTGCCTCTCTAGGCCAACTCAAATCCCTTCTTGTTATTCATCTCTACTCTAACAAATTTTCTGGTCCCATCCCTCAAGAGTTAGGAAGCTTGACATCGCTTTCTAGTCTGCATTTGGCATTCAATGAACTCAATGGTTCCATTCCAAGTTCATTTCGTACCCTACAAACCTTAGAAAAATTGTATCTTAACGATAATCAACTTTCCGGTTCTATTCCATGGGAATTAGGAAAGCTGAAGTTGGTCGCTATTGAATTGACAAACAACAATTTTTCTGGTAGTTTGCCTGACGAAATCTGCGACGGTAGGATGCTTGAATATCTTGGTGTTGTTAATAATAAGCTAACAGGTCGAATCCCAAAGAGCTTGTACAACTGCACGAGCTTGATCCGAATCCGTTTGGATGGAAACCAGATTACCGGAGATGTTTCCGAGAGCTTCGGTATCTATCCAAACCTCAATTACATCAATCTCAACGATAACAAACTTTACGGTAACATATCAGACAACTGGAGTAAGTGCAGAAACTTAACCACGATACAGATGGGAGGGAATCGAATCCAAGGTAACATACCTCCTTCCCTTGGAAACTCGATTCAGTTGGGACTTCTTAACCTTTCCTTCAATAATTTTGTGGGAGAGATACCCAAAGAATTTGGAAGGTTAACTCGCATGGTAAAGCTTGTTTTAAGCAATAATAGACTTTCTGGTGTAGTGCCACAAGATCTAGGATCGCAAATTGAACTTCTTGATCTGTCCATGAATAAGTTGAATGGGTCCATTCCATATTCTCTCGAGCAATGCACAAAAACTCCATTTCTTAAACTTAAGCAACAATGAATTAACTGGTGAAATCCCTGTCCATTTAGGTAGTTTGGTTCAGTTGTCTGCTCTTGATTTGAGTCATAATTCACTCATCAAAGAGATACCTTCTGGGCTTTCAAGTATGAGTATCTTGGAAACTCTATATCTCTCTCACAACAAACTCTCAGGTTACATTCCAAAGAGTTTCGAATCGATGAATTCATTGGTGAACATTGATCTTTCATATAATCACTTACGAGGTCCCCTTCCCAAAAGCAAAGCATTTATAAATCTTACAATAGAAGCATTGCAAGGGAATGATGATTTGTGTGGAAATGTTAGTGGATTAAAACAATGTGCAGTAGAAAGTCCTATCCCAAATCGCAAACACAATCTTGCACTCCTGATTTCGCTTCCACTTCTTGGAGCTCTTTTACTTGGCACTCTCATGGCAATATTCATTTTCTATAATTGGAGACCAAAGGGGCTGCCACCGACACCGCATGTGGACGAACATAAAGATGGAAATAAATTCTTTTTGATTTCAACTTTCAATGGAAGAGAGACGTATGATGAAATCCTCAGTCTAACCGAGGAGTTTAATGAAGCATATTGCATTGGAAGGGGAGGATGTGGAAGTGTGTACAAAGTGAAGTTGTCATCAGGTGATACAATTGCTATAAAGAGACTCCACTCGTCTTCTCAGGTGATTAATCACGATGAATTCATAAATGAGATTAAAGCATTGACAAGAATACGACATAGAAACATCATTAAGCTACTTGGCTACTGTTCGCATTCTCAAAACTCGTTTCTGGTTTACGAGTATCTACAAGGGGGTAGTCTTGCTGATGTTTTAATTGATAAAAATGCTCAACATTTGGATTGGACGATGAGGGTGAACATTATCAAAGGTGTTGCATACGCCTTATCGTATATGCATCATGATTGTTCACCTGCTATCATTCATCGTGACATATCAAGCAAAAACATTTTGCTTGATTCTGAGTACGAAGCTTGTGTTTCGGATTTTGGTACCTCCAAAATTCTGAACCCAGATTCATCGAATTGGACTAACATTGCAGGAACATTTGGATACCTTGCACCAGGTTATTTCTTTTCCTGTCATTCATAATCACAAATAGAATGCATCGTGTTAATATATATATTTTTTTTCAGAACTGGCTTACACAATGAAGGTAACAGAAAAGTGTGATGTATATAGTTTCGGGGTTCTGGTGATGGAAATCCTCAAAGGACAGCATCCAGGTGATATCATTACTTCTCTAGCATCTACAACAACTGAAGCAGTCAAGCTCACAGATTTGGTGGATCATCGACTTCTCGTTCCACTCCCTGAAGTCAAAGAAGTTATAACGTCAATATTGATTCTAGCCATTAAATGTGTGAATTCAAACCCTGAAATAAGGCCTACAATGCTGGAAGTTTCTCAAAAAATTGCATGTATTATTTCCGACATGTATAAGGGCGCTGATGTGTAGTGTCATATATGGGTGTTTATCGGTTCAGTGTTACGTGATAAGATGGTGCGGTCGAATTTCACTATAGTTATATACTAGGTTAAAACCTCATGTATCACACGGGTTGCATAAATAATTTATATACTAAATAATAAGAAAATATGTCATTAAATAAAAACTTCATTACAATTATTAAGTATATATCACATAGGAACCTTTGATTCCTAATTTACCATATTTTAAATCATCGAACTCCAAAGTATATATATCTACTCATATTATTCGAGATATAATTTTATGATTATACAAAAAAACAAACGTTTATTCCTATCTAAATTTTTGTTTAAAATTATTTATTGAAAACAAATATTTATTCTTATCTAATTTTCTGTTTAAAATTATTATTTGTTTTTATCTAATTTTCTATTTAAAATTATTATTATTATTTAATATAAGAGATAAATAGGAAAATAAGGTGAGAAAGCACCAGAAAGTCTTCCTATACTAATAAATGAAAATCTTTTTGTACACGTGTCACTCTCTGGTGCCTCCTCCCTTTTAATAATAATATAGTTAGAGATAAACGTCTAAATTCAAATTTAATTAATAATTATCTATAACAAATATAAATGTATCAAATAATATAAGTATAATATTATTTAATATAGTTAGAGATCAAACGTATAATTTCAAATTTAATTAATAGTAAATTACTTTTTGAGTCCCTATGTTTTGGTGGTTTTAACCACTTAAATTCAAAATCAAAAAGTTTAACACCTTGAGTCTTTAACCGCTCATTCACACCCTCTGTAAAAAATTCAAAAAAACCTTTTGTAAGGTTGAGTTCTCTAAGTTCTCACAACTCGTAGAAGTTTTCATTTTACCCTAACCATATATATTTGTTAAGATAAAATATATTATTTGGATATACACAATAATTACTAATAAAGTATCAACATGTACAATTAACGAAAAAATAACTGTTCTTTTGTTTCACTACTTTATCTAAATAAGTCATTTCATTAATAAAATTATATACACGTTTATAATTTACATTTTTTTGTCATTCAACCCGTGTAATACACGGGGTTGTAAGCTAGTATTCTTAATAAAGCAACATATTAAAATTATGACGATCTCTAAATAACACGTTAAAGCATACTATAAGTATTTTTAAAATCACTTTCTAATAATTACTTATAACATGTTATTTAAAAAATATATTATAATCATCGTAACTTTTGCTTATATTTTTTATACCACTATTACTTAGCCCGACTATCTTACAACTATAATTTCGATAATGTTGGTTAATCATTCTTATAAAAATATATTTAGTAGGAGGGTTATTTATAATTAATTAGAAGAGATTAAACTAAAATAATAATTATCTATAAGAGATTATCTAATATGATGACAAGTGTCCTCAAATTGGTTTCTTTTATTATATAGTATAGATGTATAAGCCAGCTTGAGTGATCAAAAAAGTTAACAAAAGATCAAATACAAATACGTTTATTGTACAAAACATACGAATGGCGTGGAAAAGTAAAAAACGTTGTGACATTTTCGTAATTATTTTACTTGTAGGTTAATTATCAAAATTACTATACATATTGAAATTGCTAATATTTACACATCCTAAACTACAAGGGTTTTATGGTAATTAAAGAAAAGAGTGGTAGTTACAAAGTTCAGGGGCTGTTTATGACATTTCAGAAGTTGGTAACTTCCACCCCAAAGGGTGCGAAACCCCTAGGGCTGCCTCCTTTGATCGATGGCTTCAAGGGGCACCACCAAGAGACACATCTATTCAATTAGTGGCTGTGATTAAGAAGGAAAAGACGCATCTCTTCATATGTGATCACAACCATTCACTCAAAGGACATGCCTATTCACGAAGAGACATGTCTCTACACTCGTACCCGTTAGATTAGTATAAATAGGGATAGATAGTTTCATTTGTAATCATTCCATTGTATTCAAATTCAGTATTCAATAAAGCTTAGATTATCGTTTATGTTCTAGAGATCAAAGATCAAGTCTAGGCAACAATTGGTATCATAGCATCAGGCTCTAGGCATCACAAGGAATTCGCGATCAGGTTTTTTTATTCTTTCTCAATTCGCAAGTTAGTTTTATTTTTGGTTCAGGGTCAAACCAGGGGTTAGGAATCTAGGGTTTTGATTCCGGGGTTTAGTGCGAATTAGATTGATTGTTTGTTACGCGTTGGGTTATACGAGGGGGTTAAGGATTAGAGGTTTGTTGAAACCAAGAAAGATAAAAGTTTTTGAAAGTGAAGATTGTTCGGTCGGAAGACATGTCAGGAGCAAGCGGATCAAATTCACAAGTTGTAATTCAAAAGAAAGGAAGTTCTCTTTCCCAATTCCAGTTTCCTATTTTGAAACCAGCAAACTATACGGTTTGGGCAATTCGTATCAAAACTATTTTGGAAGCGAATGGACTTTGGGAAACGATTGAACCGGCAGAAAATACGCAAACTGATATTAAGAAAGTTAAGGCGACAATTGCTTATCTGTTCCAAGCAATACCGGAGGATGTTGTATTGCAAGTTGCAAGTTGTAAAACTGCAAAGGAAATTTAGGAAAATCCTAAGACAAGAAAAGTTGGTGTTGATCGGGTACAGAAGGCTCGTTGGCAAACACTTATATCAAAATTCGAGTTAATGCAAATGAGGGAAGATGACACTATAGACTCCTTCACCGCAAAGATAAATAGTGTAGTTACCCGGGCAAACGAATTATGGACAACACTGAGTCAACCGACTCTGGTACGCAAACTCCTAAATGCAATGCCAGATAAATTTACTCAGATTGTCGCCTCGATGGAACAGTACTCTGATCTAGAAACAATGACGCTAGAAGAAGCGGTCGGAAGGTTAAAAACGTTCGAAGAAAGACTTAAGAAAAAGAAAGGAAGCCAGGAGAAAGTCAAGACAAGTTGATGTTTACACATCACGACAACAACTCAGGCAGAGGAAGACAGTTTGGAAACCGCGGGCGTGGAAGGTTCAACCAACCGCATGGAAACTGGCGAGACAATAAAGACAAGCAAAGCACTAAGAATAAAGGATCTTCGTATAGACCTAGAGGTGGAAGGTCTAAGAATTGGAGGAATTTTGGAAGAAACCAAACAGACGCAAGTAAGATCCAGTGCTTCAAGTGTCAGAAGTATGGACACTTCAAGAAAGACTGTCCTGAGAAAGATATTGTACAAGAACATTCAAATCTCGTCGAGGAAGACGAAGCACCCGTATTGCTAATGGCAATACAAGAAGAAAACGTTGTTCAAGAAAGGGTTCTACTAAACGAAGAACGCATAGAACCAGCAAGTTATGCCACAGAAGATGAAAGTCTATGGTATTTAGACAACGGGGCCAGCAACCACATGACAGGAGTGCAAAGTCACTTCAGAGAATTAGATGAAAAGGTGACAGGGCAAGTTCGGTTCGGTGACGGGTCACACATAGAAATTAAAGGCATAGGTTCAATACTGCTGGAATGTCTGAACCAAGAACAGAAGATTGTTTCTCAAGGATACTACATTCCAAGTCTGAAAAGCAACATATTGAGCCTCGGACAACGCACAGAAATCGGTTGCAAAGTAGAAATGGATGGAGACTTACTAACAGTCCGCGACAGAAATAGAAAGTTACTAATGCGAGTCAGGAGAATGAGGAACAGGTTGTATAAAGTAAAGTTGAAGATTGGAAGGCCAATCTGCCTGCTCTCAAACACAGAAGATTTAGCATGGTTATGGCACGCAAGGTTAGGCCATTTACACTTCGATGTTATTAAGGAAATGACTCGAAAGAACTTGGTACATGGAGTTCCTCAAATAAGTCATGCCAATCAAGTATGTGACGCATGCTTATTAGGAAAACATACTAGGACACCATTTCCAAATCAGGGAAAATTCAGATCTTTGAGACCTCTGGATTTAGTCTATGGAGATTTTTGTGGTCTTATATCCCCACCAACACATGCTGGGAAGAAGTATATATTTCTACTTGTAGACGTCTGTACTCACTACATGTGGGCATATCTACTAACTTCCAAGGATTAAGCATTCGAAACTTTCAAGCAGTTCAAAGAAAAGGCGGAGACAGAAACTCGAACCAAGTTAAAAATGCTAAGGATGGACAAAGGAGGAGAATTCACGTCGGCTGAATTCAACAAGTATTGAAAAGACAATGGCATAGCAAGACAGCTTACAGCGCCATATTCCCCATAGCAAAACGGAGTAGTTGAAAGAAGAAACAAGACAATGTTGTCAAGTACTCGAAGTATGTTCAAGGCGATGAACATGCCACAAAATTTCTGGGGAGAAGCAATAAGACATACATTATATGTATTAAACCGGATTCCAATGAAGGCTTTGGTAAACAATACCCCGTATGAAGCATTGAAAGGAAGAAAGCCAAATCTGGAACACTTAAAGGTTTTTGGCTTCACAGCATACGCTAAGGTATTACCACTTCTACAAAAGAAGTTAGATGATGGAGGTGCACCTATGGTTTACCTTGGAATAGAAGAAGGATCAAAGGCATACAGATTATATGATCCGGCGAAGAACAAGATATGTGTCAGTAGAGATGTAAAGTTCATGGAAGGTCAACCAGGGAACTGGAATAGTTATATTGAATCGAGGGAATCCCGAATGGACAAACTTTGTCATTCAAGAAGATGACAACCCACCAGAGTTAGAAGAAAATGAACCAAGTAGTCCTGGTAGTAGCAGGCCACATCATGATGATTCAGGAGTAGATCAGACAGAAGAACCAAACTCCTATGTAACCCTGCCAGCACATTCGTACAATCAAAACTCATCAGGAAGTTCAAACAGATTATCAAATAGAGGTCCATCTACCTCTGAAAGTACAACGGAGAGTATTAGTGACACTCCAGTAAAACTAAGAAGTCTCGAAGAACTATACGAAGAGACAGAGGAAATTCAAGTAGATCCACAATAATTATTACTTGCTGAAGAAGAACCAAGGAATTACAAGGAAGTGTCTAGTGATAAAAAGTGGATTGAAGCAATGAAGGCCGAGTTAGACTCGATAAACAAAAATAACACTTGGAGGTTGACAGAGTTGCCAAGAAATCACAAGGCAATAGGTTTAAAATGGGTATTCAAGACTAAGAAAGATGCAAACGGAACCGTGGTCAGACACAAAGCAAGGCTGGTTGCAAAAGGATATGTTCAGCCACACGGAATAGACTTTGACGAAGTTTTTGCACCAGTAGCGCGCATAGAGACAGTTCGACTAATGTTGGCTTTAGCAGCATATCAAGGTTGGGAAGTACATCACTTAGACGTGAAGTATGCATTCTTACACGGAGATCTCAAGGAGGAGGTCTATGTCTCACAACTAGAAGGATTTGTAAAGCCAATAAATGAAGGAAAGGTTTATAGACTATCAGTAGCACTGTATTGATTAAGACAAGCACCAAGAGCTTGGAATACGAAGTTAGATCAAACCCTAAAGTCACTTGACTTCAACAAGTGCACTTTTGAGAATGCAATCTATACAAGGATGAGTAAGACTTCTACACTAATAGTCGGAGTCTATGTTGATGATTTGATAGTCACTTGAACATCAAGGAAGGAGAAAGATGTTTTCAAATCTCAGATGAAGAACAAGTTTGAAATGAGCGATCTAGGATTGCTAGCATATTATATGGGAATAGAAGTTATTCAAGCAGGGGGTGAGATAGCCATCAAGCAGACTGGCTATATCAATAAGATACTCAAAGACGCTGATATGTTATCCTGCAACAACACAAAGATTCCCATGAATCCAGGAACACAATTAACGAATACTGAAGAAAGAGATCTAGTAGATGCAACACATTACAGAAGCCTGATAGGTTCTCTCAGGTACTTATTGCATACAAGGCCAGATCTATGTTACCCAGTCAGTCTGCTTAGTAGATTCATGCAAGAACCAAAGGAGCAACACTTGAAAGTAGTGAAGCAAATACTACGTTATATCAAAGGAACTAAAGAGCATGGAATCATATACAAGAAGCAAGGAGGATGTAAGATCACAGGTTATAGTGATAGCAGTTTTGGAGTTAATACAAACAAAGGAAAAGGAACAACTGGTATGGTATTCTACTTTGGAGA
>CM060368.1:162010655-162041070 GCA_030545235.1 Helianthus tuberosus
GACTCTGGTAGCCATCAATCTTTCGCTGCTGCGCCTAGGACTGAACTGTAGTCGAACCCTTGTTGTTAGCTCCATCCCATTTTCGTTTGTTGTCACTGGGAATAGCAGAAGTAGCATTAACAGTAGCACTTATACGCTTAGGCAGCCTCTTCTGTTCCACTGCCTGGTCTGTGAGACGATGAGCGAGAAGAGTAACATCCTGGATGGTATCAAGGTTAGCAGCAGTCACATGGCTTTGTATCTCTAGTACTAAGCCTTTGAGGTACAGCTCAATGCGCTTGATGGGAGGATCCACCATAGTTGGACATAACACTGCCAGTTCGTTGGATCGCTTCGTATACGCCTCTATTTCTGACCCCGTCATCTTCAGGTTAAAGAACTCCACTTCCAATTTGTGGATGTCATCACGATTACAGTATTCTCGCTTGATCAGTTCCTTGAAGTCGTTCCATGGGGTGGCATTAGCAGCTGCCAGCCCTAACATCTGAACTTGCGCGTTCCACTAAGTCAACGCAACGCCTTCGAGAGTACCAGTGGCATACTTCACCCTACGAGCCTCAGGGCATTCACACATCTCGAAGACCGATTCGAGCTTCTCGAACCAGTGGAGGAGTCCGACGGCCCCTTCAATGCCACTGAAAGTACTAGGACGGTAGTCCATAAAAGTCTTGAACGTGCATACTGGTGGCTGAGCGTTCTGACCTCCTGCCTGGTCAGCTATGAGCGCTGTAGTAACTTGTTCAGTGATCAAAGCCGCCAACTGGGCTTGAGTTAGGTTAACGCGTCCACTCATGATCTTCATATCGAAGGAACACACGTAAGAAAGGTGTCGGAAGGTGCGTAAGTGTGGGGTGACAGAAGAAAGTGATCACACAAAGTATTCAAGCAGTAGATACTATGTTATCTAAGCATACCATAAGCAATGTTCTATATAACTAAAAAGTAGGTAATATAAACATGAATCGTATCACCTAGGATGTTGAGTCTTGCACGTGGAGCGAAGCGTCGTTGTGGATCTTTGAGCACTGTACCGGTTATAGTCTGGTTTTATAAAAAAAACTTTTCCCTTTTTAAAACCAAGTTCACTATAACCAATGGCTCTGATACCAATCTGTCACACCCCCAAAATCCACCAAGCGGAGCGTCACCGCTTGGAGGCGTGACGTGACCAGGATCGAGCCACCAATCATATTGAACAACGTAATTTAAGTTAATAATGCCAATCGCAATACAATTGGTGACCAAAAGATAAGTAACCGACTTTAGGTTAACAGCGGAAGCATAAAACATAAATCCAAATCATAAGTTCATAAGTTTAACGACCAAACATAAGTTCCATAAGTTCATAAAGTTTATTTATTAGGCACGAGACATAACAGTCCCTATTCCACAACGACCTCCTCCTCACGCAAGCTCCATAAGTATCTAACGACCTGCAAGGCATGTAACAACAAATCAACAACAAATTTGAGCGAGTTCACAGTTGGTTGTTCAGTTGATGAGTTTGTATCAGAAATCGTAAGTTTGTTTCATAACCATGTATTACCCATTATCCTTGATTCCCAAACCTTTACGATATTTAGTGGGGGCTTCCCATTATGTATGTTACTAGACTAGGCGTATCCATAAGTGTCCTTCCCAATCTGAGGACAGTGTTAAGTATGAGTGTACGTAGGTTTTACGTACGTGCCCTTCTCAATCCGAGGACAGTAGTGAGTATGAATGTACGTAGGTTTTACGTACGTGCCCTTCTCAATCCGAGGACAGTAGTAAGTGTGAGTATACGTAGGTTTTACGTACGTGCCCTTCTCAATCCGAGGACAGTAGTAGGTAGTCTAGTAGTGTTGAGAATATAAATAGTTATTCAATCCCATTCCCAACCACCGGGAATCCCATGCCTTAGTAAGGGTGTGAACTCACCTCGGTTTGCTCGGTTAGAGTCTCAAATATAGCTAACAGTCAAGGTCGGTCAATCACGTCCTAATATGATTACCAGTTAGTCATTTAGTGATTTTCAATTAGAGCACAAAGTTCCTACACGTATCTATCACATAACATTCATTACTTTGACGGTTTATGCCCATATAAACTTCCCATCAATTCCCGTTCATAAATAAACATATGATAATGCACATAACACATATAACATGTTAGATCATTCATCGATAGCATACTCGACATCTAGACACACAAATTACAACTTTTTTCATTTCAGCTTAAATATTCAAAACCGGGCTGTTTTCGGATATTTTAATAAAATAGTTATCTTATTCCAAAAATTCCCAAATTTTTACAGAATGTCTTAAACGTTCCAAATTTTATTGTGTAAAAATATCGGCATCCGGTTTATTACTAATATTTTATAAAAATTCATTTTCCGGGCTGAACTCAGATTTATCTTTTTCTGACCACAGTCCACGGAATAATTTATTTAAAATTTATCGAGAGTCCGATTTATGAAATTCAACTGATAGAATTACAAATACATCGGTGGTCATCTACAGTACAAGTTTCATGATCTAACTCCACACAGAACTCACGTTATGACAGAAAACAAAACACATATTTTCAGCAGAAAAATGCAGCTCTAGCTGCTGTTACGAAATGACACTTTAAAAATAGTAAACGAAGTCCAAAAATTATGATTCCAGTGCCATTAGAACCGTATTTCATAATACATAAACCTAGACTTCAGAAAATACATTTTTCAATAAGTTATAGTCTGGTTACAGCCAACTGAAGTTGGCTGTAAAAACCAACCAGCTTTCTGTTTCAGCTTTTAGCTTTATAACTTGTGTTCGATTGATTCCGTTAACATGTTTAGTGATCACAACAACATCAAACATCAATATTAACCAGCAAAATCATCAGAAAATCAACAAGAATCATAACAACACAAGATCTACATGATTTACACACATATCTTCTCTTTATCCATCTTTTATTCCATATGTTCATGACTTTAGTGCAAGTGCTTTAGTGTTTCATAATTTTAATCATTAAATCACCGGCAGGAGCGCAGATTTTTGTATGGCAGGGCGTACGTGACCGTCATTGCCCGTTCATTTGGCCTCGTACTGCACGAGAACCCACATCTACGGACGCCGCCAGTCATGCCGACGCGGATGGGCATGCAGTCGCTGTGGGGGATGAGGGTAATCAAGAGGTTTCCAGGGGTTGGCCCGTGGTTTAAAAACCGCGACGGGGGCATATGGATAGAGGAGGCCCTACCAGAGCATTTCGAGCCCGTTCATCCTCCTGCAGATCCTGCTGATGTAGTGCCCGTGGAGGAGCCTCCGCAGGATGTGGACGGTGCAGCGATGCCACAGCCACCGCCACCTGCCGGGGCGCCTCTGTTTCCACGTCAAGCTATTCCAGGTCATGCCCCAGGAGCTGCGCTACATCCGGATGTACGAGCCGAGCTTGACAGGCTCAACGATTTGGTAGGTTGGCTGGTACGGGCCGAGCAGGATAGACAAGAGAGAGAGAGGGATTACCCCCGATACCGCTTCCACCGGCTCGAGCACCACATCAGCAGCAGCAGCCGCAGCAGCCAGATCCAGATCCAGATTCAGATTCGGATTTGGATGCATAGACCTGTTGTTGTTTTTATTTTTATTATGGATGTACAAACTTATCTATTACATTTATGTTATGGATGTACAAAGTTATCTTATATATGTCATATTTATGTTTGTTTTCAGTTATTCGGTTACCTAATGATTGTTGTGTTAAATTGAGATAATACGGAAACAAAATATGTTTTGAATATAATACGGAAACAATATATCCCCTGAATATAATACGAAAACAATATTTGAACGAGATAAAATTTTAATCGGAAGAATAATATTTAAAAAAGTAAAATGTTAAAAAACATTATAATATTTAATCGATATAATATATTTAAAGAGCGGATTTTTAAAATAGTTGATTTTTAAAAAACAAAACTTTTTTAAAAACCAAAAAAATTTTCAACCAAAAAACACATCTTCAAAAACTATCCAAAAAACCATACCAAAACCCACAAAAACACCCCTCATTTCAGCCAAAAAAAAACCCCAAGCCTAGACGCCTCGTATAGGTCTGTACGAGGCGTCTAGGGTTCCTTAAACTTTGTGCCTGACACCCTCTCAGACCCCCTTGAATTCAGTGCTTAGACGCCTCGTATAGACCTATACGAGGCGTCTAGGGCACAAAAGGTGTGAAAATAGGCGCGATGGGTGTCCAAATATCTCCAGCCTTTGGATATCCGGCCCAAACGATAGGGATTATTAATTAAAAGTATAGGGCTTATACACCATCGTTTGAAATTGTAATAAGGACCATCGTTTGATAAGGCAGGACCTATTTGGACACCCTGCTTGCCTATTTGGACACCTTTAAGCCCTAGACGCCTCGTATAGGCCTATACGAGGCGTATAGGGTTACATCAAAATCAGTGTCTGACTCATGTCACTTCTGGTTTGACCCCTTCAAGACGCCTCGTATAGGCCTATACTGGGCGTATAGGACCCTTCGTATAGGCCTCATATGTGACCCTTTGCCCCTTATATGCCTCGTATAGGCCTATACTGGGCGTCTTGAAGGGTTTTTTTTTTTTTTTTTTTTTTTTTTTTTTTTTTTAACAAACATTTTATACAATATTAATCGTTTTAGCAAACTTTTATACAAAAACAAGTTTTTTTATTTTAAATAATTAATATTAGGACCCCTCGTTGGTTTTTTTTAGTTGAAAAATAGATGTTTTGGTAGGGTAATTTGATTGTTTTTTGAGGGTGATGTTTTTTGAGTAAAAAAATGGTGTATAGTATAAGTCTAGTATAGGTCCCATATAGGTCTTGTATAAGCCTATAGGCCTAAACGAGACCTAAACCACACCTATAGTCCTATACGAGTGTTGTATCTTATCCAATAGTCTAATATCGTATTGTATCATATCGTATCATATCGTATCGTATAGTATAGTATAGTATAGTATAGTATAGTATAGTATAGTATAGTATAGTATAGTATAGTATAGTATAGTATAGTATAGTATAGTATAGTATAGTATAGTATAGTATAGTATAGTATAGTATAGTATAGTATAGTATAGTATAGTATAGTATAGTATAGTGTAGTATAAGTCTTGTATAGGTCTTGTATAAGCCTATCGTGTTGTATCGTATCGTATAGTATAGTATAGTATAAGTCTCGTATAGCTCTCGTATAGACCTATATGGGACCTATACGAGACTTATACTATACACTATACGATACAATATGATACCATACTATACGATACAATACGATACTATCGTATCATATAGTGTAGTATAGGTCCCTTATAGGTCTTGTATAGGCCTATCGACGTATACGGGCGTTGTATCGTATCGTATAGTGTATAATATAAGTCTAGTATATGGCCCCTATAGGTCTTGTATAAGCCTATAGGCCTAAACGGGACCTAAACCACACCTATAGTCCTATACGAGTGTTGTATCTTATCCAATAGTCTAATATCGTATTGTATTGTATCGTATCATATCGTATCGTATAGTATAGTATAGTATAGTATAGTGTAGTATAAGTCTCGTATAGGTCTTGTATAAGCCTATCGTGTTGTATCGTATCGTATAGTATAGTATAAGTCTCGTATAGCTCTCGTATAATTAATATTAGTGTTATTATAATTAATATGAGTTTTTTATAATTAATATTAGTGTTATTGATATTAATATGAGTTTTTTTATAATTAATATTAGTGTTATTATAATTAATATGAGTTTTTTATAATTAATATGAGTGTTATTATAATTAATATGAGTTTTTTATAATTAATATGAGTTTTTTTATAATTAATATTAGTGTTATTATAATTAATATGAGTTTTTTATAGTTAATATTAGTGTTATTGATATTTAAAAAGAGAAAACAAAAAAAAAAACCCTTCAAGACGCCCAGTATAGGGCTATACTGGGCGTCTATGTGGACCAAAAGACCATTATACCCCTGAATTAGGCCTATACTGGGGGCAATTCAGGGGTTTAATGGTCTTTTGGACCCTTCGTATAGCCCCAGTATAGCCCTATACTGGGCGTCTATTTTTATTTTTTTTTGTTTTTTCTTTTTAAATATTAAAAAAAGAAAACAAAAAAAAAATAATAATAGACGCCCAGTATAGGGCTATACTGGGCGTATACGAGGGGTCCAAAAGACCATTATAGCCCTGAATTAGGCCTATACTAGGGGCAATTCAGGGGTTTAATGGTCTTTTGGACCCTTCGTATAGCCCCAGTATAGCCCTATACTGGGCGTCTTGAAGGGTTTTTTTTTTTTTTTTTTTTTTTTTTTTTTTTTTTTTTTTAACAAACATTTTATACAATATTAATCGTTTTAGCAAACTTTTATACAAAAACAATAAAACTTTTAAAAAAAAAACAACTCAAATTACCCCACCAAAACACCCATTTTTTTACTCAAAAAACATCACCCTCCAAAAACAATCAAATTACCCTACCAAAACATCCATTTTTCAACTCAAAAAAAACCCAACGAGGGGTCCTAATATTAATTATTTAAAATAAAAAAACTTGTTTTTGTATAAAAGTTTTACTAAAACGATTAATATTGTTAAAATGTTTGTTAAAAAAAAAAAAAAAAAAAACCCCTTATATACGCCTAGTATAGGCCTATACTAGGCATATAAGAGAGGCAAAAAAGACCAATTTACCCCCAGTATAGGCCTAAATCAGGGGCTAAATGGTCTTTTTTCCCTTAGACGCCCAGTATAGGCCTATACGAGGCGTATACGAGGCAAATAAGACAAAATATGACATAATCAGAGATTCTCTTGGAAATTGAAAAAGGCTATACGCCTCGTATAGGTCTATACGAGGCGTCTTGAAGGGTGTCCAAATAGGCAATAAGGTGTGTAAATATGTAGACCCTTTGATAATGCTTGATATGGGCTTTCGTTTGATGATAAGCTGGGCCTGTTGTGTTTACGGGATGTACTAACTTCAACCAGTAGTATCTTACAGAAAATTAGGCCCAAATGATAGTTGTAGAAAATGCCAAACGACAGTGGGCTTGGGTTTTGAGTCTAAACGATAGTTGGTATTGGTAACATAGCACTTCCTATACGACAGTGGACCTAGGTTTAAACGATACTATCGTTTGAAATTTTATTGAGACACTGTCATTTGGATCGTTTATGAGATAAGTGGTCTGTCGCTTGAATTGTGATATGGTTTGAAATGTGCTATCGTTTAACTATAACACTGTTGTTTGAGGAGGATCAACGGACACTGTCATGCAAAGAAAAAAATCTACAGGGGACTAAAGGTACACTTCTGCTCCACTAAGGTCAGCCAATGAGATTCAAAACAAACTTGTACTATTCTTGCGAGTTTTTCCGGCGAGCTTGGTTACCGGAAAAAATGGTGCCTTGATTTTCCACAAGAAATCGAGCCTAAGGCTCTGATACCACTTGTAGGTGCTGAAATGTATCTTGAACAAAAGGATTTCTTGTTTGAATGGTGTAAAAAGCATGGAATCCAAGTGACACCAAAAACCGAGCACAAACGTGAATCAATAAACACAAATATCCAACGATTAACGAACGTATATTGATTCCAACAGAGTTTCGTTATGATTTACAATGAAAAGCTCTCAAACCCTTTCTGTCTCACAAATGCTCATTCAAGCTGCTCGATCAAAGTGACATTATCTCTATTTATACTAACAGTTTACAAAGACCAAACGATACTCATTAAGTATCAAACGATGGTGGTCCATCGTTTGATAAACTAAACGATGGCGTTATATCTTTAAAACAATGGCATATTGTATATATTCCAAACGATGGCTTGCATGCATGATCCAAATGATAGTCTTGTGTTATGTTCCAAACGAAGGTGGCCTTTAAGAACAATGAACCAAACGATAGCATGGTTCTAACGTTTGGAGTCCTTCAAACGATGGCATGTCCCTATCTTTTGTCTTCACTTCAAGCGCGATGACAATCATGGATTTGGTATAACATCCATATCGTTTAGCATGTCCATGTCACTTGGATCTCGATGTTCTAGTCACACGACGGGGGAACGCCGTTGACTTCAATCGCGAGCGAACAATTCCGTGCATCCACAACATGCACTAAGGATTTTGGTGACACATGGACGAGAGAAGAGGGATCTGTCAACCCTTAGCTGTTGCTAATGCTTTATGTAATTTTCTCGAACACAAAATTTAAGATAATTCGTTAAAATTTAGATGGTTTATTCGATATTTCGATAAAATTTAGATGGTGTATTCACGAAAAATTGACTTTATCATATACATCACAAATAATTAAAAATACCATGTTGAATATCAAACTTATTTTGATCGATCTATATTTAATATGATCTATTTATTGTCTCATGACAAAAAAAAAAAAAAAAAAAAAAAATTCGAACTTCTAAATATATTATTTTAATATAGCATTTAATCAACATGAACCATTTGACTCTTTAACGTAAATGTTGGTTTTAAATAGAAGTTCTTGAAGAAAAACTCGTTAAATATCTTTGCGTGGCAAAACAAGTCCTACGTTACACAAAAGACAAATATTTAATAGTTATCTTTGGTAAAGCATAAATACCATTCAAACTGGCGAAAATAAACAAACCAAACACAAGAAATACTCCCGTTATCATAATGGAACACAAACTTGTTACTGTTCTATGTTGCATGTTGTTGATTTCAACTGTTTCAGCAATTGTGACCCAAGAGTCAGCACCGAGGCCTCCGAGAAAGCTTCTAGGTTTGTATTGCTATATCTTTCTGCACACTTAATTAGCCATGCATGACTTGATTCACTGAACTAATCTTTCTTTAAACTGCATGATCCAGTTTCTAAATCACCGAGTTATCCAGTTCCAATTAAACATCCTATCGGTGTACCTTTCCCTGGACCTGGACCTTACAAGAAGAACAAGTCTCCTTCAACGATTATCCATTAAATAAGTATATAATCTGTTGATGTCTGATTTTTGGTCTTTATGTTTAGTCGATGGTTTCAGTTTGTCCGTTAAATAATGGGGTTGGCATATTCCGGTTGTTGTTCTATTTCGTTCAGTGTTGTCTATGTCTGGGTGTTGTTTTGGTTCTGTACTTCTCATCTAAATAATATTGTTGATTGCTATTCACATGTTTATATTGTTCTAGTCTTATGAAGAGATTAGTCAATTTTCGACTCCTCAAATCCCATGACTCTCCCTCCATCCCTGTTACTCATCATGTCCTTGATATTTTCTAACGAAAAGGCTTCAAAACCCAACCGGTGCAATTTTTGGTATCAAATATAAACTGGCATCAAATTCGTTATTGTATAACTAATATCTAATATTAATTGCATGGCGGAAGCGAGTTCACAAATTTAGGTCTCATTAAATTATCTGGTCGGTGATCCAATTGTCATTCGTTTAAACAATTATCACAACCATAGGGTGATTCACTAATATGTACCTTTGTGATGAAAACCGAAGAACACACACCATGAGCAGACAAACTTCACGTTAGTTGATGCAATCATAAACCTGGAATACCAGAATAAACACTTGAATCAACTCCAAAACCCGTAGCTCGTAAAACCGGAACACGTGAAAACTAACAACTTCTCGGTCAAACCGGTTAGGTGAAACAAACCGGAAAACTGTTTTCCGATTTCGCCGGAAAACACAGCAGTGGCGGCCAAAAGGTGGATGTACTAATTTAGAATTACATTTTTTTTTTGAATGGCAATTTAGAATTACATATTTCATTGAATTGAAATCAATACCGTTCTAGTTGAAAAATGGGCACTTGCGATCAAAATTTATGACCAAAAAAAATGGCTGCAAATATTGGGACCGAAATTGTAGTTTTTTTTTGAAAGGTAAATTTCATTAACGAAAGGCCGGCCCAAGCCGGGCCGACAAGAAGACAACAACCACTAGATTACATATTTACAAAAGAACACCGACAAGAAGACCGAAATTGTAGTTGCAATTGCAAAAATGGCTGCAAAAATTCAGAAGGTTGAAAAATGCGCGACTGAATGGGTTCTAGTCGCAACAATTGTAACCGCCTAGACATGGTCGCAAAGTTGTCGAAACAATCATAAAGTCAATTAACTAAAACTAAATAAAATATAGTGGTCGCGAATCGCTCGCAAAATTTGTGACCGTCATGTTGCAAAAATCATTTAAAAACTAACTAACTAAATTAATTTAAAAAAGGGGTCAGATAATCATTTTGCGACCCCTAGTTTAGGTCGCAAATACCATAAGAAATTAATTTAATTAATATTAATTTTAAATTAGAAAAGAGAAGCTGTAAATCCTTCACGAATATCATAAAAAATAACTAAAATTATATTAAAAATATCGGCTTCACAAATATCATTAAAAAATACCTAAAATTCTATTAAAATATCCGTTGCAAATCCATCGCACAAGTTCGACCGCCTAGGGGAACAAAGAGTATGGTACATCACACAAGTTGCGAAAAATCAGAGTTGCATCCAGTAAATTGCCTATTAGGAAGATTGGTCTTTTTTTCTATTAGTTGACTAGAGTTACAGAATCCTTTTATTTTCTTTTTTTGTTACGAACTAGTATAACTCTTGCGCGTTACAACAGAGTTCAGTCAGTGTTGATACGATACTAGCACTCAGTATAGCAATCGAAAAAACTCAAAAATCAAACTCGCAATATGCCCAAAAAGATATCGATAATTGTTGTATATCAATTGAAAACCATAAAAGCAAATATAGGTATTTGTTTCCATATAATACCAATAGCGGTATCGATGTTGTCATTCAAAATTGCTTAGCTCATAACAGTATAACTTACAATACAAAAAATCATTATTTTGAATACAACTCCGTTTTCAAAATTATTCGATCGAACCGATTTGGTTCATCCCAACGTCCATACATGTACCGGCACTTACTATATTGGGGTACATATGGTGTAGCTGGATTGGCTCCACCACCTCACTCAATTAATTAGACCAAGGAACTATACATCCAGGGGCGCGGCTTTGTAGGGGCCGTAGGGGGGGCTGACTTTTCTCTTCGTATAGAATCTTTTAAGTATATACGTTTTCGACTCTCCGGTTTTATAATTTTATTAGGTATATACGTATCCGACCCCCCGGTCGGAAATCTTAACCTTCGCCACTGTGTATATCACCTAGATAGTTTTTACATAGATAATGTCACATATTTCTCTGTAAAACAAAATTACTTTAGATGTATGATACAAGATTATTTTAGATGTGTGTTCGATATAATAGTATTGAACATATTATCTATTTATAAAGTCCGTTGTAAAACTTGATATAATATATTTTTGACAAATCAACTATACTAAATAATATATTAATATATTGTTGACAAATCAACTATATTAAATTGTCTAAACATCATTTTCTTTAATTTGATTCTTGGGGAGGAGACTCAAAACAGTAAGTCTTCCATTCATTTAATTATGTTCATGGAAATTATGTTGAGGAGACTTCAAACAAAACAGTAACTCGCCGAAAATAAACAATATAAATTAAGGCTAAGAACCTTACACATTGACACCCACATACGCAAAGCATGGCACCTCTTTCCCTTTCAATCATCTTACTTGCTACATTTACAACTTTCTGTACTCTGAATGTTTCAGGTTCTTCAGATGAAGTTAATGCTCTCCTAAAATGGAAAGCAACACTCCATAGCCAAAATCCCAATACCCTTCTACCTTCTTGGACACATGATCTTAATCTCAATATTTTTTTTTTTTTTTTTACAAAACATATTTGAATATATATAATATGATACGATTACAAACTAATGACAGGCAGACGGGCAACAAGCTGCGCCGCTACCCCCTTCTGAATGGCAAACCCTATCCTGCTAAACACATAATTTTGCCCCTTAACAAGTGTGGTGTTACTGCTTAGCACCTGTTGAACCCGCTTTAGGAACCGCACCGCGTCATGGGCGAGAGCGCCAAATGTATTGAAGGCGAACGGAACGAACACGTGCTGATTCTCGATACAAGCTTTTTCGTGTTTAGCTACTTTCCCCGCCTCTGCCTTGGTAATCGCCTGTCCCACCACAAACCCGTGGTCCCTTAGCCCCACGAGGGGGGGACACACCTGTCAAATCGACACACGCGTGTTTCCCTCCTTCCCATCCAAAAACGAGAATGTCAGGCGGGCCGTAACGTAGATCTCCCCTTCTAACGGATCAGTCAAGAAGTTCACCGGAGCTTCCTTTTTAGCCGAGATCCCTGCTCGCCTAAGGACATCATACAGCACATCTCGAACTAAATCGTGACGATACTTAAACCCTGGTAATTCTTTGCAATGTATTGCATGCTCCCCAAAAGAATCCAAGCAACATTTCCGACACACAGGACACCGGTCATCAGCCGGGAAAATGGGTATCATTAAACGGTACTTGAGGATAGCCCGGTATTCCACCGCCGACATACTTTGCCCTAAACCTTCGATTGGAACAACTGACAGGAAATCCTGGGCATGGGGGGCTCGCAAACACTCAAACACGGCTCGCTGGCGAGGGGAAAAGGCAAACTTCTCTTCGACTGTCTTGACGATTTCTCCATATAAGGCATTCGCCAGAATTTTCTGGGCTTTAGGGGGGGCGGTGCCCTTAATGTAGAAATCGCTAAGATCAAAATCGGGGAGAGAACTATGCAGATTGTCCAACGAACCCTTGTAATCAGAGTCCAACAACTCTCCCCCGCATTCGCGAAGGATGTGGTCTTGAAGAACCCAAGAGTGGGCCCTTGAAGCCACAAAAGCGTAGGTAGAGGCATCCTCAGCTGAGCAAATCCCAAGTCCCCCAAAACGTGTTGGGAGGGAAGCTAACCTCCATTGTAGGTCCCCAAAAAAGGCACCCCCACAAACAACAATTTCCTCGATCGCCTCCCGTAGCCCCTTGTCAAACACAGAGACGGCTTCCCCGACATAAGAAGGCTGACACGTTCTAAGCCCAAACAGCAGTTTAGCAACCCCCATACACGAACGGAGCAGGAGGAGTTCGCTCTGAGGGTCCTTGAGGCGTTTGAGGCATCCCATCAGCTCAACTGCACATTTGGCTCTTTTGAGGGCCAACCCGCGAATAAACTGCCCATCTCTACTGACAGCACCACCCAAGAGTTTCACACCATGCACCGGCCTACCAATCTCCCGCGGAAATAAACCCTCCTGGGTCTTCACCCCGTCGCATGTAGGCCAAAAAACTTCAGTTTTTTTTAATGTTGAGAAGGAGGCCCAAGGAGGGGCCCTCCTCTCTAATGATGTCTAAAGCCTTGGCAACCTGAGCAGTATCTCCAATAATGGTCCCATCATCCAGGTACCAGGCGTGGAAAAGAAGCTTACACCGATCTCTGATTCGGAGAACAAGAGGGTGTAAGACAAGAGCAAAAAGAAGAGGCCCTAAAGGATCCCCTTGCTGAACCCCCGTAGAAGACCAAATAAATTCATTCCCCACGTAGAGCCTAGCCGGTTGCCCATATAGAAAATCAAAAATCAACCCAAGCAGAGATGGATGGACACATTTTCCTTACCACATTTAAAAGAGCAGTTCTATCCACAAGGTTAAAGGCATTCGTGAAATCGACAGTAAGCATAGCCAACGACCCGTCTCGGTGGTGCGCATTTAATAGCCTGTTCGCACTATGAAGAACCGCCTCAGACCCGTTTGGGACCCCGACCCCAAACTGAAAGTCGCCAAGATATTTGGCCATCTCCTTCCCCACCCCCTTCATCGCTACCTTGGAGACCGCTCTCCTCCAGATCGAACCCACTGCAATAGGTCTAATCCCATTATCGGGCTTGAGAAGGGGCGTAAGAGGAGCAGATGCAACAAACTCCGCCAAACTCCTCGGACACCCCCCTCGCAAAAAAAGGTTAACCACTGCTGAAATCGCTCTGAGAAGGCTAACCGCAATCACGGACCCCTCACCACAAAGAGCGTCCAGAAGGTGTTGAGCCCGCAAACCATCTCTCCCACATGATGTCCCTTTCGGGAAGGATTTGATACACCCGAGCACACTGTCAGTCTCGGCTATAAGGTGAGGTTCAGATGGAAGGAAAGCGGGCATGGTCGGAGGGGGCATGCACGGGTGTTTATCCACGAGAGCCTTTATAGTTTTCTTATCATGTGGTGCGACCCCAGAGGAACAAAGGACCTTAACCGCAGCGGTAAAATGACCATCGGCAACCTTACGGAGACACCGCTTGACATTAGAACTCTCATCCTCGCTTTTTTTTCCAAGCATTCTCTTAGAACCCTCAGGACCCTCCTTCACAGGTTGAGCAAACAAGGACTGGATGAGAATACCAAACCCCTCGCGGTCACCCCATTGGGCCAACGCCCTTTGTATACTGAGACATTGACCATTTTTCCTGTTGCCCGACCGCGTATCCTGGCGGCTAACCGGCGTAAACACACGCAAGGTACATCGAGGTAATAGCAGAAGTCGAATCCATGCCTCAACCGAATCAGGCATAGCCACCACCTTATCCAAGGCTGTGGTTAAGGCATGGGCAAACGCCATGCGGCAACTAAAGGGGATGCTCTTAACAGTTTTAATCGGAAGAGAGAAAACTCGGTCAAGTAGAGCGACATCAACACATACCTCTCCAGATGTGGAAACCGCCGAAACAGTACACGGTCTAGGAACACCCACAATAAAACCCATATCACCCCCTTCCGTTGGCACAAACCGAACAACCCGATCTTCATGGTGACACCCCCGCCGGGGAGAATGAAGGCACATGCACTCCCAACATAACCATTGATCAAACAACCTAAGGGTTTCACAAACCGAGGTAAAAAGATTAGGGTCTTCAGCAATGGCACGCCTCAAAGTATCTTTCCTATCATCTGAACCAAAATGCTGACTTTTGATATGAGCCATAAGCCTTGGGATTCCCTTAGACCCAGCAACCCCATCGGGGCAACAATGAAACCCCTTGAAGGGGCAAGGCCAAAAACCATTCGCCATGGCCCAACAGAGAAAAGCGAGATGAGAACAACTTCAACTTCAACAAGACACTTAGGCAATGTCTCCAACCCACGACAACAAGCAGAAAAAGAAAAACGGAACTAAGACTCTCACCCGACGGTTCAAAGGCTTTTTGAACCCGGGCTCATTGAAAAACTACTCCGAGCGTTTCATCGAACACCTTGTGGGCGCAAACCCCACAAGGAAACGAGCAGCCCACCTCTTTCCATAAAACTAAAAACGCAGACGTCCCAAATCAACCTGAAGAGATTGACTGAGTGAGAGAAGGGGCTGCTGGATTGGCTCCGACGATCACTTACACCTGCTGCTGAATCGGAGCTAACCAGAAGATGAAAATAGCTGCTTGTTGAACCACCGTAACAAAAGACGGAAGAAAGGGTGCTCGAAGGGGATCTAGATAAATGAAGTAGTTCCGATCTGCTGCTGAATCGTAGTTGCTGAATCGAAGCTAACCTGATGCTGAATCGAAGCTAACCTGATGCTGAATCGAAACTAATTTGGGGCTGAATCGTAGTTGCTGCTGAATCGACGCTAACCTGCTGAATCGGAGTTGCTGCTGAATCGTAGATCCCTGATTATGAATCGAGGCTAACCTGCTGAGTCGTAGATGCTGCTGGAGCGTAGATGCTGCTGAATCGAAGCTAACCTGCTGCTGAATCGTAGATCCCTGCTGAATCTTAGATGCTGCTGGCTGAGGTGCGTAGGTGGGAGGTGCGGGGTGGGGCTGCTATCCACAAACAGTTTGTTTCTTTGCTACAAACATACCTAGTAGTGAACATGAGTATTTAATTGGTCAAAAAACAGTGTCTCCATGTAACTGGCTTGGTGTTTCATGCAATAAAGATGGCAGCATAAACAGATTGAACCTTTCGACATCAGGTTTAATTGGTACGCTTGATCACTTGTCCTTCTCCTCGTTACCAAATCTTGCGTATTTTGAACTTAGTTTTAACAACTTTTCTGGGATTATCCCATCTGAAATCGGCCAATTGTCAAAACTTGTTTATCTTGATTTGTCCAGAAATCAGTTCACTGGAATAATCCCATCTGAAACCGGCCACCTGTCAAAACTTGTTTATCTTCATTTTAATCAAAATCAGTTTAATGGTTCTATTCCTCAAAGCATTTGTCAAATGAGATTCCTTTCTGGGCTTGCATTAGCTAATAACAATCTTCATGGTTCGATTCCAACCTGTTTGGGTCAGTTATTAAATTTGCGTTATGTTTATCTGGATAGTAACAGTATCTCTGGTTCAATTCCTACCTCTTTTGGTCAGTTACTGAATTTGCATTCTCTTTTTCTGAGCCAGAACAATATTTCTGGCTCAATTCCACATGAATTGGGAAATCTATACAATCTAGAGGAGCTTTATATAAACAATAACATTCTAACTGGATCTATCCCAGACACTTTGGTCAATCTGAAAAATCTAACTGACTTAATTCTATACCAGAATCAATTGAATGGATCAATCCCAAGCGAAATAGGTAACATGACTTCACTCATATGGCTAGAGCTACAATTGAACAATCTCACTGGTCCCATCCCTGCCTCTCTAGGCCAACTCAAATCCCTTGTTGATATTCATCTCTACTCTAACAAATTTTCTGGTCCCATCCCTCAAGAGTTAGGAAGCTTGACATCTCTTTCTAGTCTGCATTTAGCATTCAATGAACTCAATGGTTCCATTCCAAGTTCATTTGGTAACCTACAAATCTTAGAAAGATTGTATCTTAACGATAATCAACTTTCCGGTTCTATTCCACGGGAATTAGGAAAGCTGAAGTTGGTCGTTATTGAATTGACAAACAACAATCTTTCTGGTAGTTTGCCTGACGAAATCTGCGACGGTAGGATGCTTGGATATCTTGGTGTTGTTAATAATAAGCTAACAGGTCAAATCCCAAAGAGCTTGTACAACTGCACGAGCTTGATCCGAGTCCGTTTGGATGGAAACCAGATTACCGGAGATGTTTCTGAGAGCTTCGGTATCTATCCAAACCTCAATTACATCAATCTCAATGATAACAAACTTTACGGTAAATTATCAGACAACTGGAGTAAGTGCAGAAACTTAACCACGATACAGATGGGAGGGAATCGAATCCAAGGTAACATACCTCCTTCCCTTGGAAACTCGATTCAGTTGGGACTTCTTAACCTTTCCTTCAATAATTTTGTTGGAGAGATACCCAAAGAATTTGGAAGGTTAACTCGCATGGTAAAGCTTGTTTTAAGTAATAATAGACTTTCTGGTGTAGTGCCACAAGATCTAGGATCACAAATTGAACTTCTTGATCTGTCCATGAATAAGTTGAATGGGTCCATTCCATCTTCTCTCGAGCAATGCACAAAACTCCATTTATTAAACTTAAGCAACAATGAATTAACTGGCGAAATCCCTGTCCAATTAGGTAGATTGGTCCAGTTGTCTGCTCTTGATTTGAGTCATAATTCACTCACCAAAGAGATACCTTCTGGGCTTTCAAGTATGAGTATCTTGGAAACTCTATATCTCTCTCACAACAAACTCTCAGGTTACATTCCAAAGAGTTTCGGATCGATGAATTCGTTGGTGAACATTGATCTTTCATATAATCACTTACGAGGTCCCCTTCCCGAAAGCAAAGCGTTTATAAATCTTACAAGAGAAGCATTGCAAGGGAATGATGATTTGTGTGGAAATGTTAGTGGATTAAAACAGTGTGCATTAGAAAGTCCTATCCCAAATCGAAAACACAATCTCGCACTCCTGATTTCGCTTCCACTTCTTGGAGCTCTTTTACTTGGCACTCTAATGGCAATGTTCGTTTTCTATAATTGGAGACCAAAGGGGCTGCCACCGACACCGCATGTGGACGAACATAAAGATGGAAATAACTTCTTTTCGATTTCAACTTTCAATGGAAGAGAGATATATGACGAAATCCTTAGTCTAACCGAGGAGTTTAACGAAGCATATTGCATTGGAAGGGGAGGATGTGGAAGTGTGTACAAAGTGAAGTTGTCATCAGGTGATACAATTGCTATAAAGAGACTCCACTCGTCTTCTCAAGTGATTAATCACGATGAATTCATAAATGAGATTAAAGCATTGACAAGAATACGACACAGAAACATCGTTAAGCTACTTGGTTACTGTTCGCATTCTCAAAACTCGTTTCTGGTTTACGAGTATCTACAAGGGGGTAGTCTTGCTGATGTTTTAATTGATAAAAATGCTCAACATTTGGATTGGACGATGAGGGTGAACATTATCAAAGGGGTTGCATACGCCTTATCGTATATGCATCACGATTGTTCCCCCGCTATCATTCATCGTGACATATCAAGCAAAAACATTTTGCTTGATTCTGAGTACGAAGCTTGTGTTTCGGATTTTGGTACCTCCAAAATTCTGAACCCAGATTCATCGAATTGGACTAACATTGCAGGAACATTTGGATACCTTGCACCAGGTTATTTCTTTTCCTGTCATTCATAATCACAAACTATTATTAAAATAAAACAGAATGCATCATGTTAATATATATATTTTTTTTCAGAACTGGCTTACACAATGAAGGTAACAGAAAAGTGTGATGTATATAGTTTCGGGGTTCTGGTGATGGAAATCCTCAAAGGACAGCATCCAGGTGATATCATTACTTCTCTAGTATCTACAACAACTGAAGCAGTCAAGCTCACAGATTTGGTGGATCATGGACTTCTCGTTCCACTCCCAGAAGTCAAAGAAGTTATAACGTCAATATTGATTCTAGCCATTAAATGCGTTAATTCAAACCCTGAAATAAGGCCTACAATGCTGGAAGTTTCTCAAAAAATTGCATGTATTATTTCCGACATGTATAAGGGCGCTGACGTGTAGTGTCATATATTGGTTTTCATCATGGTTTCTGTATATGGTGTTTACAGTCTAGTTTATCGGTTTAGTGTTACGTGATAAGATGGTGGGGTGGAATTTCACTATAGTTACATATATATGCCAGCTTGAGTGGTCAAAAAAGTTAAAAAAATATCAAATACAAATACGCTTATTGTACAAAACATACGAATGGCGTGGAAAAGTAAAAAACACGGTTTCATTTTACTTATAGGTTAATTATCAAAATTACTCTATATATGATCTTGTAGGGCAATTTTGGAGAATATCATAATTATTCTACAAATAATCTTTTAGAGTAATTTTGATCTTGTTTGGTAATTTTAATAATTACCCTACGACTAAAATAATTATGAAAATCTCACCGTGTTATTTTACTTTTCCACGTCATTCGTACCTTATGTACGATAAGTCTATTTGTACGGGATATTTGCAAAAAAAAAAAGTAATGTATTTTCTGAAAGTTGTAAATGTGTGTATCACATATCTTTTGTCATATACATGTAAGTTTGTAACATCGGTCATGATGATATAAAATAGGGAATTGCTATATCGGATTCTTGTTTTATATTAGCTCGGGATTCGGGATGTGCTTGAAGAATAAACATGACGTGATGAGTAATTGTCGGTGATGAAAAAAAAAAGTGTGTTTATGTGGATGTTGCATTTTTTATACTTATATTAGAAACAATCTAGCAAATGACTTTGATAAAGAATATTCGATTTTCATGATGCTAAGCTTACGGACTTCATGGATAGTAAACGAAAAAATCGCATGAATGGTACAGGTCCCATGGATGGAACAGGTTTATAACTCCCATGGTGTGTTAGAATATAATCTAGACTAGTAATACTAATAGTAATAGTAGTAGTAATAATAATAATAATAATAATAATAATAATAATAATAATTTTATTATTATTATTATTATTATTATTACTACTATTACAATTATTATTATTATTATTATTATTATTATTATTATTATGTCCTACAATAATTAGCATAAGCCAAAATTAGGGAAATAGGTTAACCATATAACCGTTATGTCGGTTCAGAATTAGTATATCTACACATATATGCAAACAGTTTCATAGTTGTTAATCATTGATTCAATACAAGAACCTTAAGTATTCCCTACCAAAATGTGTTGTTGATGCTAATTTGATCCACGCTTCCAACATAACATGATTCAATTGGTAGTTCTTAATCTTTCTTCCAATGATTTGGTTGGAGAGATAGTTAATTAAAGAAAGTCAAATGTTGACTCACAGGGAGAAACTTATTTAAGCAATAATCTACTTTCTAGAGACGGTAGTTCTTAATATTTCTTCCAATGATTTGGTTGGAGAGATACCTAAAGAAATTCGAATGTTGACACATATGGAGAAACTTATTTAAGCAATAGTCTACTTTCTAGAGAAATCCCCATTCTAGGATCGCTAATTCAACTTCTTCATTTGTCCATGAATAAGTTGAACGAGCTCATTCCCTCTTCACTCGAGCATTTCTCAAAACTCATTTTCTTAAACTTGAGCAACAATTGATTTACTTATAGTCACTTACAATGTCCCCTTCCCAAAAGCAAAGTGTTTTTAGATCTTACAATAGAAGCATTACAAGGGAATGATGTTTGTTCAACGACACATGAAGTTGAGCTATAGTTTGCAATGTACCGGACGATTAGCTCATTCATTCTGTTTTTGCTTCAAGGTTAGTTAGAGTTGTGCATAGAGTTCTTGTCATTGTGTGTTTCTCGTTGGTTGTGGTAGTAGCTCCACCACAGGTCCAGCCCTGAAAATTCATGTACCATGTTCGAGCTCGAAAAAATGTGCCCTTAGCCCTTAACGAAATTAGGTATTTGGATTACTAAAGGTCTAACCTAATGCCAATGCGCTAATAACTAATCAAAACCATAAAAATAGTTTTGTAAGTGGGCCTATGTTGTTGTTTGTATGGGTATACACTATTAATTTTTTTACATATACATATCGATTTTTTTAAAATAATGTGCCCTTCGAAATATCATATTTCGGGCCATGGCCGGTGGTCCTCCCCGCCCACCCTCAAGGCTGCCCATGCTCCACCACATCGGGTATTGGCACTATTGTATCTTTTGGTTGCCATACTATACAAACATATCTTTGTAAGTATTCAACGACTTATGACCACCTTGTGATGAGTAACGTTTAAAGTTGTTAAAGTATAGAATATAGATACATAAACAAGGAAAAAGTAAACCTTGGATAAATGAGCTACAAATAATCATTCATAGCAGTAGTCGTTTTACATGTCAAGTGACAATTATTCTGCTAAGTTTGACACGAGTGTAATCACTTGAAATCTAGTACAACTAGATAATAATAATAATAATAATAATAATAATAATAATAATAATAATAATAATAATAATAATAATAATAATAATAATAATAATAATAATAAAGATTTGAACTTTATCTCCAACCATATCAAATGAGGGCCCTTACGTTCGCGTACTACAGCGTGATAGCTACATACTCTCCAATCATGCACTCTATGTAGTGGTCTGGAGCCTCGAATGGCAACCTCAATGGGGTATACTAGGGTCCTATGTAGTCGGTCAGTACACGAAGCTCGCTTGGCACTCACTATTGGTTTTTGGATCTACACCAAGCTAATACGGTGGAAGACTGACCTGGAAGTTAGATCAAGCCTTTTATTCTAGCCACTCCAACATATTGGTCTAATTAATGGGTTATGCTGGTGACAATAGGTGTATGCTCATGGTGTCCCTGAAAGATGTTCTCGGATGTAATGAGAGTCACGACATGTGGATAGCAAGAGGACCTCTAGCATCATGTGCTTCTTATCCTAAGGGCATGTTTGGATGAGCTTTTTCATTTCTCCTTATTGAATTTTTAACCTCCTTATCTCCTTTTTGGAAAAGTCACAACCAAGTGACTTTTTCATTTCTCCTTTTAAATGCCTGGAAAGCTTCTTTTCACCTTATTACCCAAACACCATTTCACAAAAACTCGTTTTCCAAGAAGTCAAAATGAATGGATGAGACAAGCTATATTCTGATTCGGATTTCTCACTACGAAATGTTTACATGAATATGTTCGAAAAAGTTTTCAAACTTAGTAGAAGTTGAAATGTTAGAAGTCGACACAAGTGTGTCAAGTGGTCAAAGATTTTCAAACTTAAAAAATGATCAAAGATTTGTTGAATCTAATTACTACAAACCTCAAAACTATCGTAATGGACATTCAAGAAACAATTATTCAAAGGAATGGTTCGTGGTTGGGTAATCGAGGTTATAGTAAGTTTGAAAAATTAAAGTATGTGAAGAAAATGACATTCGTTTCAGAAACAAGTTCTGATAGCAAAAAAGAAAGTCAGTTCAGGAATCAATCAAACAATGAATTTTTTGAACAAAAGAAGAAACATGAACAGGTTGAAGGACCATCTATCGTAAGTGATAAAAGAGTTTGCATTAAGTGCAACCAAGTTGGACACATTTCATATAAATGTCCACAAAAAGGTTCTAAACCCGTTCATGTACCAAAGAAAGCTTCAGAAGATGTTAAGCAAAAATCGCCCATGGTTGAACCAAAGAAGATTCTTAAAAGAAATATTCAATCTAAACAAGAATTCAAATAAGTAAATGTTTCAACAATTAAAACCGGTGAATCTTCAAAAGCAAATGAACAAAAAAGTCAAAATTTTAGGCAAAGAAAAAATTTTTTAAGAGTCAAACATGGGCATTAAAAGGGGATGAATCTTCTAAACTTATTAATGAAGCTGATTCAACAGAAGAAGTTGCAAAGATTGAATCGAAAAATGAGTGTGTAAGCGAAGGGAAAATTACTGCTAACCCACCCAAGAACGCAAAGGCTTGGGTCTCACTGTTTAAGTAATCGTTTATTTGCATGTGCAGGGGCTACCGAGATCTGTTATATCAAAGTGGATCATGGATAGTGGAGCCTCTAGGCACATGACGTGGATGTTAGCTCTCCTTTACGATGTCAAACCAATTCTTGGGGGCTATGTCTGGTTCGCAGGCAATCAAGGTGGTTGTATAGTTGGCAAAGATGATCTATCTAACGGGATGGTTTCATTCGACAAGGTCAATTATATCACCGAACTAGAAAACAACCTTCTGAGTTGTAGGATCGTGTACGGACCCGAAACGAGTCAATCAGAGGTGTTCTACACAATATGAAAGGCGGAAACAGACATATTGTGTGTAATTCAGCAAGATATTCACTTTAATAGTCTTTCTGATTAATTTGACAAAGTTTTACAGCAAGACGAGACTTCGGCAGCACTTCGGCTCCGGAAACACACACATACAACTTTCTCAAACGAAATCAGGCACTAGCTATTTATAGGCCAGCTAATTCCGCTTGAACCTGACTCAAGCGGAATCACAGTTCAAACGAGATTAGCATTCAAACGGAATTATATGTTCAAGCGAAATTAGCTTTGCTAATTTTGTTTGAAATGGCTTGACACCTTCAAGTGGAATTACAACATGTAATTTCGTTTGAACTTGTCAGTTGACCTATTTTTGACATTTTTCTCGTTTTGCGTGTCCTGATCTATCTATATACATACAAGACTCGATACAAGACGAAGTCGACAGACGTATGCACCAACAAACTCCCCCTCGGATGTTGACGAGTCTTAAGTGTCGAGTCTTCAACGTCTTCAGTCTTTATCTGTCTGATCGCTCTCTGAAATATTTGACAGTGTAAAACTTCTTCAATCTTCTCTTTATTCTCCTCTTCAGCATCAACAGACTCCCCTCGAACAATCTTATCTACCCTTGGATGTTGATCGCAATCTGGCTTTCACAGGATCAGGATTGTGACCTGGCTTTATATTCAAACTCAGAATCCAGGCTATCCTGCACATCCTCTACCTCACATTAAATTTCACAAATTTAACATTTGACAAATTTATATATCCATACTCACCTTTAAATTTATCCAGAATGATTTAACAATGTTAACAACTGATGAACCTCTTGTAAGTAAATATTCAAACGTTTTAGTTTAAACGAATCCCCCTTAAATTGATCATCATGTTTAGCACTTGGAACTTTGAAAATTAGCTCTTCAACATCAGTTGTCGAAAATCTTTTTGAATTTTCCAAAATTTATGCTAAAACACACTAAAATCTTTTTTTTTTTTTTTTGAATGAAATGAAATGCATTAAAGAAATATTTACAGACAACATTTTTGTGAGTTTGTGTAAGAGGATCATATCAGTTTTTGACAAGTCACAAGTACCGTTGAGCTTAGTTACACATTAAGAATTAAACAATTCACAGAGATTGCCGATATACTGATCCACTTAAATTTTCACACAAATTTTAACTGATTCAGGATATGAATTAGGTGTATTAAGAACTTAAACTCATTCATGTGTCCCACCTCTTGAATATACTCCCGTATCCAGATCCCAATATTCAGTCTTACAGGTGAGTATACCACATATGATATCTGTAAGGGGTTAATTGCGAAGGCCGTGAGAGCTCAGGTCAGAACTTCCGTTCAGCAGAGAAATGACGGCTTCGACTTTTGGTGGGTCCCCTTTAGAGGATCTTTTTTTTTACAACAACACATGATTAGCATTTTTCAATGTTTCATTTTGTACTGAGGGCAGGCTTTTATTTCAAGCAAGCGTAAAGTATTCTCCGGGGACTAGGCCATTGCTTCCGCAAAATCAGAAGTCCCGGGATAATACCCCAGATATCACTGATCATAAAGACCTAGTATCTCAGAAAGAGGGATCCTTCAAACGAAATTTCAGGGGTTACCTATATATCAAAGTAGTGTTCCCCACGAAATAAGCAAGTTTGAATTTAAGTTTATATTCCGAAAAAGCTTACTAAATGTGTAAAAACCTATCGGCATATCATCAGTGAGACCGTTTAACGCTATTTAAACATTACATTTCTTTAGCATACTGTAACTGTCTACTAATGTACTATCATTTCCTCTTTTCGACACCAAAACTCATTTTTGAATTTATCATATTTTTGACTTTTTCAAATTTTCTAATGTTTTTGGATTTTCTAAAAATTCTCACTCCCCCTAAAATGCAAACACATTTAAGGAAATTTGAAAACAAACTATACAAGTAAATTGACAACCGATATCAAATCACTTCACTTCTCCATCCACTTGGCATAAACAATCAGAACTCCCACTTTCAACAAACTATTTTCTCATTATGATCTCAAAACACTTAAGTTTGTTTTAACCAAAATGATTTTTTCGGAAAATAAGTTTTGATGAATTTACCACTTGTAGGTTAGGGGTTCATCACATTGTTTTTCTCAATATTACTTGAAAAATATAACAATTTTAGATTTTAACAACAATATCATTTGTAGAAAATCAAGTACAACTTAATGTCCCTGTTTTACCACTTGTAAATCGAAATATCACAAAAGTGAATTTCTCAAGTAAGATGCCGATTTCTGCTCCACGATTACCAACTTGGGAGCTCCGGCAAGTCAGGATTTTACTTGTGAAAAACTGCCATCCAAGCTTGACCAAACTTGGATGTTTCCTCCTCAACTTCACTTGGGGTATAAGTAGCCTTCTTTGTTTCATAAAAATCTTTTACCACTTTCACTTTTTCCTCAACCATTTTTTCAAAAATCTTTTTAACATTCCCATTAAATGCTTTCTCGACATCAAATTCTTTCTTCTCATAATAGAATTGATTTGAGATCTCAACCTTTCCAACCTTTTGTTTAAAATTTTCAGCCCTCAATGGAGGAAAGTTCTCATTATCCATTGGAGGAACTGAGTTTTCTTCTTTTATCTCAACCTGTGGCTCCTCTGACTTTGTGGAATCAGATTCATCGCCAGATTTTACATCTGATTTCTTAACAACCCAAGCTTAGTTGTCAAGATTTCCCCTTCTCTTGTAAAATCTTTTTGAACACTCACCAACTTCATATGTAGAGTTTTTAAACACTTAAAATTTGTCAATTGGTGGTTCAATTTTATCAACAACTTTTTCTTTGAGTTTTTCCGAGACTCCCTGTTTTGTGTTAGTTGCCTTTGGACAATCCCATGCGATGTGACCAACTTCTTGACATATGTAACAAGTTCTAGTCTCTTTTCTCTGATGAACTTTGTTCATTACAATCTTCTGTTTTTCAGCCAAGAACTCTTTGTTTGATTGTCTCCAGAAAGAGCTCTTCTTTTCATCCTCAACAGAAGTACCTGAAACAAATTTTGTATATGTTTTAGAAATTTTCTCATTTTTATGATTTTCTGGTGATATAAAACCTAAACCCTTCCTTTTGTAATTACCGTTATGGTTTGGTTTCTTTGATAACCAGAACCAGAACTGTAACCTTTTTCTTGTTTAACCTTTGTTGAACTCTTGAGGTGTAAGGATTAGGTTTTTCAGAAAGATTTACATCTTTTATTTCAGAAATATTAATTTCTGTTAGTTTGAAAATCTTGTTTATCATTTCAGTTTTCACACCTCTTATTGGAAATTCTTTATTAAGATATAATTTGTCAGAACCATTCAAAGTATATGCAACTTCAAATGTTTCATCATTCAAATTAGATTTTGACAACAAAAATTCTTTACTATACACCCGTTTTCCCGACGACTTTGAACTCCTGACAGACGAACTCGAACTCCTGGACTCGGACATTGACTCGGACTCCTCATCCTTATCTAAAACCTGATCGACCATCCTTTTTATTAACTCAGACTCATGATCTATGTCGGACGCTGTGAATGTGATGTCAATATTGTCTGGTAATACATCGGTTATCTCGGACTCCAACTTTATATTGACTGCCTTTTTTACTTGTTCCTCATTCGGTTTTCTAGACAAATACCCTTCCCAAATTGGAGGCGGACACTTGTTATAACTGATACTATGTTTCTTACCAATATCCTTTTTCTTCGGCTTCTTGTCGTCAAACACTTCAAAACCTGCAACAGTTGGATAAATTCTTTCAATTAAGTAATCGGAACTTGAATAACTTTTCAATAATCGTCTGATTCTTTCATTTTCAACTTTTTCAATTTCCAACTCCTGCTTCACCTTAGCACACTCTTCAATGTAGTAATTGATCTCTTTTTGCTTGGACATGATTGTTGCATTCATCATTGTCAAAGCATCTTCTCTTTCAGAGTTTGTCTTCTGCAAACTATTCACAGTTTTGTTCAATACATCGTATGACTCTTTCACATTCTTGACATCAAACAGCAACTTCTCTTTCAACTTTTCAAGCTCACTAAACCTTTCATCTTTATCTTCACATTGTTTGCAAGGTTCCAAACATGTAAGACAAGGTTTTGTGACGTCAACAATCTTTTCAATCTCCACAATCTTCTCGACTTCAACTACCTTTTCCACTTCAACAATCTTCTCAACAACCTTAACTTCTTCCATTTCTTTTGCAGTTTTTCTCTCTTTAAGTTTCTTCAATTTATCTGCAAAATAAAATTCAAAACTGTCAGAAGATAAATGAGTTTTTCCAATGTTTATCTGTTCAATTTCTTCATCATCATCACTCGTATCTGTTGAACTGTTTTAAGATGAAATAGATTCTTCATATTGACTTTTCTCTTCATCGGATAACACTGCTATCCAGTCTTTCATCAATTCTGGCTTTTGAACAATTTGAGCAATGAAAGCTTTAAATTCCCTATTCTCATCTACAAACTTATCACAGCTAAATCCTGGAGCCATCTTTTCATCATCTTGATCAATGATACCATAATAAGCTTTCTTATTTGCATCTTCGATCATTCTGGCATGTGCAGTTTCTGGTTCCTTTTGTTGATGTGGTTGATGAGCAACCTGTTGATATATGGCTTTTCGATAGTAATAATCTTTTCCAAAAGGATTCTTTGCTCCACTAGCTTCCTGATTTTTGCACTCTCTTTTGAAATGACCTTTCTCCCTGCATCGAAAACAAGTAACTTTAGATTTACCAAAACCCAAAGTTGAAAATGAGCATCCAAAAAATCATTTCTTTCAGTAATCATTTTGAACTTTTCAGCTCTTCTCAAGACACTAGCTAAGCACCACTTTTTATCCATGAGCTCCAATTCTTCTGCATCGATCTGATCGTAATCTTCCTTTGTTAGTATAGGATTACCAATTCTTCCAGCAATCAATCCTTCATATGTCACACCCCAACCACGAAAAACAACAAACCGTGGCGGAAACGTCGGGGAGTGTTGTAACAGAATTATTGTTTCAAACCATGGATACAAAGAGTTTCGTTTTATTTAATATTAAACATTGTCATAAGGTTAAACAAGCAAGTCAAACATAGTCTATCATCGTTATTAAATCACTAAGGCCTCGTCCAGTCCTAAGTGAGCATGCATCCTATTCGCAATCAACCTTAAGCAACATCACCTGAAACATATGTAAAAACAAAGTCAGTAAAGAAATGCTGGCGAGTACATAGGTTTTGTGAGAGTGTCAGATTCATGGCTCGTTTACATATTGAAATAACTCGTACAACTTTGTTAATCGATATTCGAAAACCTTGTTTTGTAAAATGTTTGTATTGTAAAATGAATAACCAAGTCAAACAGATTGGTTATAATTTATAAACCTCGATGCCATGAATCTTAACCCAAAATATTTGTTTTCGTAAACCAAATCGTAAATCGTTCTCGTAATAAAACTTGTATGGTTTATATAGATTTGTAAACATCGTTGTGTGACATCGTTTAACTCGTTCTCGTTATAGATCATCGTTCATTTGTTTAAATCGTTCATAATCGTTCAAAAATCGTGCAATTGTTTAATATCGTTCTCGTTTTAATTGTGAAAACTACTTTTGGTCGTCTCGCTAATAACATTCAAACCTTTGTGACTCGTTCATCGTTCCACTCGTTCTCGTATTAACAAACCACCAAAGGGTAAGTTAACAATCATCAGATTCAGTCGTTACCCACCTAACCCACACATAACCATGGGTCCGGTCTGATAACGGGATTTGTCAGATCCTATGGTACCATAACCTAATACTGGTCGACTTGATCAATGCTAATGAATGTCATTCGTTATGTAACTACAACCACATGTTCGTTCACATTATCGAAATCGTTATTTGTTTAGTAAAAACCATATTACTCGTTTTGAAACCATCGTCAAAACATCGAAATAGTTTTGATACATATGAATCACCCCAAAACAATTGAAAATAGTAAAAGAGGGGACTATGTACTCACCTTCGGGTGCGTTTTTAAATGTTAACACAATCCCTCAAATTGTTTATCTGCCCTAAATTAAATAAGAATGATTTTTAATAATCAAAAACCACACTTTGACATGCAAAATACTACTTATGTCATTTCTGTTTTAATATATGAAACTGGACTGTTTTCGAACATTTAAATAAAATGGTTACCTTATTCCAAAAATTCTCAAATTTTTACAGAACGTCTTACACGAACCAAATATTATTGTGTAAAAATATCGGGGTCTAGTTCATTACCAATATTTTATAAAAATTCATTTTCCCGGACTCAAGTCAGATTCATCTTTTTCTGACCGCAGTCCATGGAATAATTCATCTAAAATTTATCGTAAATCCGTTTGACGTAATTCCAGTTGGAGGATCATGGAGACACCAGTGACCATCTACAGTATAAATTTCATGATCTAACCCTACACAGAATTCAAGTTATGACGGAAAACAGGACGCATATTTTCAGCAGCAAAAATTTAGCTCTAGCTGCTGTTACGAAAAGACACTTTAAAAATAGTAAACAGAGTCCAAAAATTATGATTCTAGTGCCATTAGAACCGTATTTCATAATAATTAAATCTAGACTTCAGAAACTACATTTTTCGTTAAGTTACGGTCTGGTTACATCCAACTGAAGTTGGTTGTAATCACTAAACAGCTTTCTGTTTTCAGTCTTTTAACATTATAAAGTGTGTTTGATTGATTCCGTTAACATGTTTAGCGATCACAACAATACTTACAACAGATTATCACTTATATATTTCAGATTTATCATGCATTATCATATTTCATCATCATTTTAACACTACTTTATCATATGTTAGATGATGTTCAAGACTTTGTTTAAGGTTCTTTAGAGTTCCTATCTTTTTGATCTTTAAACATCATTAACCACACAACAATCATGTAAAATGCAAGGATCTAAGTGCTTACCACTAGCACAAGGCTAGGGGAGTTCGAGTGTAGAAAAGTGGTGGATAAAAGAAATCGAGAGCGGTCCTTGAGCTTCCGAGTACACCAATCTTACTTGTTCGGTCTCTAGCACCTTTGGGTATGTATAGAACGCTTGTATGGAAGTTGGATGGTGGTGATATGGTGGATGGTGGTGGCTGCCGTGAGGGGGTAAGGAGGAGAGGAAGAGAGAAACTTGATGTTGGGCGTTTGAAGTGAGAGAGTGCTTATCCTCTAAACATATTTATAAACCAAGTTTACTATGATCC
>CM060368.1:162041270-162278770 GCA_030545235.1 Helianthus tuberosus
AAACCGTAGGAACGTATGCAAGATTGAGAGGTAGAATGGAATGGACCATTGTGGAGAATGAAAAAAGAGTTTTTGGTTGGTCAATGGAATGGAATTACCCATTCCAAAATGCATTCTATTCCCTCAAGATCATTCAATCCGTCCCCCCTGTTTTTTTCCATTTCATTCCCTATTCACCCTTCATTAACGACACAACCCACCACCGTTGCCACCCCCAACGTCACCACCGTCATCCCACCACCGTTGTTTGCCGTCATCACCCACCTCCGTCGCCACCCACCGTCGTCACAGCTACTACCACTACCGCTGCCGCCAGCTCCATCCACCACCACCCACCACCGGCGCCACCTGCCACCCACCGACAACACCACCACTACCACCGCAACCATCGCCACCATCGCCACCACCTCCACCACCTCCGCCACCATCACCGCCCCCACCCGCCACCACCATCCACTGTCACCGCTGCCATCTCCGATCACCGTCGTCACCCACCTCCGCCATCGTCGTCACTGCCACTACCGATCACTGCTGCTACCCACGTTCACTATCGCCACCCACCATCGTCGTTGCCACCTCCGATCACCGTCGCCACCCCACCTACGCCATCGTCTCAATCGCCACCGTCGCCACCCACCCACCCCCACCACCGCTGTCCACCGCCGTCGCCGCCACCCGCCGCCGCCGCCGCCCCCACCCGCCGCCGCCGCCGCCCCCCACCATCGTCATTGCTGCCACCCAGCTCCGCCGTCACCTGCCTTCGCCGCTGTTACCACCCGCCGCTGTTAGTCTTGACTCTTGATTGTATTATTATTAACGTATAAAGCCTCTTAGATCTTTAATTAAAAAAACATATTTACATACTATTAATTTGAAACATATGTATGCATCTTTGGTTGTAAATTATGCTTAAATGTTTGTACCTTAATCAAATAGTATGCATCTTTGGTTGTAAATTATGCTTAAATGTTTGTTCCTTAGTCAAATAATTTGTATGCATGTTTGGTTGTAAATTGTGCTCAAGTTGTTGTTCCTTAATCAAATAATGGTTTCATTACCTTACCAAATTCAATCTGTTTTGTATGCATGTATGATCGTAAATTGTGCTTAAGTGGTTGTGCCATAATCAAATAATGGTTTCATTATCATACCATGTTCAATCAGTTTGATCCATTCAAATTTGTGTTGTTTTATTTGTAAATTATTATTATTTATAATAATCTAATTAATTTAGCCAAAATCTTATATAAATATAATTTGCAACATATTGATGCAATGGTTGTTGTAATATATTCATTATGGTTTGTATAGTGGTAATTATATATATATATATATAGGGAGAAGATCATGCGAGAACCACCTCTTATTGTGAGAACCGCGAGAACCAATGTGAACACACAAAAAATGCCTAAAAATAGCTAAAAATCACACAAAAAATTTTTTTTTTTGATTTTTTTAGATTTTTTTTAGATTTTTTAAGGTTTTTTAGGGGTTTAGTTTTTAGCATTTTAGCTTGGGGGGGGGGGGGGGTGGGGTTAGGTTTTTTTTAGCTTGGGGGGGGGGGGGGGGTTAGGTTTTTTTTTTTGGGGGGGGGGGGGGTTAGGTTTTTTTAGCTATTTTAGGTTGTGTTCACATTGGTTCTCAAGGTTCTCACAATAAGGGTGGTTCTCGCATGAGCCCCTCCCTATATATATATATATATATATATAGGGTAAGGTTCATGCGAGAACCACCTTTATTGCGAGAACTGCGAGAACCAATGTGAACACAACCTAAAAAATCTAAAAAAACCTAACCCCCAACCCAAAAACCTAACCCCCCCTCCAAGCTAAAATGCTAAAAACTAAACCCCAAAAAACCTAAAAAATCAAAAAAAAAAAAATCTAATTTTTTTTTTAATATTTTTTATGTTAAAATCGCTAATAGCAAATTTTTTTTTTTTATTTTTAATTTATTTTTTTTTGCTACTAAAAGTAGCGATTTTTTTATAAAAAATATTAAAAAAAAAATTTGTGTGTTCTTTAGCTATTTTTAGGCTTTTTTGGTTGTGTTCACATTGGTTCTCGCGGTTCTCGCAATAAAGGGTGGTTCCTAACGGATCTTTGTCCTATATATATATATATATATAGGGAGAAGATCATGCGAGAACCACCTCTTATTGCGATAACCAATGTGAACACAACCAAAAATGCCTAAAAATAGCTAAAAATCACACAAAATTTTTTTTTTTGAATTTTTTAATATTTTTTATAAAAAAATCGCTACTTTTCGAAGCAAAAATTTTTTTTTTTTTTTTTTTTTTGCTTCTAAAAGTTGCGATTTTAACATAAAAAATATTAAAAAATTCAAAAAAAAAAATTTAGATTTTTTTTTGATTTTTTTAGGTTTTTTGGGGATTTAGTTTTTAGCATTTTATCTTGGGGGGGGGGGGGGGGGGGGGGGGGGTTTAGGTTTTTTTTAGCATTTAGCTTGGGGGGGGGGGTTAGGTTTTTTTTTTTTTGGGGGGGGGGGGGGTGGTGGTTAGGTTTTTTTAGCTATTTAAGTTGTGTTCACATTGGTTCTCGCGGTTCTCACAATAAAGGTGGTTCTCGCATGAGCTCCTCCCTATATATATATATATAGGTAAAGAGTACTGTACAAAATATTGCTTATCGTACATTACGTACGCTTCAATCTCAGCCGTCAGATCATCTTCCCGCCTTTTAAAATCGCATGTTGTTTTTTTTATAACAATTTCGCATGTGATAATTTTTGATGAATTCGCATGTTGTTTTTTTGTACCAATTTCGAATGTGATAATTTTGATGAAATAGCATGTTTTTTTTTTATAACAATTTCGCTTGTGATAATTTTTTATGAATTCGCATGTTGTTTTTTTGTACCAATTTCGCATGTGATAATTTTGATGAAATAGCATGTTTTTTGTAACAATTTCGCATGTGGTACAAAAAACAACATGCGAATTCAATGCGGGAAGATGATCGGACGGCTGAGATTGTAGCGCACGTAATGTACGATAAGGGCATTTGTATGATAACCGGCCTCTATATATATATATATATATATTACTGAACCTGTCAAACGGGAAAAAATATACGCGGGGTCCTAGATCAACTTAGTTATTTTATTCTATGTTTTACGTTTCGGTTTAATTTCTTCGCATTAACACGCCCTAACTTTAGTGTCGGTGGTCGCTGACAATAGTGTGGCATTAGTGCTCGCCCCCGCCGCAACGCGGGGTACGTAATACTAGTTACTACTCAAATAACATGGTATTTGTAATTACATATGACTTGCTAGTAAACCATAAAAGAAACCTAGGTGAATATTGTTTTTAACCTACCTAATTTAAATTATTAAAAACATTTACTCATCATAACCATGACCACACAACCCCAGCAACACATCCATTTAATGCTTTACAATTACAACTACTATTTAACAAACAAAAAGGAAATATGGTTTGTTAACTATCTTCCTTAATAGAAGAACGTTTATATTAAAAGAAATAAAAAGTGTATAATCACAAATTTACAATAGTAGCAATTCATGAAGGCAGAGTGATATTTTTGGGATGACTCTCGGCCCATATGACCTTGTTCAGTCCATTTGACCCGTTAGATATAAGAAAATAAACCATAATCTACACACTTTCATGATGACCAATTCAGTACATAAAGACTCATTCATAAAGAGCAAATTGTGGGGGCGTCCCACGAGCAAGAAGCGGCTCTTAGGGGGCGTAGTACAGCCGACAAAGTTCACATATCAGAAAAGTAATTATTTTAGCACACATCTAATGACTTGATCATAAAAAGTGTTTTAACATTCCGAGGCTAGATAATTAACATCCGCATATTAAAAACGCAAACCCATAAAATACAAACTTTTATAAACACCAAAACATGTTGACAAAAATAGTACAAAATGATGGGTTTTGATACACCAAAAGTAATAATTCGGTACACTCATTCATCCTTCTGTCGTGTCTTCTTTGTAAGAGCAAATCAGTAGCATGCAATGGTTCTTGAAGTTGGGAAGTTGATGAAAACATCCTGTAGCCTAAAGTCATACATAAAGACTACATTACTAGCCATAAGAGGGGAAAACCGTGTGGTCTTAACCCACAAAACTTGTTCATAAAACTTTGGAGATTTTTACAAACATTAATAAAGCTTTGACCATTTTATTTTATGAAATTTTAACCAGGAGTTATATTCAAATAAGATTACCTTGTTAGTTGTATATTTTGTAGAATAGTGCTTCTTGCTTCTGCTCAAGTCTTCTAATAATGAAGATAAAAGATGAAGATTAGCTTCAATATGACTAATAGTTCTAAAACATAATAATATAGATACAATAGTGCTAAGTTATTGTCTATTATAAAGACTATGAACATAAATATGTTGATACCTGAGCTGTGGCAGAATCATCTTGGCCAGTAACAACAGTCGGTTTCAGCAATCTGCCTAAAACATTTGGCTCAATTGGATTCAAGATACTTGAATCAACCATTTGATCTAATTTTGTTCTTGAGTAACCCAAAATTTTATCTTAGCCATCCAATTCTCATCATCATAATAATGTAGGATTTACAATAAAGTTTGTAACTTCATAACAATATTTGACCAACACCAATAAATCACCCGACTTAGAAAACAACACCAACACCAATAAATAACACATCTTAGAAAACATCTCAATTCCGTTAAAAATGATAAAATCCAAATACGATGACAATCAATACCAGATACGATGACAATTAATAGATAAGAAAATAAGGATCGAATCGTTAACAGGATAAGGTTCTATGAGGCAAAGCATCTGTGAACTTGTTTATACCTAATCTTTTATAAACTTTCCCAAAACCTCCCGTTTAAATCTTAGCTGATAGAAACACCATTATGAAGATAGTCTAAACCACATAGATCACAAATCAATCGAAGCTATACTAAGTGGTTGGGCCGAATTTACAGAAGGTATCTGTAACTTTGCAAATCCCCTCTTTTCAATTATCAGTTCTGTAGTTGCAGATTGCTGCGGACAACTGTGTGCTGAGATCGATGATGATAAGTTGCCCCCATCACCTGATGTAGAATACATACTATTATTGAGATATGTGATGAAATTTTTAGAGATAGTGGTTGAGAGGTTGGAGGAGATGCAAAGAGACTAACGATTCAATTAGGGTTAACAAAACCTCTACTGCTATTGATATCAATTTATAGGGTTAACAAAACCTCGACTGCTATTGATATCAATTTATTGGGCTTTCAATACAAATGACTTCCGGTAAAAATTGAGCAAAGCCCAACTAAACAATCTATTGTTTCAAATTTCAATTAGATTTTACTAAACTGAATGAATTTCAATAAAGGTTAAAAGGATAAAATATTATGTGCTTAGCTCCTTTTTGTACTTTAGACAATGTGTAGTGTAAGACACAAATAATGCCTTTATCTTTGCGTGTTTTGCATTATATGGCAGTTCAGTCAATAATGTGGTATTATGGGGCGTTTTTTCTAAAATGGGTATAGTGGGGATGTGAGCATTGTGGGACATTATGTTAAAATGGGTGTAATAGAATTAAATAAAAAAAAACCCATCAAAAATGATATTGGCCAAACAAAAAGAAGAATACCGGTCATTGGCTAAACATTTCGAACAAAGGCGTTAAAAAAAGCACGCTCAAGACCACTTTTTTGAAAGAAAAAAAAACGATTAGGGAGCGGTTTCAAGGCGTTGGGGGACGATTTTTTTGGGAAAAAATGCACAAAAACCCACACTACAGATGATGTTACTAATATAAATAATATTTATGTGAGTATTCTAGTCATGAACACAATACTACAACACATAGAAAATTGTTCTTTTTATCTTTGATTTTTGACTTGAATGATTAATGCAATTCAAAAGGTTAGTTACAACAATCACCTAGTTGTAATTTTTGACTTTAGACTTAATTTTTGGCTTCAATTAGTGTAATAGTTCAGTTCCTTAATTTTTTATTTCGAGTAAATTACAGTTTTATACCCTGTGGTTAACCCCTAATGACATATTTGCACCATATTTTAAAATTTCGTCAATTTTACACCTGTCGTTTCATAAAGGCATTAATATACCCTCTCTTAACGGTCAACGGTTGTTTTGACTGTTATATTTGTGTGAATTGTCTTTTATACCCCTCCTTTATTTTTATTATTATTATTATTATTATTATTATTATTATTATATAATACTCTAAATTGCAACATCTTTAGGCATGTTGGTGTTGTACTTTTGGCTTTGTTTGTGTATCATGCTTTTCTTAGTTATAAGGTTAGCTTAGCAGGTTATACAGTGGTTTGCCTCTTTGTCTACCAGCCCCTTCCTTTTGAGCCACTTTTCCTTTCAAAACATAGTATTTGCTCTAGGGTTTTGTATAAGCAAGAGGAAGAGCAAGAAATTACGGTAAAGAGAGGCAGGAAAGAGACACGTCGGCGGCGTTTAGGGTTCCGCCGCAAACACGACGACGGTGGCGACTGTCACTGTGACCTAGGGTTCTGACTTCGATAGTAGGCGACGGTTTATGAACTCTGATGTTGATGAAGATGTCTTAGAAAGGTAGATCGGTGTTATGCAGTCAAACTTAGGGCAGATCAGCGATGGTAACGGGTGATCCTCATTCTTCAGGCGTATTAGGTAAGATGTATTTGTTGTATTGGTATTTGGTCTTTCGATTTAAGTTTTGTAGAGTTGTTGATTTGGGGCTATTAGAGTTCTTATATGTTGTAGATTTGATTTAGGGCTGCTCTATTTTGAAAGTTGTCTGTTTACTGTTTGTAATGGTGGTGATAAAGTGGCCACTGCCGCTGGTTTGTGACGGTGGAGGGGTTTTGAGCTTAAACGGGGTCCAAACGAGTATGTATACATTAGATCATCTCTCACCCTTTTTTCACATACGAATTTATTAATTTGATATGCAATTGCTTGCATGCTATATTGCACCCTTTTTTTGCTCAGAAGAATGCAAGAGGATGTTGAGCTTTCTCTTCCTTGTAATGGTTATATTATTTAACCATTAATGAGTTATTAAAGTGGGATATTAGTCTATTACATGATAAATAATCTATAATATATATTAATTTGTAAGATTTGTGTGCATTATGGTATTGTACATGATGCTTAATGGTTGTTTTGTGCTAAGTGTTGTTGTACACAATGCTTGGTTGGTGACTGGTGTAATCTTCATAGTGCCACATTTATGCTCTAATCTTCATATTATGGTGGTGTTGTACGTATACAACGTACCAAACCACCTGAATAATATGTGTACAATAGAGTAGGAGTGACGTTTGTCGTCCACCAAAATAAAAAGCTACACACATCCCCATTATCAATGTTCATGCTTTCTCTCTCTTTGTCTAGAATATGCAATATAGAGAGAGACGTGTGAGAGTAGGGGAGACGGCGGCACAACACTGATAGGCCATGATAACAACAGAGATGCTGTGACCCGGAGGCGATGTTGACGATTTTCCAGCGACCAAGATTCTACGAACAGTGAGATTTTTAGGCTTTCAACAACTTTCGACAAGATTGGGGATTTTCCGATGATCTTTCGGTATTTTTATTAAAAACCCTAGCATCCTCTTCTTAATTGTGATTTATTATTTATGCAATTTTTTTAATCTTTTCTATTAATCTCCCACTTTGCTTTTTTTCATTGATTATTCGCATGTACCCTTTACGCAAATCGAATAAAATATGCCCTTTTTATGAAAATATGATGTTAGGAGTATATAATCAAAATTGGCTGCCTAAATTCAGTCAATGTTACTATTCAAAATCATTTTTTTAAGCTTTACATCTTGCATTTGTTCATTATTGGTTTATACCAAATTTGTTATATTTGTTGTTTAATTCAGTTATAAGTTGAGATGAATTCTACTTGCTGCACTTCCTAAACCTTTTTTATCAAAAGAAGGAAAAACTTGTGACTGTTTTACCCAAATTTGTTTTGAGCCATTTCTTAGCCCAGCTCATCAATACTAACAATGTAAAGTAGGGTAGGGACTAATTTCATATACTAATCAGTTTGCTTGTTAATAATTTTATTTTCTTGCAATCTTGCTTTGTGCTGCTCGCAACTTATGAAACTAACATGCGGCGGGGCTAGATTTATATTTCCATCAAGTTAGATGTATAAGCTGCAACCAAGAGTTTATGCCTAGATGTGGTCAATTTCTTTGCCCGCGGGGCACTTTTCTAGTTTACCCTACTTAGTAACAATCATATTTCATTCATTCCCTCCTCCAAATCAAGTTACCCTACTTATCACTCTTATTTTGCAACTAGGGTTATTCAAGTTACTCAAATTCATTCATTCACTACTTAAAATCAAGCTTCTTCAAACTCCAATCTTCATCTCCATTTATTGTTTCTCTTAATTTCGGAACTAGGGTTATAATTTCATCCCCAAATGACGAAAGACGCGTTATTGTCGGTGGGTAATTTGGGGGCCGTAGATTCTCTCTTGGAAGCTTCAATATCTGAAATCTTCCATTTGATTAAAGAAACAATAGGGTGTACCGTGTAAACATGTTAGTAGGGGTCAACCATAGGGTGGATCTTGCCCACTACGCATGGTCTTACTTTTTACTTCGTTTTGGCCCCCCAAACGGTTGAGCCAGTGATTGCATGCACCTTGGACGAGAATTCACAGATATTACTTCTTTATAAACCAAATATCCCACAAGTTCAATATTACTATTTTAGACAGCCTAATGTTGTATTCTGAATATGAGTAATAAATAGTGATTTAGTAACAATTTAATCAACTAATTGCTTCGAATCATATATAACACACCTGGCGTCCTTTAAAATTGTATTATTTATCTCCTTCAATCACTATTAACAAAGTTTATTTTATTTATTTAGCTCTAGATTAGAATAGTCGAATGAGAAAAATAAAGAATGGGTAGTTATAACAAGTAAATAATGGTTGTGGAAATTAAGAGGTTATAAAAATTTCAATACGGAAAAGAAATTTCACTCATGGAAATTTCAATACGGAAAAGAAATTTCAATCATGAAAATCTATCTATACTTTCTATAAGAGGAGAAATCCCAATGACATAAGAAAAGCTGATGTGTCAGCCATAGAGGCTATCCAACAAGGTTTTTCTTATGTTATTTTTACATCATAAACATGAATATATAAATCACTTTAAAATACATTTAATTTAATTTCAAAGCACTGCCTTGTGTATTTAAATGTTAACACTCTGTTCCCGAGTCTCATTTAACAGGGGGAGGGGAGGGAAAAGAGATGAAAATATGAAAAACCATGTTCCCGAGTTTCATTTAACAGGGGGAGGGGAGGGAAAAGGGAAGAAAATATGACCAAATATAACCAAATATTCATCCTCCCAAATTGGAGAGATTAGGAGAGAAAATTTTCCTTCCCCTCCCCTCCCCTCACCTCCCCTGTTAAATGACTCGGGAACATAGTGTAAGGTCTAGCCCACATTCCAAAGGGCAAAGCACTGCCCATCTACAAGAAAGTAGCAGATGGTTCCTTTGGCAAACATATACGTTAGCAGATGTTTTGAAATTGCGGGTAATTTGAAATTCAAAATGCATGGGGATATGTAATTTTCAATTAATGCATGTCACTCACTCACTTCTGCCAATCATCTTCTTATATAAATTGATTTATATTCTCATTTCACTCTTCATATTTACATTCTCGTGTTCTCTTCTTTTGTATTTTCAAACCACATTTCTAATGTATCTCTCCCTCAAATCCCTTCTTCTTAATACTCGACATTTGTTCATAAAGGATAAGAGAAAACGGAAGCTCTCTCTGACCCACTTTCAGAACAAATTTTGGGGATATGTGGTTTGCCTTGATGATGGTAATGTGATATATATGATTATGTTTGTTTTTGTTTTTGATTTTTACTAAAGTTTTTTTATCTGAGTTATGACTAAATGATGATTGTGAATGATCTGAGCAGATGATGATGATGATGATTGTTCTACGGTTGTTTCCAGCATCATTGTTCCAACATCGTTTAAGGTATGTTTTTTTTGCTACTCTAATTTTGAAATTTTGAATTTTTAATTTTGAAATGATATACTCTAATTCTCGCTTTATATTTCAGTCTAATCACAGTTGTTTGAAATTCATACAATCATATGCGGGTTATTATAGGTTTGTATTAAAAGAAACATAAAGTTAAATTAAACACAAAAAAAGATTATTAAATGTACATTTAAAATAAATTTTGCTTATGACGAAATGATGATTATATATGACTTGGGCAGATGATGATGATGTAGAACCCACAGTAGTTCCTACTAAACGCAAGAAAGGAACTGCTACTGCTGTAAGATAAGATTTTATTTTACTAGAGATTTGTTCGTTCCTGCCTTTTTTTGTATTAAAAGAAACATAAAGTTTGGTTTAAAGCAGCTCTTTATGAAACAAGTTAAGGATTAAGTATATGAGGATAGGGCTACTCTTCAACAGCTGAAGAAGTGTTTTCATGTACTACATCTTGGTCTGTTCACGAGAGACCAGGTTTCCAGAAACCTGATGGTGATGCATTCAGTACTTCCATGGAGTTCATGGCGATTGTCAAAGATATACATTGAGAAGTTCGGTACTCGATGGAGTTTAAGCTAAAAGCACTAAATTTTTGCTGTTAGATTCGTAAATTTCTTGGTGTTGTTGTTAGATTTTAATGTTTCGTTGTTTAGTACTCGATGTAATTGTTGATCTTTTAATCCTCATAATGTTTATGGAGCATTTTATTTTTACTAATTTTAAGGTGAATAAGTATTATTATGTAATTTTTAATATCATCTGATTATTGCAGATCGGTACTTTTGATGTAGAAGTGAAATTTTCTCTGAGTTTAATTAGATTATGTTGATGTTGTATCAATTTCTGTTAGTGTATAGATCTGTCAAAGTTAAAGTTTGCCAAAAGAGAACATCTGCTCTAAATCATCATCTGCTGATCTAACAGCTGTTTGACTTGCTACTGTTGCCAACATCTGTTGATGCCTAATAGAGCTTCTCGAAGAATTTCCTCCTCTCAATTGTAAATATTGATGCATCTGTTACTTTAATTCTCTGTCAAAGGTAAAGTCTGCCCAAAGAGAACATTTGTTTAGTGGTGATCTTCTGCTAATCTAACGGTTGTTTGACTTGCTACTGTTGGCAATATCTGTTGTTGGCTAACAGATGTTCGCAATATCTTTGTCTGCTGGAGTTGTAGAAGCATTTGTTTAATATGTATGTATAGTATTGCTGGTCTTTAAATGAATAGATTTTTTTTATCTAAGTTATGACTAAATGATGATTGCAAATGAAGCGATTTTTTATCTGAGATTTTTTATCTGAGTTAAAATACATTTAATTTCAAACCATTACTCTATATTCAAATGTCAAAGGTCTGGCCCACATTCAAGAGGGCAAACCACTGCCCATCGCCAAGAAAGTATAACTTAGCAGATGTTTCCTTTGGCAAACATATACCTTAGCAGTGGTTTTGAAATTGCCGGTAATTTCAAATTCAAAATGCCTGGGGATATGTACTTTGCAATTAATGCACGTCACTCACTCAGTTCTGTCTTATGGTAAAGGTGTCTTATGGTAAATGAAGAGGTTAATTGTAATTATAATAACGTGTTTAATTTTATACTTTTCCCATGGAAATGCATTAAAAGCCTAACGAGTGTCGCATCATATTCTTTCGTCTGACGATGTATTTAGTCATAACCGCCTTCATTGGGTATATAAAATACATTGGGCAGAGGTTTTCATCATTACCGTTTTCATCCATCTACTCAATCATCTTCAAAAGTTTTTTGTTTATCAATATAATTACAATTTCTTTTACTTTCAAAGACGCATTAGTTCACTGCAAAATGGAAAACATTGGGTTTCAAGTGATTGTTGACGAAATTTTCACAAGGCTCTCTACAGAAGATATTGGTCGTTTGAAATGTCTTTCCAAGAATTTTTATAGGGAACTGTCAAGTCATGGATTTCAGATGATGCATGCTCTCCGAAGTGGAGATTCACTACAAAAGAAACTACTCTCCTTTAAAGACACGTCAATTGTCATTGACGACGTAGTTGCTAGTAATTTGGATGTTGTTAGAAGCAAAACCTTAAGTTTTCCTAACAATGTCCACCCTAGCTTCTTACGTATTCTATCGTCATTTAATGGATTGTTGTTAGTTTGCAATGAATGCATTTGCTGTGAGCTGATTCTTTGGAATCTAACTACCAGGCGCTATAAGGTTTTGTCTGATGACTACTTAAATTACAATCATGATCGAAACTCTGATACTGGTGGAATTTATTTTGATCAATTTAATGATCTGAAAGTGCTGAACATCAGATGTTACCCTAATGTAGCTACTGCTCGTGTTTACTCACGACGTCGTGAGTCATGGAGAACAATAAATTTCGGTAGCGTAAATAATTATGGTTCAAGTGGTTATTCATGGTCTACAGGAGTTTATGCTGATAAAACCATATATTTTATGGTTTCAAATTATTGGTATCCACTACGTGAGAGGAACATCGTTGCTTTTGATGTTTTGAGTGAGACTTTCAGAATGCTTCGTTTTCCAGAGAGTATTGTTGTAACAACCCGCACTTTTGTGCGTTGTTACTACTCGTTATACTCGTTACGCCTAGCACCGGAGATTCGGATCATAATGTAACTATATCGTATATATCGCTATTCGAAGGATAATCGCATATTTTCGAAATACAATATCACTATACTACACTATTATCACACTAACACTCACGGGGGCATTGAGTGAGGACCTATTCTACCCTCCTCAGTGGCCGTGATGTGTCGAACATAAACAATTAACGCTAGCAAGGACCCTCGGGTGAGTGCTGTAGCTCCAGTCGTCATGACGATGACGACAATACGGGTAAACGGTACCCCGTCAGTCTTTGTGGCACTACACAAAATAACGTTCACGATGACATCAAGAAAGGACCTATACTACCCTCATTGATGGCCGTGAAACGTCGCTAATAATCGCATACTCGAATCGAAACCGATTGTTAGTTATCGAAACTTTGGATTATGGATACATAAATACGACCCCTAGTGATATATATATATAATAATAACAATATAATGGTAATATAAACTAATTATGGAAGTACGCGCTTCGAAAACTATCAAAACGATCAAAAACGGAGAAGTCCAAGCGTCAGGATAGCTATCCGGACGGATAGGCCATCCGGACGGATGGGCATGCGCACGGATGGGCCATCCGCACGGATGGGCCATCCGCACGCATGGGCTATCCGGGCCAGAACTCTTCTCTTCTCCTCTGTGGCCTATAAATACCATGTCACATCACTTGAACAGTGATGTGACAGCTCCTATTCACCCAAACACGCTCCAAGACCCTTTTCTCTCGATTTCCTCGCGATTCCGGTAAGATTTCAACCTAAAACTTGTACTTCTACAATCTACACTCGATTCTACATCATTCTATCTTTCAAAACTCAAATTCTAACCGTGAAATCTACGGATTTGATGCGTTTTGGGGTGATGTCACCAAGAGTTCTTATGAACTTCAAGTTGGGGTCTTATTTCCCTGTAAACGACTCAGATCTGGGTGATTTCCACATGTTTTAATGACAAATCTCACCTAAATCTGTGCGATTTCGAGTTAACCATGAAGAACCATCACGAACGGCCAGATCTGATGGAACGGGGTGATTCCCGGCCGTTAGAATGAGTCGGAATTGGCGGAACTTCAAGTGTTAGTGCGAAATTACACTACCCTAGTAAAAACGAACGTATTCCTTCCGTTAAACACTCGGAAACAGTGATCAGAGTGCGAACCAGACATGTCAGTCCGCACGGACGACATGTCAGTCCGCACGGACGACATGTCAGTCCGCACGGACGACATGTCAGTCCGCACGGACGACAAGTCAGTCCGCACGGACGACAAGTCAGTCCGCACGGACGACAAGTCAGTCCGCACGGACGACAAGTCAGTCCGCACGCACCGTCATCCGCACGGATCGTGTCGTCCGCACGCACCGTCGTCCGCACGGATCATGTCAATCCACACGCACACTCATCCGCATGCACACTCCGTCCGCACGTACCACCACATCAACCGCACAGATCACCTGTTATCCGGACGGATGACATGTCATCCGGACGGATGACCTGTCAATCCGGACGGATGACCTGTCAATCCGGACGGATAACCTGTCAATCCGCACGGATGAGAACAATCCAACCTAATGTGTAACTTTTCAAGGCAATCTTGCTTAACCGTATATCGTTTACTCTATTCTTCAAGGATCATTACAGACATACTCGCAACCGACTCGAACAAGTTGAAATCCCGCTAAATACGCACTGTGAGTATACTTGAACCCTTTTTAATCGAATTTTGGGTGTAACATACGTTTCTAACAAAACTTATCAAACGAAATATTCTATCAATCGAATTATCACTTGCGAATAACTGTTATGCATTGATATACGTGATGCTAGTTGCATATGTGCTAGGGCTTATACTCGCGACGTCCCACCACGACTAGTATAGTACTATTGCGCCCGACGGGGTCTAGTTATGCCATCGTACATTCGAGCATCGAGGACTTAGTTGGTAGTATCAGTTTTGTGAGTATATATGTCGTGTATTACGTTTATGCATATGGGAATTCGCTACACTTTTCTCTATTATCCTACTTATCAAACATGTATACTCGCCAATACTTTTGTATTGACAAATATTTTAACGTATGTTGCAGGTTAGATCGCAGACTATATCAAATCAAGCTAGGGAGTCTAGAAACTCAACTAAAATCTAGGTTGTCGGATTTGTATTGTTCGAGAGGACAAGAAATCTGTGATAACTTATGTGATTGTATTATTTGTTAGTATGGGATAACGAATGTATTAAATCTTATCGCAATATAGTTGTTATGGATTCTCTTGAGCAATCTGATTCGCCTAGTGCCGCGCCCCGATGATTCCGCCATCGGTTGGGGTGTGACAGATTGGTATCAGAGCCATAACTATAGGGAATTAGGTCAGACTCGACCTAGTCCGGGTCGACGTCTTAGAAATTGACCTAGTCTATAGTCTAAGTACCAACAGGCCGACTCATACAAACCCGGTGGGGTTTGTATCGGGCTTACTTGATACTCTCGATCGAAATTGCTAAAAGATACAACTTTGTGTGAACCCCGCGTACTACAACTTCACACGAAGAAGCCTTTCCTAAGGCTGAAATACTACTTAGCCTTTCCTAAGGCCGACACAATACACACGTTTTCGAAAATATTCGCATAACGAAACCGAGCGATCCCGTCGAGATCAGGTGTGAAAACCAAGAACTCTCGATAGGATTGCTCACTCAGCGCATTTTTCTAGCACGAGAACTCTTCGTCGAGTTAGGAGTGACATCCACATCTCGACAAAGGTCTCCATTTCTAAATCTAGTGGAACTCACGAATTTATTCGAAGAGCATAGCCACAATTAGGAACGAAACTGTTAAGCCAGGGGTGAAACCCGTACCTTAATAAGTCGTCCCATTCTCTATAAACTGGTTTTCAAAAGCTCTCACCAAGGACTCGACTATCACGATAACTCGAGCCACGCGATGACTAGGAAGACGAATGCCATGAGCTGCATCCCAGTGGAAGCATGAAGTCCTCTAGGTCAACGCGCATGCTCGAACTTGTTAGATATAGTTGGGTTACCTTGGGTAGTCAACGCCTAAAACACCCAAGGCACTCTATCGTACGACCCGCCAATTTTACAATGATTGGAACTTATTTACGTTTTGAAACTTTACGCTTTATCGATTTCTCGATGTAACAATTTTCACTCCCTACTTTATAAACACACAATTCGCACAGCCATCGCAATCTAAAACGAAACCCGAATGTTCGCAACAAAACTAATGCATAATCTATCGCATTCGCTCTCGTTTTCTCACTTCGACGCGACCTCGCTTATTCTAAATCGACCTGTATGTGCATGGTTGCAAATTACAACTAAATAAATATATATATATATATATATATATACGTATAAACAAACAAGTCATCGTGTGAGAACTTAGGAATTTCGTGTTTCCTATATGGCTCCTATGTGATTCATATTACTATACTATCGCACCACGTTTTGAACGCGCTCAATCGTAACGCAAAACTCAAAAATCATTATGATCGAATCTCACTCCAAGTCTCTTCCTGTCTAGATGCCTTCCAACAACTCTACCTCGAGACGAGTAGCTAAGAGGAAAGCCAAACGAAGCGCCGAGAAGAGGATTGCTTCACTTGTGATTAAGGAAGTGAGTAAGCTTAGTTCTCAAATTGCCGCTCGAGTGCACTCTCTCAGCCACCCTCGAGCTTCGGAAGACGTTAAGACAGGAGAGCCGCAATCTACTTTTCTCTACAAGCACTTCAAAGCCTGTGACCCGATGGAGTTCACGGGTGAAGGAGGTGCGACTCAACTACTCCAGTGGTTCGATTCTATCGAAGTTACCCTTCGTCAAAGCGGGTGTCCCGATAGTCTCCGTACTACTTGCGCCACCGGAGTATTTCAATCGCAAGCACTCGACTGGTGGACCGCCGAACGTAACAAGCGTGGGATCTCTGCAGCTTACGCTCTCTCTTGGAATGAGCTGAAAGAGCTCATGGAGAAAGAGTACTGTCCTCCTCACGAGATTCAGAAGCTGGAAAACGAATTTTGGGAAATCAAGCAAACCGAAGGTGACAATGCTGGCTACACTGCAAGGTTCAAACAGCTTAGCATAATCTGCCCAAGTCAAGTCAACACTCCGGGAAAGGCCATCGCGAAGTACATTCGTGGCTTGCCTGAGTGTGTGGGTGATTTTGTCGAAGCTGCAAGACCTGCTACCATTGAAGAAACATACCGCTTAGCCGCAGAAATCAACAACAAACGACTCATGGAAGGATTATTCTCCAAGAATCCTGTCAAGCAAGCTCATCAAGCAATCGCCAGTAATCCTTCAGGCGAACATGTTGACGAACCTTCTGATGAATCTACTGACGAATCTTCTGACAAATCTGCTGGCGATTCTTCTAATGAATCAGCTAACGATTCTTCTGACAGGTCTGCTAACGATTCTTCGGACGGATCTGCTGCCGATTCTTCTGACAAATCTGCCGACGGATCTTCCGACAAATCAGCCAAAGACTCCGCAAGCGAGTCTTCAGACGAATCCTCCGACGACGACACTTCTTCGCAAGACACCGACAAACCCAGCCGCAAGCGAAAGATTTCAAGCCCGAGCTCATCAACAACCGAACTGCTGCAACCGGAACCTCTTCAAACAGTTCCGATGTTTCTAAAACGAGCCTACACTGGAGCTCATCCTCAGTGTTACTCGTGTACCTATCATCACCCAGTTGGGGCTGGCTGTCGCTATTGCAATCACTGCAACCGTTACGGTCACTTCACCCGCAACTGCCGCATCGAACCGTGAACTTGAGTACAACAACAACAGCTCCAGCAAAAGTCTTCAAGCATCAGACATCTAGCAAGCGTAGGATAAAGTTGTAATGATACGATTCTCGACGTTAATTTCTAAAGTTTTGAACCTACTCTCTTATTCAAAGTTACCACTATATGTAACATTAACTCTCGTTTTCGTTTTCTCTTCCGCTCTCTAATCGTCGCACTTAGACTAGATTCACACATACTATATACTATATCACGAAATAATGTGTTTTACCCTCACTACACTTTTGGAACGAGGTACGGTAAACGTGCAAGGAACGAATAATCGCGGGTGCACACGGGATTATTTGGGTCAGTGCACGGTGATCGTAGTGAATTCTAAAGGTGCCATAACGTTTTGACAAAAGGTGACACCAAAGCACGGGATGAAAGTAGTAGGGGTCGGGAAAGGTGTGCCTTATCATACTACCGAAGTTCCGTGAAGAAAGTGCCACGTGGAGTTGAACGTTATTAGACCTATTATACTATTGTGATTATTTTCAACACACTACACTCAATCGCAAGGCGTAACAACTGAAATTGCATCATCGCAAGACTTGTCGTAGGTCTGCAAACGCAATGCAATCGCCTCATCGATGGACTCTGGGGAGTCTACCTCGCAGGACAATTGCATCAACGCAAGACTGGTCGTAAGTCTATAGCGAGCAATCTCATCAAACACACTAACGCTCACGATATTATCGGGTGAGGACCTATTCTACCCTCCTCGATAACCGTGATGCGTTGCAACGTAACGTAAAGCTTATTCGAAACAAACCAGACTAGTTGAAATCGCTCACCTTGTGTATCTCACGATTTCTATCGCTTATTATGTGAATCTCTATCGCCTGCTGTGTATCGATCTATCATTATACCGTTATCCGTGATATTTGTGCTAAGTTAGAACGCATGACCTCGCCTCACGAGAGGAAGCTCATATGGTTAAAACAAGGTGTTTTAGCTATATCAGCGGCCTTTCGTGGAAACAGGCCATGTGGGGGCTGATGTTAGCTGAATTCTGTGGTGTAAATCAATCGAACCGAACCGCGTAAATCGAAATCGTATACCTCCATCGCTTGCAATGTAATTACTGATTATTGTAATTCGTTTATCATCACTGTCATCACAAGTGTTTTGTGTTTATTCGTTTAATCACCTAATCGCTGATCGCCTATCGTGTATAACCTACCGCTTATCGCTCGCATGGTGTCACTGCTGTCTGTATGGTATTAAGTACACATGACACCGCTCCACGAGGCAAAGCTAACCTGGTTAAGCATGGTGTTTCGCCATGTTAGCAAACCCCCCTGGAAACGTGCCATGTGGGTGTAATGTGGAATCTAATCGAAAACGCACTATTCGTTTATCGCTTATCGCTCGACGCACACTGTTGTAGCTACGTTGCAATCCAACTCGCCGGCTTAATCTGTTCGATTCTACCTCATACTCGGTCCGACTTCCTATCAATTGGGCCGAGTAAGCGCAATTCTATCCGAGTCATATCGGCACACCTGGCACTGCCTCACGAAAACGGAAGTAATATGGGCAAAGCATGGTGGATACGCCGCTGGTACTTCCTATATATAAGTGTTTTGAACATATTAACGAACTTCCGTGGGAAGGTGCCAAGTGGGGCATGACGCTAAATCATCCTTTTCAAAAGGTTAAACCTGATTTTATAAAACTTTTATTAAAACCATGGAACAATGTGGAGGTAACATCGAATCAGCTTAACTCCATGTTCAAAAGGAGCTTCATGAGTTCAACTTTTCCTTAAAACCTTTTTCAAGATCAAAAACAAGACTTTCAAAGGGAACCCATACCATAGGAGAGTTTTCGTAACCCTTGTTTTCATCTTCGAATTCCTTCAAATGTTAGAAACTTAAACTTCTTTGCGACGCCGATTAACATCGACTCTGTTGACCGCACGTTAAAAGAAGAAATTTCAAAGATTTTCATCCTAAATTCCCTTTCATATCTAAAACAAACGCTTCCTGTAACGTTGGTTAACGATCGACTTAGTTAACTCTACGTCGTGAGAAACCTTTCGAATTACAGTCGCATCGAACTAACGAATTCTACACAAAATGTAACACCTCGAAAAATTCGGGTTCAATAATAAAACGACACGTGTCATGTCAGACAAAAACGCGTTGTAAACCCGGGTTTAATAAAGATGATTCGGCAGGATTTAAAGTGACGTCATGTTAAACTGTTACCTCTGAACGACCCCAATTATAAATCCCAATACCCGATTAAATGTTATCCACATCTTTATACCCTCAATTCAGAATTTCGTTTACAATAATAGAAATCAAAAAGCATGATTTGATCCCACAAAGTGAATTGAATGATAAACCGAGATGTACGGGTCTTGCTATTGCATCTAAATCAAACATATCATTAGGGTGGGGTTTGATACTGTGCAAGACCGTTTTGGGAGGTCCAGGAATGTTGGTATAGGACCCAAGATCGAAATAATGGATTACCTTTACGAAAATTCAACAATCGACAACAAATCTTGTCTCAGAAAGGGCTAGCGCACCGCTACATGTGTAGCGTAACGGTGCGCTACCCATGAAGTCAACAGGCCCATTATAGCGGGCTAGCGCACCGCTACATATGTAGCGTAACGGTGCGCTAGCGGTGCCCAGCGACCAGAAAACCTGCTGTTGGCTGTTGTGCGCGATTGTAACCGTTTGTATCGGTTTTAATCAGTTATAAATGACCCCTAGACATCCCTAAGCAGTAGCAACAAGTGTTGAATGGTTGTGGAGGGTCCTAGACTCAGTTGTCAAAGAATTATGGTGTGTGGAACCATTATAAATAGCTTTCAAAGTCACAAACATTCTCACACCTTCATTTGATCATCTGGAGCCTTTCTGGAGCTTAGGAACTCTCCTAACTGATCATAAGTCGTGCATAGGACCCTTGTAAGTGTTCTAATCCTTTCTTGTTTGCTTTTAGCTTAGTTAATTAGCTAAAAGTCAAACCGTCGTAATTACGGTTTGACTTCGAGATTAGTCACTAATGACTCAGTCTTATCTCGAATTAAAAGTAGTTTTAGAATGGTATTTATGTGGGAAATAAAACCCCAAAAGGGTTTCCCCTGATCACCATCCTAAGCAGGTCAAATGTCGGGTCAAACCTTTACTTAAAAAGTCAACATAATGCTTAAAATGTCTTGTATGCATAATTAGCTATCTAGATCATATATAACCTGTTTGATTATTGTTATAACTTAGTAATTAGTGTAATAACATGTTCAAACCTATTTAACCCGACTATTTCCTGTTTAGACCCGGTTCGGAACCGAAAGTCACATAGTTTGACTTTTCGGTTGACTTTCAGTTCTGACCCGTTTGGGCATATTTTAGAAATGCCTCAGAGCTTAAATTGGATTAGGATACATGTTAGAACAACCCTCTGTGATCATACACCTTGGTTCACTAGTTATCCAATTAATATGCAAGTTTCCGTTAAATGCTCATACGTGGACCGTTATGCCCTTATTACCTTAAACCATGAATTATGAAAATGTAAAAGTGTAGAATCCTTAGTAACTGATATATAGACTTGTATGCAAAATTTGACATCAGTTTGACTTATAGATTAAGAGTTATGCTCATGTCGCTAAATTTAGGCTTTATGTTAACATAATGGCGCAATTAGCGTAAAGCCTAGTTAAACATACTTTTTGACACCAAATCTTTTACCCACTGATATTATATATTATTATGGGATTTTTAAAGATTTTTAATTAATTTTAGGACGAGCATAACTAGTAGTCGTAGGCTTAACCCGGTAATTGACGGTTTTGCCCTTACGGGCCATAAGATGAGTTTTACACATCTAAACGTTTCCAAACCTTTTGCTACTGATTAGTTATGATAAATAAATTATTTTAAGCCTCCTGGAAATGTAAAAATATCAGATTTAAGTATCGAACCCGGTAATGGCTTTTAATCGCCATAATTAGCGTTTTAACGCATAGTATGTCTTAGAATCATATTGGACATACCCGGGTTGATACCTACTGATATATGAGGCTAATTATGATAATTTAACAGTAAGCAAAGGTTAATAAACTCAGACTTCGTTTTTGAGCTTTTCGGCTTATGTGAAATTACCAAAATACCCCTACGGGGCATAGTTTGGTTAAATATGATAAATTTCACATATGTGCCTTAGCCTACTGTTATAACACATCAAAATGAGTATGTTTGATTTTTACATCAGACCTGTAACTCAGTTGAACATATAAACGCTTTTACAAACTCTAAAATGACCAAACTACCCCTACGGGGCATAGTTTGTGTTTAAATTAGTTCGGGGCATAACGAAAGACATCCTACTGATGTTATAACATAATTGAAGCATATTAACTTAGGAAACCTGTATATGGCTCTTACGGATACCCGTTACGCATATTACGCGTTCGGCTCGGTTTATGTAACAAGCTTACATAAATTAGCCGAAACGGGTCAACCCTTATCCGTTTTATCTCAAAATCCAGAATGTGAATAATAAACCCATATTAAACAAGTCTTCAAACTTGTCGGGTCTGAATCACATTCTATCCGGTCTTCGCTTAATCGTGCGTACGAACCGTATCTTCGAAACTAGCCGGTCTAAGCTTAAGCATAATTAAAGACCCGCTAGGATTCTAATAGGTTATATTTAACATTCGTTCCAGATTAGGAGGAACAGTAAAAGCTACCTGCTATTTGATTATTTGTGAACTATACTTGCATCAAGGTAAATACTTTTAACTTATTTTCCCTATACGGGCTTGGGTTACGGTACATAGCGTACCGCTTGATCGGGCGTCAAATCTTCCATCGCTGAGGTGGTTAATTGAATAATTTGAACGGCTCGTTTAAACAGTATTGTTTACTTTACCGCCTTTGGGGGGGTTAATGACCATGTCCCGGATATCCTTGGCATTATCTTACGAAATAGCCACGACCTGAGCACGGGGGTGTAGGCGTACACCTGTCAGTGTATAACTCTAGAATTGTGGTGTGTCTATTGATTCCTTAACCCGGATACGTCCGGGCTACTGAACGCATAAGTAACATGTAAATCGTTAACAAGATTATAATATTAAATAATTCTCCCAAGTTAACAAAAATGTTTATGCCATGTGCATCCAAACAAATTTTCAATCATTTTATAAAATGAGTCAGTTGAATGTATTTACCAGTGTAAACTGACGTATTTTCCCAAAAAGATTAATTGCAGGTACTAGGCGTAATAGGCTGGGAGCCTCCTAAGCATCGCTAGAAGTCTCGCAAACTTAAGATGCCAAAGTCTGTTGAACCATAAACAATATTTTTATATTTGATCCTACTGTGGATGAACACCGGATAATTGTGACTTTGTTTACAATAAATAAATTCGGTTGTATCTTATTTAAATTGCTTCCGCTGTGCATTATTATATTGTGTTGTTTGACTATTACGTTGCCAACCACGTCACGATACTCCCCCACCGGGCCCACCGGTGACACGTGGAAATCGGGGTGTGACAGGTTGGTATCAGAGCCAACACTGAGTGAATTAAACACTAGTCTTTTGTGTTTAATCTCAGTTACACAATTTGCACATATCTGAACCTTCGAGTCTAGACTTATAACATAGGACAAATTCCACTTTTCGGTTTTTGTTTTGTCCTTTAAAATTTTATATCTTGTTGTTGTTATCTCATGCTTTATTGACAGGAATAACAAGATGCCTCCGAGATTCTTCCGCACGAGAGGACGTGGAAAGGGGCCAGTTACCGCCCCCAACGACCATGAAGCAGGGCCGTCAAATACACGGGCTCCAACTGCGGCAGAAAGCGAGAATCCAAGACGGAACAGGAGAGACCTGTTCGAACCAGCGAGACGATCTGTTTCGCATAGTTCTACCGCTCCGGTCCGCAATTCATATGGACCTCAATCGGAAGGCGAGCCTAATAACCCTCTGCCCTCATACATACCACTTCAGAGGTCTTTGTCCCATCATTCTTACGGGGACCCCACACCGATCTTTAGAGGCCAGTTCAATCCGGCCGATTACCTGCAAGAACCCGTGGGTTTCAACCCACTGGGTCCAGACGACCATTTCTCTGGTGATCAAGCTGACGACATGGACGAGGACACGGACCCCGTCATGCCTGCGAGTGGCACTCCGAACCACCCGATAGAGATCTCGGACGGATCTTCATTTCACGGATCACCCTATGGTGGTCCAGATAGTTTCCAAGCTTTCTTTAATCAGCACCCGTGGTACTATACGCCATCGCACCACTTGTCGTCGCATGGGCAGCATCAGCAGCAGCATTCTCAGCAGCACCAGGAGCCACAGCCACAGCCGCATCATCAAGATTCATCAGAGGATCATAGATTTGTGGCAGTTACGCCACCACCTCCACCGCCACCAGTTCAACCGCCACCTCCTCAACCGCCAAGGCGTAGAAGAACCGGTGCACGTATGTCGGTGCGACCAGGGGACTTTCATATTAGCTCCCCAAGGCAGTCAAGTGCAAGTCACTACCCGCCTCGTTGGGAGGACCCACAAATGGGTGGGCCTTCGCAGCCAGCTTATCAACAGCCACCGCCTATGGGTTTTGAGAACCCAATCCCAGCGTACACGGGTCCAAGTACTTACAACCCGTTCGAGCCAACAGCTTACAACAACTACGGATACGCTGAGGCAGATCCTTATATGGAAGCGGCAAATTATAACTCCTTCAATGCCCAAGGACCCTACGGAGATCCATGGGGGGTAAGCTACCCGAATCAGGGATACCCAATACCTCCCAGGCCTATCATTCGAGCGCAGTCTCAGCCGCCACGATTTTCTCCCCCAGAACGGGAGGAAATTCTACATAGATTGAATCAAGTTGAGCAGGAGTCTCGCCGCGACCGCCAGAAGACGGAGAGTTTCTTACAAGGATTGGTTGGTTTGATCAAGGGAAAGAATAAGAAGAGTCGTTGAATTCTTCCACAGTTATTTTCTCTTGTATTTGGTTGTTAAGCCCCTACGTGGGTGTGTATGTTTGTTGTGTGTATTGACACCTACGTGGGTCTACCTTTCCATAAACCCCTACGAGGGTAAGTTGTATGTTTAGTCCCTGCGTGGACTTATGTTTGTTTAAGTCCCTACGTGGACAATTGTTGGTGTGTTAGTCCCTACGTGGACTTATGTCTTTCTGTAAGACCCCTACGTGGGCATGTCTTCTGTAAGACCCCTGCGTGGGCATGTTAGTATGTTGTAGCTCCTACGTGGGCAAATTTCATGTGTGAAAGACCCGTTTAGGGCAATATGTAATATTGTATAACTTAATGGAGTGTTGTTTTATAAATTTCATGTTTACCATTGTGCATAAATAAATTATAAATGAAATAAATAAATTAAAATCATTCCTGTTAATCTGCCTAAGTAATTATTTAATTAAGAATCTTTAAGTGTGAAACCTAGCCTCGTGTCAAATATAAGACCGGGCCAAAATGGTAAGACCGGTTTAAAAGATTCAGATCCCTGTTAACATCTTAAAACATGTTAACACTCCTGGCAGAAGTGATTCGTTAAAAATCACATGTCATTCTTAAATGAATAAGGATTCTTTAGAAGATTCCTAATCCAGTTTAATGATCTCTGAATCCTGGATCTACATCATCAATAAAGATGATCATATTTTTACCATACGTTGGTAATATAACGCCTACGGGCCTTGCTTATTTCTATACGAGCCAAAAGACAGTGGTAGAAATGACTCCCTGTCAAATAAAGGTAATGAACTAGGTTCAAACCTTAACAGCCTTGATTCTCTGAAATCATAGATTAAATTTAAATTGTCCATGTGACTAAGCCTTATGTGCTAATATATATTGTTATAATTAGGATAAATTTTAATTGAAATCCTAAATAAATATGAATTAATAAGTTAACCTGATATGGTCTCTGTTCACCATGGTTAACGAGTTACCCTAAGGGGTAATTCTATAATAAACTCCATAGTAAAATATTGTTCTTGTTTCTGTAACAGTTCAATTAAATGGCTGACTCAAATGAAGTTAATAGCCCTCCCGTGGAGCCAAATGTGAATGCCCAGATTACATTAACGGGCGCTGAATTGAAAGCATTAATAGATGGTGCTATCACAGAGGCTTTGGATAGGCAGTATGAGGAGTACAGTGGTACTCGAAGTAGGACCCACTTAGCGTCAAAATCAAAGCCCAAGACTCACTCTGAGGCTCATGACAAGCCTCCTCCTAAAAAGACTGAGTCAAAGAAAAACGGTGATGATCGCCAGTCCACCAACCGCCAAAGTGATCCATCTCAGCATTTAGTACTGCATCAAGGACACCGTAACAGGGGTTGCACGTATAAGTATTTTGTGTCTTGTAAACCCAGGGATTTTACGGGTGAGAAAGGAGCCGTAGACTGCATGACGTGGCTCGATGAGATGGACACTGTCGTGGACATCAGCGGATGCGCTGAAGGTGATGTGGTTAAATTTGTCTCACAATCCTTCAAAGGTCAGGCGTTGGCTTGGTGGAAAGCTCTGATGGAGGCTTCCGGAAAGATCCCGTTGTATAGTATGACGTGGGATCAATTCATCGCCTTGATCAAGGAAAATTTCTGCCCTCAGCATGAGGTGGAAAAGATCGAATCTGACTTTCTAGCACTGGTGATGGAGAACCTCGACTGTCAGGCTTATCTGACAAGCTTCAATACACTATCCCGGTTGGTACCTTACCTGGTAACCCCGGAGCCTAAAAGGATTGCTCGTTTTATTGGTGGATTGGAACCCGAGATCAAGGCCAGTGTTAAAGCTTCTCGGCCAGTTACCTTCAGGTCTGTAACTGACCTTTCCTTATCCCTCACATTGGATGCGGTCCGACAAAGATCGAAGAGGAATAAGGATGCTGAGAAGAGGAAGCGGGAAGATGATGGTTCGCGTAGGTCGAACAAGAAGCACCGTGGGAGCGGTGATCACAAGAAGGGTTCAGATTCGAAGAAAGATGAGCATCGTTCTGGAGAGAAGCCCACGTGCAAGACTTGCAAGAAACGGCACTTTGGAAAGTGCAGACTCAAATCAAACTCGAATAACGAGTCAAGGTCTTTTGCTTGTGGTTTGTGCAAATCCAAGGAACACAAAACTTTGGATTGCAAAAAGATGAAAGATGCGACGTGCTATCGTTGCAACGAGAAGGGCCACATAAGTACTAACTGCCCCAAGAACAACAAGAAGCCTGAAGAGGCTAAGAAGACTAATGCCAGAGTCTTCAGGATGGATGCGAAGGAGGCCGTGCAGGATGATAACGTCATAACAGGTACTTTTCTTGTAAATGATGTTTTTGCAAGAGTACTTTTTGATTCAGGCGCAGATAAGTCCTTCGTAGATCATAAATTTTGTGAGTTATTAAATTTACCTGTCAAAACCCTAAAAGTGAACTATGAGGTAGAGTTAGCAGATGGTACCATAGAAACCGTCTCTACTGTGTTAGATGGATGTGTTATATCCATTAAGAACTATTCTTTTCCTCTGTCTCTACTTCCTTTTTAAGTTGGCTGGTTTTGACATAGTTCTGGGTATGGACTGGTTATCTCATAACCAAGCCCAAATTGTCTGCAATCAGAAACAAGTGGTAATAAAGACTCCGTCTGGTGAGTCACTTACCATTCGGGGAGATACCCAGTACGGACTGCCTGAGCAGGTGACTATGCTCAAGGCTTCTAAGTGTATGAAGAAGGGATGTGTCATCTACATGGCGCAAGTGATCATTGATGAGCCCAAACCGAAGTTAGAAGACATCCCTGTCATCTCTGAATACCCAGAAGTGTTTCCTGAAGATCTACCTGGTTTGCCACCAGATAGACAAGTGGAGTTCAGGATCGACATCATCCCCGGAGCGGCACCAGTTGCTAGAGCTCCATACAGATTGGCACCCACGGAAATGAAGGAGTTGCGGATGCAGCTAGATGAATTGCTGGCTAAGGGTTTCATTAGACCCAGTTCATCTCCTTGGGGAGCGCCAATCCTGTTTGTAAAGAAGAAGGATGGGTCGATGCGTCTGTGCATCGACTATCGCGAGCTTAATAAAGTCACGATCAAGAATAGGTATCCTCTGCCCAGAATCGACGATTTGTTCGATCAACTTCAAGGGGCAAGTTACTTCTCAAAGATTGATTTGAGGTCTGGCTACCATCAGTTGAAGGTCAAGGATGAAGACGTTCACAAGACTGCATTTAGGACTCGTTACGGTCACTACGAGTTCCTGGTGATGCCTTTTGGACTCACTAATGCACCAGCCGCATTCATGGATCTCATGAATCGCGTCTGCAAGCCTTACTTAGATAAATTTGTTATCGTCTTCATCGATGACATCCTTATTTATTCTAAGAATCAAGCTGATCACGAGAAACACCTTCGTTGTATTCTCAAACTCCTACGTCAGGAGAAGCTCTATGCCAAATTCTCTAAATGTGAATTTTGGCTACGAGAGGTCCAATTCCTTGGACACGTGGTCAGTGAGCGTGGTATCCAGGTGGATCCCGCTAAAGTTGAAGCTGTTATGAATTGGCAAGAGCCAAAAACACCTACGGAGATACGTAGCTTCCTGGGGTTGGCAGGATATTACAGACGCTTCATTGAAAATTTTTCAAGGATTGTTGCACCCCTAACTTCCCTGACCAAGAAGAAAGTAAAGTTCATTTGGGGCCCTAAGCAGCAAGAGTCCTTCGATGTTTTAAGACAAAAGTTGAGCAACGCTCCTGTGCTTACGTTACCTGAAGGCGCTGAAGAATTTGTAGTTTATTGTGATGCATCACACACTGGCATGGGGTGTGTGCTTATGCAGAAAGGCAAGGTTATTGCCTATGCATCACGACAGTTAAAGGTGCACGAAAAGAACTACACCACCCATGACTTGGAGTTGGGTGCCGTTGTGTTCGCACTAAAACTGTGGAGGCATTATCTTTATGGAATCAAGTTTGTGATCTTTTCTGATCACAAGAGCCTCCAGCATCTGTTTAATCAGAAAGAATTAAACATGAGGCAACGCCGTTGGATGGAAACCTTGAATGACTATGATTGTGAAATCAAGTACCATCCCGGCAAAGCGAATGTAGTCGCTGATGCCTTGAGCAGAAAGGAAAGGGTTAAACCCATTCGAATCAATGCTAAGCGCATGGAATTAAAGAACAGTCTGATGGAAAGGTTGTTAGCTGCACAAAAGGAAGCTGTGCTGGAAGCTAACTATCCTAATGAGAAGTTAGGAGTAACTGAGGAGCAGTTGACTCTTAGCAAGGACGGACTTCTGAGGTTGAATGGACGAGTATGGGTTCCAATTTATGGAGGACTTCGTGATGTCATCCTCCAGGAAGCCCATAGTTCCAAATATTCCGTTCATCCTGGTGCTGATAAGATGTACCAGGATCTAAGGGCAAATTATTGGTGGATAGGCTTGAAAAAGTCTGTAGCCGCCCATGTAGCAAAATGCTTGACCTGTGCACAAGTCAAAGCCGAGCATCAGAAACCGTCAGGTTTGCTACAACAGCCTGAGCTTCCTACGTGGAAGTGGGAAATGGTAACTATGGATTTTATTACCAAGTTACCCAAGACGAGGAAAGGCAATGATACGATATGGGTTATAGTTGACCGACTGACTAAGTCAGCTCATTTCTTACCCATCAAGGAGACTTATAGCTCCGATATGTTAGCCCAGTTATATGTTGATAAGATTGTAGCCTTACATGGCATACCTGTAACTATTATCTCTGATAGAGATACTAGGTACACGTCACACTTTTGGAAAAGTTTCCAACAATCTTTGGGCACACGTTTGAACTTTAGTACGGCTTACCATCCTCAGACTGACGGTCAGAGTGAGCGTACTATTCAAACGTTGGAGGACATGCTACGTGCATGTGCGATCGAATTGGAAGGTAGCTGGGATAAGAACCTACCATTGATCGAATTCTCCTACAACAATAGCTACCATACCAGCATAAAGGCTGCGCCTTTTGAGGCATTATACGGTAGAAAGTGTAGATCGCCAGTTTGTTGGGCGGAAGTTGGAGAAGTCCAGTTATCAGGACCAGAGATCGTATTTGAAACGACGGACAAGATTGTCCAAATTCGCAACAATCTCCAAGCTGCCCGGAATAGGCAGAAGAGTTACGCGGATCCAAGTCGTAAGGATTTTCACTTCGAAGTAGGTGAAAAAGTCCTACTTAAGGTGTCACCCTGGAAAGGAGTGATGCGGTTTGGTAAGAAAGGCAAACTAAGCCCGAGATATATAGGACCTTTCGAGGTTATCGAACGAGTCGGGTCAGTTGCCTATAAGCTGAACTTACCAGAAGAGCTCAGTGGAATTCACAACGTGTTCCACATCTGCAATCTAAAGAAGTGTTCCGCTGACGAAACACATGTCATGCCACATACAGATGTGCATGTAGACGAGAGCTTGAAATTCGTGGAAAAACCTGTGTCGATCGAAGATCGACAGGTAAGAAAGCTTCGGAGAAAGCATATACCTTTTGTTAAGGTCAAATGGGATGCCCGTAGAGGTCCCGATTTCACGTGGGAAGTTGAATCCACAATGAAGGAAAAGTACCCTTACTTGTTTCAGTAAATCTCGGGTCGAGATTTATTTTAAGGGGGTGAGGATGTAACACCTCGAAAAATTCGGGTTCAATAATAAAACGACACGTGTCATGTCAGACAAAAACGCGTTGTAAACCCGGGTTTAATAAAGATGATTCGGCAGGATTTAAAGTGACGTCATGTTAAACTGTTACCTCTGAACGACCCCAATTATAAATCCCAATACCCGATTAAATGTTATCCACATCTTTATACCCTCAATTCAGAATTTCATTTACAATAATAGAAATCAAAAAGCATGATTTGATCCCACAAAGTGAATTGAATGATAAACCGAGATGTACGGGTCTTGCTATTGCATCTAAATCAAACATATCATTAGGGTGGGGTTTGATACTGTGCAAGACCGTTTTGGGAGGTCCAGGAATGTTGGTATAGGACCCAAGATCGAAATAATGGATTACCTTTACGAAAATTCAACAATCGACAACAAATCTTGTCTCAGAAAGGGCTAGCGCACCGCTACATGTGTAGCGTAACGGTGCGCTACCCATGAAGTCAACAGGCCCATTATAGCGGGCTAGCGCACCGCTACATATGTAGCGTAACGGTGCGCTAGCGGTGCCCAGCGACCAGAAAACCTGCTGTTGGCTGTTGTGCGCGATTGTAACCGTTTGTACCGGTTTTAATCAGTTATAAATGACCCCTAGACATCCCTAAGCAGTAGCAACAAGTGTTGAATGGTTGTGGAGGGTCCTAGACTCAGTTGTCAAAGAATTATGGTGTGTGGAACCATTATAAATAGCTTTCAAAGTCACAAACATTCTCACACCTTCATTTGATCATCTGGAGCCTTTCTGGAGCTTAGGAACTCTCCTAACTGATCATAAGTCGTGCATAGGACCCTTGTAAGTGTTCTAATCCTTTCTTGTTTGCTTTTAGCTTAGTTAATTAGCTAAAAGTCAAACCGTCGTAATTACGGTTTGACTTCGAGATTAGTCACTAATGACTCAGTCTTATCTCGAATTAAAAGTAGTTTTAGAATGGTATTTATGTGGGAAATAAAACCCCAAAAGGGTTTCCCCTGATCACCATCCTAAGCAGGTCAAATGTCGGGTCAAACCTTTACTTAAAAAGTCAACATAATGCTTAAAATGTCTTGTATGCATAATTAGCTATCTAGATCATATATAACCTGTTTGATTATTGTTATAACTTAGTAATTAGTGTAATAACATGTTCAAACCTATTTAACCCGACTATTTCCTGTTTAGACCCGGTTCGGAACCGAAAGTCACATAGTTTGACTTTTCGGTTGACTTTCAGTTCTGACCCGTTTGGGCATATTTTAGAAATGCCTCAGAGCTTAAATTGGATTAGGATACATGTTAGAACAACCCTCTGTGATCATACACCTTGGTTCACTAGTTATCCAATTAATATGCAAGTTTCCGTTAAATGCTCATACGTGGACCGTTATGCCCTTATTACCTTAAACCATGAATTATGAAAATGTAAAAGTGTAGAATCCTTAGTAACTGATATATAGACTTGTATGCAAAATTTGACATCAGTTTGACTTATAGATTAAGAGTTATGCTCATGTCGCTAAATTTAGGCTTTATGTTAACATAATGGCGCAATTAGCGTAAAGCCTAGTTAAACATACTTTTTGACACCAAATCTTTTACCCACTGATATTATATATTATTATGGGATTTTTAAAGATTTTTAATTAATTTTAGGACGAGCATAACTAGTAGTCGTAGGCTTAACCCGGTAATTGACGGTTTTGCCCTTACGGGCCATAAGATGAGTTTTACACATCTAAACGTTTCCAAACCTTTTGCTACTGATTAGTTATGATAAATAAATTATTTTAAGCCTCCTGGAAATGTAAAAATATCAGATTTAAGTATCGAACCCGGTAATGGCTTTTAATCGCCATAATTAGCGTTTTAACGCATAGTATGTCTTAGAATCATATTGGACATACCCGGGTTGATACCTACTGATATATGAGGCTAATTATGATAATTTAACAGTAAGCAAAGGTTAATAAACTCAGACTTCGTTTTTGAGCTTTTCGGCTTATGTGAAATTACCAAAATACCCCTACGGGGCATAGTTTGGTTAAATATGATAAATTTCACATATGTGCCTTAGCCTACTGTTATAACACATCAAAATGAGTATGTTTGCTGTTTACATCAGACCTGTAACTCAGTTGAACATATAAACGCTTTTACAAACTCTAAAATGACCAAACTACCCCTACGGGGCATAGTTTGTGTTTAAATTAGTTCGGGGCATAACGAAAGACATCCTACTGATGTTATAACATAATTGAAGCATATTAACTTAGGAAACCTGTATATGGCTCTTACAGATACCCGTTACGCATATTACGCGTTCGGCTCGGTTTATGTAACAAGCTTACATAAATTAGCCGAAACGGGTCAACCCTTATCCGTTTTATCTCAAAATCCAGAATGTGAATAATAAACCCATATTAAACAAGTCTTCAAACTTGTCGGGTCTGAATCACATTCTATCCGGTCTTCGCTTAATCGTGCGTACGAACCGTATCTTCGAAACTAGCCGGTCTAAGCTTAAGCATAATTAAAGACCCGCTAGGATTCTAATAGGTTATATTTAACCTTCGTTCCAGATTAGGAGGAACAGTAAAAGCTACCTGCTATTTGATTATTTGTGAACTATACTTGCATCAAGGTAAATACTTTTAACTTATTTTCCCTATACGGGCTTGGGTTACGGTACATAGCGTACCGCTTGATCGGGCGTCAAATCTTCCATCGCTGAGGTGGTTAATTGAATAATTTGAACGGCTCGTTTAAACAGTATTGTTTACTTTACCGCCTTTGGGGGGGTTAATGACCATGTCCCGGATATCCTTGGCATTATCTTACGAGATAGCCACGACCTGAGCACGGGGGTGTAGGCGTACACCTGTCAGTGTATAACTCTAGAATTGTGGTGTGTCTATTGATTCCTTAACCCGGATACGTCCGGGCTACTGAACGCATAAGTAACATGTAAATCGTTAACAAGATTATAATATTAAATAATTCTCCCAAGTTAACAAAAATGTTTATGCCATGTGCATCCAAACAAATTTTCAATCATTTTATAAAATGAGTCAGTTGAATGTATTTACCAGTGTAAACTGACGTATTTTCCCAAAAAGATTAATTGCAGGTACTAGGCGTAATAGGCTGGGAGCCTCCTAAGCATCGCTAGAAGTCTCGCAAACTTAAGATGCCAAAGTCTGTTGAACCATAAACAATATTTTTATATTTGATCCTACTGTGGATGAACACCGGATAATTGTGACTTTGTTTACAATAAATAAATTCGGTTGTATCTTATTTAAATTGCTTCCGCTGTGCATTATTATATTGTGTTGTTTGACTATTACGTTGCCAACCACGTCACGATACTCCCCCACCGGGCCCACCGGTGACACGTGGAAATCGGGGTGTGACACAAAACAAGGTACTTTGGAATGCCAACTCATGGGATTAGTACTTTCGTCTTTACGTCGCCTTCTCGCTATCGCAGCCAATCTCTCTTATTCGAAACGTTCGCGCTGTCAACTTACGATCAAATCACTCGCTGTATCGCTACTTATACCAGATCAACTCTTAGAAGTCTACCTATTGGATTAATTTCGGGACGAAATTTCCTAAAGTAGGGGAGACTGTAACAACCCGCACTTTTGTGCGTTGTTACTACTCGTTATACTCGTTACGCCTAGCACCGGAGATTCGGATCATAATGTAACTATATCGTATATATCGCTATTCGAAGGATAATCGCATATTTTCGAAATACAATATCAGTATACTACACTATTATCACACTAACACTCACGGGGGCATTGAGTGAGGACCTATTCTACCCTCCTCAGTGGCCGTGATGTGTCGAACATAAACAATTAACGCTAGCAAGGACCCTCGGGTGAGTGCTGTAGCTCCAGTCGTCATGACGATGACGACAATACGGGTAAACGGTACCCCGTCAGTCTTTGTGGCACTACACAAAATAACGTTCACGATGACATCAAGAAAGGACCTATACTACCCTCATTGATGGCCGTGAAACGTCGCTAATAATCGCATACTCGAATCGAAACCGATTGTTAGTTATCGAAACTTTGGATTATGGATACATAAATACGACCCCTAGTGATATATATATATAATAATAACAATATAATGGTAATATAAACTAATTATGGAAGTACGCGCTTCGAAAACTATCAAAACGATCAAAAACGGAGAAGTCCAAGCGTCAGGATAGCTATCCGGACGGATAGGCCATCCGGACGGATAGGCCATCCGGACGGATGGGCATGCGCACGGATGGGCCATCCGCACGCATGGGCCATCCGCACGGATGGGCCATCCGCACGGATGGGCTATCCGGGCCAGAACTCTTCTCTTCTCCTCTGTGGCCTATAAATACCATGTCACATCACTTGAACAGTGATCTGACAGCTCCTATTCACCCAAACACGCTCCAAGACCCTTTTCTCTCGATTTCCTCGCGATTCCGGTAAGATTTCAACCTAAAACTTGTACTTCTACAATCTACACTCGATTCTACATCATTCTATCTTTCAAAACTCAAATTCTAACCGTGAAATCTACGGATTTGAGGCGTTTTGGGGTGATGTCACCAAGAGTTCTTATGAACTTCAAGTTGGGGTCTTATTTCCCTGTAAACGACTCAGATCCGGGTGATTTCCACATGTTTTAATGACAAATCTCACCTAAATCTGTGCGATTTCGAGTTAACCATGAAGAACCATCACGAACGGCCAGATCTGATGGAACGGGGTGATTCCCGGCCGTTAGAATGAGTCGGAATTGGCGGAACTTCAAGTGTTAGTGCGAAATTACACTACCCTAGTAAAAACGAACGTATTCCTTCCGTTAAACACTCGGAAACAGTGATCAGAGTGCGAACCAGACATGTCAGTCCGCACGGATGACATGTCAGTCCGCACGGATGACATGTCAGTCCGCACGGATGACATGTCAGTCCGCACGGATGACAAGTCACTCCGCACGGATGACCCCCAGTCCGCACGGATGACATGTCAGTCCGCACGGATGACAAGTCAGTCCGCACGGATGACAAGTCACTCCGCACGCACCGTCATCCGCACGGATCGTGTCGTCCGCACGCACCGTCGTCCGCACGGATCATGTCAATCCGCACGCACACTCCGTCCGCACGTACCACCACATCAACCGCACGGATCACCTGTTATCCGCACGGATAACATGTCATCCGGACGGATGACTTGTCATCCGGACGGATAACCTGTCAATCCGCACGGATGAGAACAATCCAACCTAATGAGTAACTTTTCAAGGCAATCTTGCTTAACCGTATATCGTTTACTCTATTCTTCAAGGATCATTACAGACATACTCGCAACCGACTCGAACAAGTTGAAATCCCGCTAAACTGTGTGTATACTTAAACCCTTTTTAATCGAATTTTGGGTGTTACATACGTTTCTAACAAAACTTATCAAACGAAATATTCTATCAATCGAATTATCACTTGCGAATAACTGTTATGCATTGATATACGTGATGCTAGTTGCATATGTGCTAGGGCTTATACTCGCGACGTCCCACCACGACTAGTATAGTACTATTGCGCCCGACGGGGTCTAGTTATGCCATCGTACATTCGAGCATCGAGGACTTAGTTGGTAGTATCAGTTTTGTGAGTATATATGTCGTGTATTACGTTTATGCATATGGGAATTCGCTACACTTTTCTCTATTATGCTACTTATCAAACCTGTATACTCGCCAATACTTTTGTATTGACATATATTTTAACGTATGTTGCAGGGTAGATCGCAGACTATATCAAATCAAGCTAGGGAGTCTAGAAACTCAACTAAAATCTAGGTTGTCGGATTTGTATTGTTCGAGAGGACAAGAAATCTGTGATAACTTATGTGATTGTATTATTTGTTAGTATGGGATAACGAATGTATTAAATCTTATCGCAATATAGTTGTTATGGATTCTCTTGAGCAATCTGATTCGCCTAGTGCCGCGCCCCGATGATTCCGCCATCGGTTGGGGTGTGACAATTGTAGTCAATCCTTGGCAAGGGAATTTTTTGACCATCGCAAAGAGGCTGCATTTGATTGTTATTGGAAAGTCTGCTGAGCTAACTGCTGATTTGCTCAGATATGAAAAAGAAGGCTGGATGAAGGTGTTTGCTTTCAATAATCCTCATGTAGTTGATTATGTAGATAGGCGTCGAAGGACTAATATAATTGAAAACAACAAGTAGCTGATAACAAGCATCTGGGGGGATATGGTTGAAGTTGATCTGAGCAACGAACTTATGAAATACCTCCAACATGTTGACAACTACAATGGTCCGAAAGGAGCTTTACTTATCGAGACTACTGTTTCACCCATTGATTAGGAATTAGTATGCTTTATTTTATTGAATGTTGTTTGTTGTTTTAAACTTTGTTTATTATATAGTTACCTCTGTTTGACACTTGTAGTTTTTATATAATTAGTTGTGTTAAAATTATTAACGATGTTTGTTATTTAAATTAACTAAATGAATATTTATGTTTGAGTGTGTAAAAGTTTGTAATATTGGCAAAGGTCTGTTTAAATGATCAAAGCTCTGTTATTGTGAACAGATGCTTGAAAATAAAACAGTGGTTGATACATCTGTTGACTTTGGTCAACAGATGGATGAACTTTGTATGCTGTTTCGCCCATTGATTAGGAATTAGTATGTTGTATTCTATTGAATGTTGTTTGCTGTTTTGAACTTTGTTTATTATATAGTTACCTCTGTTTGACACTTGTAGTTTTTATATAATTAGTTGTGTTAAAATTATTTACCATGTTTGTTATTTAAATTAACTAAATGAATATTTAGGTTTGAGAGTGTAAAAGCTTGTAATATTGGCAAAGGTCTGTTTAAATGATCAAAGCTCTGTTATTGTGAACAGATGTTTGAAAATAAAACAGTGGTTGATACATCTGTTGACTTTGGTCAACAGATGGATGAACTTTGTATGCTATTTCGCCTATTGATTAGGAATTAGTATGCTGTATTTTATTGAATGCTGTTTGTTGTTTTGAACTTTGTTTATTATATAGTTACCTCTGTTTGACACTTGTAGTTTTTATATAATTAGTTGTGTTAAAATTATTAACCATGTTTGTTATTTAAATTAACTAAATGAATATTTAGGTTTGAGAGTGTAAAAGCTTGTAATATTAGCAAAGGTCTGTTTAAATGATCAAAGCTCTGTTATTGTGAACAGATGTTTGAAAATAAAACAGTGGTTGATACATCTGTTGACTTTGGTCAACAGATGGATGAACTTTGTATCCTGTTTCGCCCATTGATTAGGAATTAGTATGCTGTATTTTATTAAATGTTGTTTGCTGTTTTGAACTTTGTTTATTATATAGTTACCTCTGTTTGACACTTGTAGTTTTTATATAATTAGTTGTGTTAAAATAATTAACGATGTTTGTTATTTAAATTAATTAAATGAATATTTAGGTTTGAGAGTTTAAATGATGAAAGCTCTGTTGTTGTGAACAGATGTTTGAAAATAAAACAGTAGTTGATACATCTGTTGACTTTGGTCAACAGATGGATGAAAACAGGTGTTTGAAAATAAAATAGTAGTTGATACATCTGTTGACTTTGGTCAACAAATGGATGAACTTTGTATTCTGTTTCGCCCATTGATTAGGAATTAGTATGTTGTATTTTATTGAATGTTGTTTGCTGTTTTGAACTTTGTTTATGATATAGTTACCTCTGTATGACACTTGTAGTTTTTATATAATTAGTTGTGTTAAAATTATTAACGATGTTTGTTATTTAAATTAATTAAATGAATATTTAGGTTTGAGAGTTTAAATGATGAAAGCTCTGTTGTTGTGAACAGATGTTTGAAAATAAAACAGTAGTTGATACATCTGTTGAGTTTGGTCAACAGATGGATGAAAACAGATGTTTGAAAATAAAACAGTAGTTGATACATCTGTTGACTTTGTTTATTATATGGTTGAATTTGATTTGAGCAATGAAGTTTTGAAATACCTCCAACATGTTGACAACTACAGTGAATGTGACAACTCGAGTTTCCAAGGTTTCTCCTCTATGTGTTACTCGTTTTATACAATGTTTGTGTTTCGTTGCATTGTTAGTGTGCACCATGATTTGTTTGCAAGATGTTCATGTGCTATATGTGTTGTTAGTAATTAAGAGTATGGTTAGGTCCGTTAAGTGCTTCACCACACACACACATGACATACCTTGGGCCGCGGGTATCATCTCAGCCCATGCGATTGACATTGGGATGCACACATTTTGAATTCCCACCTTACTACACATCGGCCATACTTGAATTACCATTAAAGACCCAAATTGCCTTTGTGATAGATAGATAGCAAACATATGGGCTTGAGCCCATCTCAGTTAAGTAATGAACCGCCCCAAACCATTGTTTTGATTAGCAGTAATAACCGGCCCAAAACTGTTGTGTGTCTAGCTATTGCAACCGGCCCAAACTTCTTCTGTCCATATATCAACATGTACGTAAATAAGAATACAAACTACATTAAACCCTACCCTTGTATCTTTTGTGCGTCGGCAGTAGCAAGACCCCCCCCCTCCTGTTTGTGTTTGCATCTCGATTAAGCAAATCCTCGGTTAGTAATTTTTGCTTATTGATCTCATGGTTGCGTGATAATGATGGATTTTATAGTATCGGTTAATTGTTTCTATGACTGATCATATATACATATGTGTTGAAGTTGTGATGATTGTAATTATAAACGAATCAGGGTTTCTCCTATGCTAGAAGTCACGATAATAAGAACTTAATCATGTGCATGAACAGTGATGAGAAATCGTGATGATTGTTTATGTAACTGATAGATAAACTGATCATTAGGGTTTGTGTGTAACTGATACGGATGATCATGATGTTCTAGACGAAAACAAGGTGTTTTCGCCAAACTTTAAGTCCGACGAAATCCAAGTGTTTTCGCCCACCAAGTGTTTTCGTCGAATGGAGTTTTCGCCACCTGCAAGATTTCGTCGAGTGTGTTGTTTGTTAGCTATGTTAGTTTAATTAACTCCGTTAGTTTAGTAACCTTGTTAGCTTGTTAACTCTGTATTGTTAACCCTGTTAGGTGTGCTAACTAGGTTAAGTATGTTAACCTTGTTATGTATGCGACTCTGTTAATTCTAGTCCAACCCTGTTATGGTACAGTAACTATGTTGAGTGAGTTAACCCTGTTATGTATATTAACTACGTTAAGTGTGTAACTTCATTATGTATGTTAATTCTGTTAATCCTGGTTAACGCTGTTAACACTGTTAAGCTTACCATGACTGTTAACGAATAATCTTGTTAGAATAGACTGGGAAAGCTGTTATGCGAAATATGAAGTTGCATGAATTTGATTAACTGTTTACATGATACAAGATGCTAACTGCTAAGCACACTCTGTGTTATTACTGTGATATTGAATGTATGTGAATCTATACGAACTTAACTGATTAAGAATACGTGTATAACTATAGGACTTGATTGATTACTTGCGAGCACATAATTTAGCATACCGAGCAAACCAAGGTGAGTTCACACTCTATCCAAGGCATGGGATTCCCAAGGGTTGGGAATGGGTTAAAGAACTGAACGGTAACTACAAACTTGCGTATTCCCTATACAACAGGATACGTACGACCATAAGACCATCACTCTATCATTTTAAGTCCCTCATTTATCGACTTAATCGCCGAGGCCTATGGCGAGCGGGTCATTAGTAGATAGCGCTATTAGGGTTTAACAAACCTCACACCGTGCCAGTCGGACGGGCGTGTACTAATGGACGATGGGCAAAGGGTCAATGCTGATAGACATTGACTTAGGGCACCTCTTACATTTTCGTAGCAGTCGATACGCGCGGTCTAGTACCACATGGGAAGCCCCCACCAATCTTCGCAAACATGTCTGGGAGACCGCGATACGAATTAATACGATACATGGTTTACAAAACGAACATACGATTTACGAAACGAATGCTATAACTAAACAACCAACTGTGAACTCGCTCAACTTTGTTGTTGATTCGTTGCTACATGTCTTGCAGGTCGTTAGGTACTCATGGAGCTTGCACAGGGAGGCGCGGTCATTGTGGGACATGGCAGTGTGTGCCATGCTAAAAACATTACTTTATTTCGTACTTAATACTTACATTGGGTTTTACAATTATGCTTCCGCTAAACACTTAACTATGTTTTTTATTTGAAACACCTTTCATATTGTGTGGTTGAATTTTACTTATTACTTGCTTGTTCAATATGATTGGTGGCTTGATCCTGGTCAGTCACGCCTCCAAGCGGTGATACTCCGCGTGTGGATTTTGGGGGTGTGACAGTGATCCGAAAGGAGCTTTATTTATCGAGACTACTGATTCGCCCATTGATTAGAAATTATTATGCTGTATTTTATTGAATGTTGTGTGTTGTTTTGAAGTTAGTTTATTATATAGTTACCACTGTTTGACACTTTCATATTTTATATAATTAGTTGTGTTAAAATTATTAACGATGTTTGTTATTTAAATTAATTAAATGAATATTTAGGTTTGAGAGTTTAAATGATGAAAGCTCTGTTGTTGTGAACAGATGTTTGAAAATAAAACAGTAGTTGATACATCTGTTGACTTTTGTCAACAGATGGATGAAAACAAATGTTTGAAACCACAGTTGGGTTAAATGTATTTGTTGTGGAGAAAACTATGGTTGAAATTGCTGTTGGGTTAAAACGGTGATTTAAAACTACTGTTGGGTTAAAATAGTGTTTTGTGGAGGTTGAATGAACATGTTTGAATGCAAATGTTATTTCGTTTACAAAAGATTAATAAATTGTATATTTTTGTATTTTTTATACTCTAAACTTTAAGTATTTACCGACATTTATTTATAAGTCTATATAAATATAACCATATTCATCATTTATATTTGTTATGCATGGTTTTCTAAGAAAGGGTCTTACCGCTAGTACTATATAATAAAAGAAACCAATGAGAGGACACATGTCATTCATTGAAGCCATCTATTTTTTTATAGATAATTAATATCAATTAAAAGATAATTATAAAACTAAATTTAATATAAATTTAAACAATTCGTATAGGAGATAATCTAATATTTTAAAATATTTATCAGATTTCAAAATTATTTATCCTGAAATTAACAAAAGATGTACGCTAAATATAAATTAATATAATGTAAATGATTTATGTATTTTATTAAACTAAAGTAGTGAAGGGTAGAACCTATTTCAAAAATGTTTGTAAGAGGTAAACAAAAATATTAGTCAATGTTTATTGGTTCTATACTTTTATTTTCGTGTTCAACTCTCAACTCAAATACGGTAATCACTATGTTTACGTGGCATTTATAAGAACCATCACCGCAATCACCCCATTCATCGTATATCGAGTATATCCGTTAGTTTTTTTTAAAGATATAAATTTTTATTAGATTCATTCAACCCATGTAATAAACGAGGTTTTTTAAAAGATATAACATTTTTATTTTTTTACTATACAAAATTACATTTATGCAACTCGTGTAATACATGGTGTTTTAGAAATATAACTTTTTTTATTATGTAGTATATAAAATTAGATTTATTCAACCTATATAATACATACGGTTTATAAAGATATAACTTTCTATTTTTGGTATATAAAATTATATGTGCTCAACCCGTATAACACATGAGATTTTTAAAAATGTAACGTTTTTCATTATTTAATATATAAAATTAAATTTACTCAACCCGTACAATACACGAGGTTCTTAAAAATACAACGTTTTTTATTATTTAATATATAAAATTACATTTATTCAACTCATGTAATAAACCAGATTTTTAAATATATATTGTTTTATTATTTGATATATATAATTACATTTATTCAACCCGTGTAATAAACGAGATTTTTAAAGAGATATATATATATATATATATATATATATATTATTTGGTATATAAAATTACATTTATTCAACCTGTGTAATACACGGGGTTCTAACCTAGTTAATATTTATAAAGAAAATTAAAAACCATAAGTCTATTTGTAATTAGAGTAATTATAAATAGATTCTTTTTAGACTCAAATGTTTTTGAAGCTATTGCAAATTGGTCAACTCTTGAAAACATAACTTAAAAGGTCCAAACCACAATGAAAAGAATAAGTAGATAAGTATTTATTTGTGAAATCCACATACATATACATTTTTTTAAATAAAACTTCATTAAAAACACACATCCGACCTAAACGGTCAAACAAGAACAATACCCCCGACCCAAACGAGCAAAGGGCAAAATTACAACATATACAACGGGTATTTACACCACTCCTTCCAACTAATATATTTACATGAACATCTATTTTTAACCCACCTAAAACCTCTTGCCTTAATCTCTAACATAATATCTTGAGGGCTTTTCCTAACCTGATTGAAGACCAGAACGTTCCTGCTATTACAAATACACCAACACGAGATAATAACCATGGTTGTAAAACAAGGTTTCCAAGGTCGAGTACTCCCCGAGTAGTCACTACAAGGTAGGTTGCCGAGACGACTTTCTCTAACTCCGCCTAATTACTCGTAATCGATAAAACGCGGTCAAACTCGGCCAAAATCGGATGTAGTAGGTCAATTCGGGCCGAGTTTGACTTAAAAAATAATAAACATAATTTATATGACTATCATATTAAATAATGAATATCATTTTCACGTATTTTGTTATAAATATTAGTAAATTTATGTTATTAGACATATATTTAATTTCTGAAAACTAATTTCTTTATAATTTAACATGTCCGAGTACTCCCCGAGTACTCTCCGCCTATGCCGAGTACTCTCAACTCCCAAATCGACCGACTAGGAAGCTCCTAGCGACTTTTGCAACCATGATAATAACCAAACCATGTATAATCTTCTTCGCTTTCTTCCCGACCTGGAGAGCACTATGAATATCCATCAGATCTTTGAAATTGTAAGCGAAAATCGGGGGTAAGTTGCACCAAGCACTGATCTCCGCCCACACCCGAATAGCCACCGTATAAGCCGAAAATAAATGATCCACCGATTCCTCATAATCGTCGAAGAAAGGACACATAACCGAGGGAATATCCACGTTCATTCTTCTCAAATTAACTCTAGTTGCCAGCCTATCCATGTTGCCTCTCCAAGCCATTATGTTGCACTTGATGGGCACCCATTTGCACCGGTCGAATATGGGAAGCTGGCTATTACCCCTGTCTAAAATTATCGTATCTTTCACTGATTTCACCGAGAAACTTTCCTGTTTGTCCACATTCCATCTCCACGCATCTTTCTCATTGGATAGTCTCACCGTGTTAATAGCTTCTTGACATTCCTGCCATTCTTTCAGCTCTGTTTTAGACTTGGGGTGCCTAGCCCAGTTCCAAGAGTATCCGCAATTACCATTTCCCGAAACTATTCTTTCCGAAACCCTGCAATTTTTACACGCATCCAGAACAAACAAATGTGGCCATCTTTCCAAGAAAGGAAGATTGCCCACCCAAGTGTTTATCCAAAATTAAATATCATCCCCGTTCCCTACCTTACCCAAAATCATCTGATTCAGCCCCTTCCCATTTAGTTTCGTTTTAGAAATAACTTTCACACATACGTATACATATGTTATAAACAATAACTGGAAAAAAAAGTATTCCTAGTTTTAACATCACCATGTATGATATCTTGTGCACAAAGGTAGTCCAATCCACTTGCAACATTTATTGCCATATTTAATCATCATATCTAATACAAAGCATAGAATATGTATACGATTAAAGTGAACCAGTGAAAACATAACTCCGAAATGAATCCAATTTCATCGTTAAACTCGGACGCACGTATTCGAATGACATGAAAAATGCTTTAATTCTCTCATGTGTTCATTCATTTGTAAGCCGTGAAAAATCTTTCGTCTCCAATTTTAATGTATGCGTCAAGTCCAAATTATGCTTGAGATCTTAAACATCATGTATGATTATTCTTCTTATAGCCTCTAGCAATTATGTGTTTTAATATGGTTATGAAGATAGTCTAGTCCACTTGTAAGAATTTAAAGGATATTTCCTTCGTACACCTTTGTCTTTTCGATCATCATTTGGTTATCAAAGTATTGAATCTCCTCCATAAGAGAAAAAGGGCTAGAAGATAACATATTGTTACCATTACCACCAACATCATATCCACCACACGAGTTTCAATCTAAAAAAAAATACAATATTCTTCAACCAACAAAACTCTATATCCTTTTTTCACCTATAAATATAAAGAACAATATAAAAAAAACAAAATCATCATAAATCACCTTAGAAAGATTAAGGGTATGTTTGGTATAGAGCTTTTAGGAGCTTCTAGCTTTAACCTTTTAAGAAAAAATTCATACTCAATAAAAAGTCTTGTTTGGTTGAACGAGCTTGAAGCTTTTAGTTTTAGGTTAGGAGCTTGAAGCGTTTGGTTGAACGCTCCTACTAGTAGCGTTTAGGGGCTACAAGCTTTTAAGGAAAAATGACTATTTTAACCTCTAAAGATAATGAACTTTTTAATGCACAAACTTTTTAAATTTTTAGTTATGTCAATTTTGGTCATTTTATACATTTTATTAAAAGCTACAACTACTCTGCCAAACACCAAATATATCTAAAAAGCTACAGCTACCAACTACTAACTTACAGCTTCTAGCCACCAGCTACTTTTGCCACACATACTCTAAATATTTTTATAACCATACGACTCCTGAGTCGTGAAGATGCCAGATCGTTAGACTAGGTTGGTTGTTAGTACATCAAAGAGTAGAGTTAAGAATTGGGAGACAGTCGTTTTGAGAGAGATTTTGATGGGTGGGCTAGGATAACATATATATATTTATTTACATTTTTAAATTTAATAATTTATAGGGTACTATAGAGGCGTAAAAGGGCTTGATAACGCCTCAACACCATCCCCTGAGAGTTATATGTACATAAAGAGGGTGATGCGTTTCTCGTATAATGGCCAATGGAGAGAAAACAAAGCGGAAAGTAATGATTAAAATGGCCTTAAGGGGCATTAACCATTACACATATTTTAAATGGGCGTTATGATGCTGATGTGGCGAAAAATACCCCTTAGAGGGCATTAACCATTATGGATAATCTTAGGCCATGCGTAATGGGCATTATAGATGCGTGAAATAGTTTGATAATACCCCCACAACTTCCCCATGGACATTATAAGGACATGAAGGGGGAGAGACATTTCTAGAATAAAGCTCAATGAGGAGGAAAAACATAAAAAGTAATGAATAAAAGGGCATTAAGGGGTATTAGTCATTACGGATGATTTTGCCGTAAATATTTTAGAATTTATTATCAAAGTTTTCTAGTGAAATACCCGTCAAAAAAATGGTTCATATCTGTCCATCTTCAATCTAGAATGTAAACTCACAACTTCAAGAAATAATATATTCCAAATGCTAAACGATAACTCGAAACTAGGCCTGATAATAAAAACTCATTTGGGTTTTTTGGGTTATTTTAGGTCATTTAAAAAATGAGAATAGGTCAGGATAGGATGAGTAGGAAAATAATTAAGGATGGTTTGTAATATATTTATTTAAAATAATTTGTGGGTTAGAATGTGTATTACGCTGAGTAAATGGGTAACTCTAAAAGGAGCATCACAATCAGATTCTTTATCCTATTCGAGTGTTCGTACACGTTGACTTCACAAAAAATAAAAAAAAAAACTAAGAAAACCTAAAAAAATCAGAAAAACCCAAAAAATTTAAAAACTAAAAATCCCAAAAAAAATTCAGTAAAATAAAAAAATTCAGAAAATTAAAAATTTTATAAAATATGTAAAAAATAAAAAAAAAATGTTAAAAAATAAGAAAAAAAACAAAAAAGTTAAAAATTTAAAAATCCAAAAAATAAAAATAAAAAAAAGTCAGAAAAATAAGAAAACAACTAAAAAATTTAAAAAACTTGTAAAAAACGTTAAAAATAAAAAAACAAAAGAAAAATGTAAAAAAATCCAAAAAATAAAAAAATTAAATAAAATAAAATCCCAAAAAATATAAAAAATCAGAAAAATTAAAAAATTAAAAATAAATAAAAAAATTTAAAAATTAAAAAAAATGTTAAAATTTTAGAAACATAAAAAATGTTTGAAAAATCAAAATATCCAAAAAAAAATAACTTTCTGATTTTTTTATTTTTTTGAATTTTTTGAATTTTTTGATTTTTTTGGGGATTTTTACTTTTTTTACTTTTTTTTAATATTTTTGATTTTTTTTTTTATTTTTTTAAATTTTTTACTTTTTCTTTTTTTTGTATTTTAATAACTTTTTTGAATTTTTTACATTTTTAAAAAAAATTTATTTTCTGTTTTTCTAAATTTTTTATTTTTTGATTTTTTTTTTCTTTTTTTAAATTTTAAATTTTTGTTTATTTTATTAATTTTTATGTTTTGTTTTTTGTCTGTCATCATCGAAAGTAAAACCAATATTTATCCAAACTCATCTTAACCTTTAGTAAACCTGTCTTTACCCAAACTTATCTTAACTCATATTCATCCTAACCTTTGTCTTGAAAACTCATTCTAACCCAAACTCATCCTAACCTATATCCACCTTAACCCATGACCTAAACATGTCGAAACAAACATATCAAGTTTATATTTGTTAAGTCACCAACAATTATATAATCCACTTTGCTTCTGAGCATAATGCATTAATACTCTTGTTATTTGACTTGAATTTTCAACATATAATAGATCAATATCATCTAATACATTAGTTCAAAAACTTTGTTTTTCCATATTCACTAGGTTGTTGCCAAAAGCCGTGCGTTGCATCAAGACTTAACGGAGTCAAAACATAAAATAACTCGAATTTATATCGTCGAATGAAAACATAATATATTTGACCTGACTTGTTTCCGAACAAATTTCACATCAAAATGTAGACCAACCGAAACTGTACGCAAACATAAGCATGAAAACGTAGTATATTTGACCATACTCGTTGTTGAAAAAAAAATGCCGAAACATGAATTTATAGCGACACGTACCGTAAAATGTCAAAACGTAGATCAACTGAAAACGTAGATGAAAATAAGTATGAAAACACATTGTGTTTGACCTGACTTGTTTCTGAAAAAATTACATAGAAACATAAATTTATACCGACACGTACATAAAAATAATCACGTAAGAAAATAATAATTTTCTTTTAAGCTAAAAATGAAAATACGGTGGGAAAATTTGAAAAGTTAGAACTCAATAGGGGTGCAAATGACATCTTATAAAGTTTATAGAAAGCGTAGGGAGTGTAAATGTCAAATTCGAAATATCAGAGGCTTTTTTTGTCTCCCCTTTTGCGACGGTGATTTCGAAGCGTGAAAAAGTTAACATTCGAGTTTTCGGACCCGCACATTACAGCGAAGACGTGAAGACGTGGAAAAAAGCAATATTGAAACAAAAACAACATAAGAAAAGGAAAACGTTGTCTTTAACCTGCATTTCCCTTTGCCGTTCAAAAAAATTTTCCATTATCAAAGTCAACAACTCTAACCAGCTTCACCACACCACAACTTGGATTACTAAAGTGGAAGGACACGTATTGAAAAGAATAAAGAAAAGAATAAAAAATAGTAAATTCCCATCAACCATATATTTTAAGGTTATATACAATTATAGCTTACAATCTCCATACTACATTATAGCTTACAATCTCCATACTACGGATGATGATTTATCACTTGTCAAAACAGATTTTAAACAAATATCAATTTAATTCAAATCAAAATGGTTAATTTGGACTTTAATCATCATGTGAACCCTTCTCAACTTTGTATTTGAAATAATTATTTTTAATTTCAATCGTGGTATAGAAAAAAATTCTTATAATATTAATTCAAAACCTATATTAACTATCAGTTTACTTTACAAACCAAACCCATAACATATGAAACTAAAAGTCAAAGTTATTAAACATCACATGATCTATCATGGAAAAATGTAAACATCCCATGATTTTTGTATTATTTCGAAACTGTACCTTTTTTTCATTTTATTTTATAGGGGTATTGGATTTTAATAATCCCAAGTTTCACTAATTGGCCGGTAATAATCCCAACTTCAAAAATTGCCTACAACAGTCCCAACTTGTAAGATTTTGGCAACCAATGATCCTTGTCTAACTGGGTTATAACCCAGTTAGTTTTTTGAAGTTTTGAGCGGCGGAGAAGGTCACTAGAGGTTGGAGATGACAAGTGGTGGTCTCCTTTGGTGGTTTCAGGGGTAAAGAAGGTCGTCAGAATAAGTTGCAGGTCACCGGAGTTGCGTAGATGGTGGAAATTTTAAACTTTTGAGAAGCGGAGAAGATTACAGGAGGTCGGAGATGATTGGTGGTGGTCTCGTTTGGTGGTTTCAGGGGTAAAACGGGTCGCCGGAATAAGTTGCAGGTCACCAGCCCAACAAGGTTATAACCCAGTTAGACAAGGATCATTGGTGGCCAAAATCTTACAAGTTGGGACTGTTGTAGGCAATTTTTGAAGTTGGGATTATTACCGGCCAATTAGTGAAACTTGGGATTATTAAAATCCAATACCCCTATTTTATATTTACATAGGTTTTCTCCTTTTCTTACACTAGGAAAAGATTACATAAAAATATTAATAATCTTACAAGCGATTCTAAGAGATGAAACTTACATGATGTTTGAGTGCTCACAAGATTTACCTTATTAACAAACGTATTATTTATGCAACCTTGTGGTGACCCTAGTTTAATAGGATTAACCTTAGTCGGTATTAGTCCATTTTACCACTTCCGACGCTACTATTAATGTTCAGTTTTAAAATAGTTTAATTTAATAAGTAGTATATGTCATCAATCTAGTTAGTCTTCCTTGATTCGAGTCTTGGATAGTTATATTTTCTTAACCCTTGATTATCTTTTCTTAGTTAATTGAAGTATAAGCTATAATTAAGTTTTAGTATTCGTGGATTGCATATTAGGTGATAAACCTGGTATTAAAAGCGTTTGTGTCCTAGAATTGATACTCGTTAACTTACCTGAACTATGCTAGATAGGTACGCTTGCTTGTTACGTGGGTATTAATATTATTAGGTCTTTTACCTTAAAACCGGTCTATGCATTGTTTCATATTTGTTTGTTACTATCTAAGCATGTCATATATTTACTCTACTATCTAAGCATGCCATAAGAATAAGCGACTTCAAATTGTAGATTGCAAAATGATTTTACTGAGCTATAAAAGTTGGTATTAACTTTAGAAAGTCAAAGTATCATTTGAGATGGCAATTTTTTGTGTTTACAACAATCTTCATTTTTGTTCTAGACAGATTTTATTCAACTGTGAATGTTGGATTTTGACTTCGGAAAGTCAAACTTTTATTTAAGGCCATATGTGTCTGCAAAATCTTGATTTTCTAAAAAACTCTAAAATAATATAATTAATAATGATACATTATTTCGTGTATTATTGAGACAACCAATTTTACATATGATGTGTCACTATCTAGAGTTTAATGTGGAGACAAACTAAAACTACCTTCTTAGATAAGATGGTAAACTTACCAAGTTGGTATCCCCCGTTAAGAGGATTTAAGAGTTAAGACAAAATACATATAAAGTGCTTTACATATATTTCCCTACTTAAAAGAGTTTGTGGCAGTTGGGGGTCGTAGTGTTCACATATCAGAAATGTAATTATAGCAGCAAACATCCTATGACTCCTCATAAAGAGTGCTAAACATGCTGATCTCAAAGCGCCTGTATCATAGATATACAAATGTTTACGAACATCAAAACGACCGGTTGACAAAAACACTACAGATAGATTGGTTCTGATACACCAAAAGTATTAATTTAGTTATGTATCTACTCATTCCTCCTGTTGTTGCATCTTCATTGTAGACCAAATTATTAACATGTGACACAGAAGCCATCCTGTAACACAAAGTCATAAAAGAAAGAACACATTACTGTTATATAAGATTTTAGTGTTTTGAAGTTAATAAAATGTCCAAATTGCATTTAGAGACAAACAAAAGTTACCACTGCATTGGAATAATACTATTGGGTGGGCCCTACCCCACAACTTGTTTATAAAACTTTTATGATTTTATAAACTTCAATAAAGCGTTGACCATATTTTTTAAGAGATTTTATCCTGTCTCATTTGGTAGACTTACTAGTGCACATTCGTAGCGGTGTGTATGGGTCAGTTTGGGCCCAAAACCATGACCATAACCAAACTGTCGGAATCTTTATACAAATCATTAATCCAATGAGCTGAAAATTCTAAATGGAAAAGGTTTTATGTTTCTAAACCTATTCTCTCCTTTTAAAAGCTCATTTTCATAGAACTTTTCCTATCGAGTAATGATGTGAGATTTCAACTCTCACTTATTGAAGTAATATTCGCTTTGACTTTTGTTCTACTAACCGATGTGGGACTGACTGAACAAGAGTTAATATCCCGATATATCAGTGCTATATAGTGATATATCGGTCCCCTGCCGAGATATCAATGCAAAATATCGGCCAGAATATTGACCGACATTGGACCGAGATCTGCCTGATATATCACAGATTTTCCTGATATGAGTGCCTTTCTTCTTAGTTCTAGTGTTTTAAGTCTTAATTGTTAATTGTTAGTATTAAATGTTAGTGTTTTAAGTCTTAGTTCCTACTTGCTACAATTGTTAGTGTTTTGCAAGTTGCAAAACATTAATTTCTTAATGGTAGGAGAGTATACTTAATTGTTATTGTTAAATTGCTATATATATAAATTTGACATGATATTAAAATTACCGATATCCCATTGCGATAACAGATATCTCAAATATCGGTCCTTGACCGATATCCGATTTTTTTACCTCATTAACTATTTAGACCGTAGCCACAAACTTTCATTTTTTTAGCAGGTGGTGAGCTAACTATCAAAGCCACTATCATAGAAAAAAAGCTAATATTTTCAAACATTCAACTAGTAGAAAGGTTGGATTATAATCTCAGTTTTGCTTTTGCTATTCCTCGAGCTTTTATGAAATATCTAATGCATACTATACAACTTAATGGCTAAACTATATTATGAAATAGCTAAGCATGATTTGTAAATACATATCTTTAGTTGTAAATCTAACATTGCATATTACAGAAAACACAAAACCATGTTACATGTTGGTTCGGTTCGATTAAGTCGGTTATGACAGACACCATAGACACCCAAAACCAAGACCAACACACAATTTCAGTTAATCGGTTATTCCTTAACTGAATCGTCGATAAATTGTTTGGTTTGGTTGAGTCGGTTACAGTTCAGTTAATTCGGTTATTCACTCACCCCTAGTGTAATAATCCCATAATTTGAATTTGAATAAAATAGTGTAACCAATGGGTAAGATTCAAAATACAAAAATTAGGTTCAACCTGGCAAGTAGTTTAATTATAAGGGGAGGCGGGGTACCATCCATCACGAGTGATGGCATACAACAATCCACCACCACCAACCTTTTCCACGTGTGATAACATGCACAAATTCAAAGTCCGTGATTTTCTTCACGCCGTGATGGTTTTATTTTGTGAGGGTAATTGTTGGTTGGGGGGACATTGTTGGGTGTGGTGGTGAGTGATGACCATTGCCACTAAAAAAGGATGTGAGTGATGGAAAAATGGTTGATGACATGGCGGAACTTGATTGGATGTTTGTGAGTGATAGAATTTTTGCAAGTGATACCACCCCCACTCCCCTAAGGGCTAAGAGTGCTAAATACTTTTTACCGGTATGAAGACTATGAACACATATATGATGATAAAAAAGTTTGTGCATACCCGAGTTTGTAGCGGTATCGTCTCCCTTGCAAACTTCAGTCTACAATTTCAGCGAGTTGTTTTAGAACAGTTGGGTCAATTGGATTCAAAATACCCAAATCAACCACTTGATCTAATTTCGGAGATTCACATGTTGACGAACCTATTTTGGATGACCCAAAATTTAACCTTATCCACCCAATTCTCATCCAAATTCATGCTTTTTATATCACAATTGATGATTCATGATATCAACTTCCTATAGATATCATATTGGATTTCACTTAACATGTGCTTATAAACAATTGTCTATGCTGTTGTAAGTTTGTAACAATATTAGACCAACACTAACTTAGAAAGCATCTCAATTTCACTTCTTCATCTCCGATTATCCCTAAACTTGATATCGTAATCAAACTCTCCAATCATTGATATACTAATCACATCATCTAGGATCCCGAATTGCGCTAACACACGATCTGGTCGAGGATCCCAACCGCTGGAGTGATCACACTCCACAAGCTAGCTTAGCCCCATAGCTGCCTGGGGGTGAATGACCAAGAGAGCGAAGAGCTTGGCCGTGGGATGCGGACACCAAGATTCGAACCCGGGACCTCTAGAGAGAGGGTGGGTGAGGCTGGCCAACTGGGCTACCCCAGAAGGTTAGGTTAGCAAAGCATTGTTGACATGCTTATACCTAATCCTTTATAAACTTTCCCAAATCCTTTGTATACAGATCCAAATCCCCATTCTTTAATCTTAAAAGACATATACTCCATTATGAAGGTAGTCTAGACCACATGAATCACTTCTTACTATAGTTAGTAGTTACGCCGAATATGTGTACCTTTGCAAATACCCCCTTTCCGATTATCAGTTCATCATCAACATCTGTGGCTGCAGCAGATTGCTGGCGACATGCTGAGATCGATGAAGATAAATTGTTCCCGTCACCTGATGCAAGAGTACCTCATACTGGTTACAATTATTGGGATCGAGATCTGTAAATTTTTAGAGATTATAGACGAGGACTGAGGGGTGGGTGGAGATGCAAGGAGACCAACCGGGTTAACAAAACTTCTATTGATATTAACCAATTGGGTTTTCAATACAAATAAGAGTTCCCCAAGAAAATGAGCAAGCCCAATTAAACACTCTATGTTGGCTTTTCACTTAAATACAATGTTGTAAAAATCGGTATTAATTGGTGCCTAGGCGCTAGTCGAGCGTTGGCTGATTAATTTTGAGCTAGTCGGACCATTAGTCGGTAGTCGGTCAAAGTCGGTGTAAGACGGCCCAAGTCAGCCAAATCGTTTCTAGTCGGCCCACTTTTTTTTAGTTTAAATTCGGCCCATATAAATGTTTTTAACCATTAAATACATGGCCCAAGTTGTCTAGTTCTAATCTGGCCCCAAAAAAAACATGTTTCTAACTCATTAAAACATATTCCATGAGACCATGATTGATATGTTAATGTTTGAATGTTTAAATACTTAAATTGCTATGTTTTAAACTTTGTTGTTTGAATTTTGAACTATTTTTAAGTATTATATTGATATTAATGTATGTATTGAATGTTTAAATACTTGATTTGCTATGTTTTAAACTTAGTTGTTTGAATTTTAAACTATTTTTAAGTATTATATTGATATTAATGTACGTGTATATATATAAATTTAAAATTTATATATAAAAATTACGATCCGATTAATCCTGATTAATCCCTAGTCAGTACTCCACCGCCCGACTAGCGCCTAGCGATCTCTACAACATTACTTAAATATTATTAGTTTTTCTTTTTTAACGATAAATTTGGATCACTGACGGACTACTGAAGTATCATCGTGCCACCAGCAGAACCACCCGATCATATCCATCTCCACGAGGCTATAATGTCTATACACCAATTCAGGAGGACACCCAATAAATTTGGTAAAAACTCCCTCTTGTGGAAATCGAACCCAGAACCTAATGGTCCATAAGCGTTACTTAAAATTTTAGTAATACTAAATCTAAATAAGGGTCAAAACATACAAAAAAGAAAGAGTAAACTGCTAAAATGGTCCATAAGATTTGGTCACTTTTGCCACTTTAGTCCAAAACTCAAACCTTTTTAATCTGGGTCCCCGTGGTTTCAATTTTGTTGACATTTTCATCCAAAAGCAAAATCTGATCAGATTTTTCAGTTAACAACCAGATTTTTCAGTGACCAAAACATGTTGAAAATGATCAAAACCTTTGCCAGTGACCAGCATTGTATTGAGAATGTTAAAAACCTGTTAAAAAAAAGTTGGATGTTAACTGAAAAATCTAACCATGTTTTGCTTTTGGATGAAAATGACAACAAAATTGAAACCATTGGGATCCAGATTCAAAAGGTTTAAGTTTTGGATTAAAGTAACAAAAGTGATCAAAACTCAAGGACCATTTTGACAGTTTACTCAAAAAAGGAAATATCGTGTGTTTAGGGACACTAGAGTGTGCTAGACATACTTCACTATATGCGTTGATAGTTGTAATTTTATGAAAATGTGAGATTGTTAGATTAATATGTTTAAGGCACCACATAGGACAGTGTTATTAAAAATAGTATATTCATTGCCGACGCCGGAATTGCTCGACGATGAGTTACAATTTGGGATAGTGGGTTAGGATCCCGGTTCTCCTCTCGGGTGAAGGACTGTGGTTTCCTTTCTCCCTATTCAACTTTGCTGCTTCATCCATTCGCGTTTCGGGCCGGTTTTTTAATTTTCTTCACCTTTCTTCAGTCTTGCTACGATAAACCCGGTCCTTGATTGCTTAGTAGGTCTGATATCGGTCGCGGCTATCTCAGATAGTTAAGCTAGATCGGTTCGAATCCTATTAACCTTTTAAAGTTCCGCGGTTTTTGTTTAGTTTCTCCTAGTCTGGTTTCTTCATGGCGGGACGCGGGTTTAATGATGGAGACACACCCTGGTCAGAAGTCCAATATAGAAAAAACAAGCGGAATCGGCCAGACGGTATCGAGATGACTTTTCTGGTACAAAACTTACCAAGCCGGGTTTCGAAAACCTTACTCTGGAAAGCCTTTCAACCACATGGCTTCATAACCGATGCATATGTCGCCCGAAAGAAGGATGCAAGGGGAAACTTCTTCGGTTTCGTCCGGTATGTAGTTGTCGAAGAGGTCGACGTCGTCTTAAAAGCCATGAATACTGTCAGGATCTTCGAAGCCAAGTTAACTGTCTCTTTGGCAAAATATGATAAGAATCATAAGCGGTTTATCTACACGTCAGACCTACAAAGTGAAAGGAAGCAATGGAAACCGAAAGAGTCGAACCCGGAAAAAAACGATACAGTTCATAATAACAATCGTCCTAGTGGCACTGGGCCGTCCAGTTCGGCATTTATTCGGGAGGGACAATCATTTCGTGATTTGGTTCGGGATAAGAATGGATACAACGAGCAGGGGTCAAAATCAATCCAGATAGACGGAGATGGGTCGATCTATGCACTACATTACATAGGAAGGTCCATATTTGGCACTGCAAAGGACATCACGTCCCTTAACAACATCAACCAGACCTTTGAGGCTGCCGGGCTGAAGGGATACGGTCTGTCTTACGTTGGTGGACTGAATATGCTGATCACTCTACATAATAGGCAGGTGGCCAATGAAACGGTACGATCTTTCGCCAATGTGCTAACCGGAGTTTTTTCAAAATTTTACGTATGGAACGGTGAGGATTTACCGTTGGAGCGAGTTGTGGCTTTACGTATTTCTGGAATTCCATTTTTATTAAGAGACAATACACTATATGAACGGGTTGGATCGTTATTCGGAAACATAGTCAAACCGTCGGAGTTTTCTTGGCAATCGCATAATAACTCCGATGATGTCGTTACAGTGGTGACATCTCAGGGGTCATGCATTGAGGAGTCCGTGATTTTGAACTGGAAAGTGGTCTGGGTCTCGGAAATCCCAGGCTGTTGGAGACCGGAGTTTGATGATGAAAAATCTTCGGAGAGTTCCGGATGGGAGTCAAACGATGATGTCGATCAAAAGAGTGAAGACTCGGTGGAGGAGGGAGAAATCCAAATGCAACCAGAGAACGATCAGTTACCACCGGAATCGGAAGTCGGAGAACCACCGGAAGGCAGAAAGTCGGCGCCGAACTCACCGTGTGAGAATGTGCATGGATTGCATGGGGTAGTGGAAGGGGTGGCACAAGTCCCTAATGGTAATTATGAGGGGGTGGGGCCCCAGGTTTCGGCTGTAGATAATCAACAAGGAAAGGAGAACTTTTCAGTTCTCGAGGAAAGTCATTTTCAGGACTCTGAGCCCACTCCGGTTATTGGCCCAACTTCACTTAATCTTCTAGGAAAAAGGCCCAGGGCTAATAGGAGCCCACCATCCGGTGGATCTATGCAAGGCCCTCCCCAACGTCTTTTTCGTGAAAACACTGGTTCAGAATCAATTGACCTAAACACACCCATCGGAGACAACAGGAGAAGTCCAGATCGGAGCCAACACAGACTCGATGGGAACGAGCAGCCAAATCCGGACATGGGCAATTGTGATTTGCCTTCAGATTGGATGGATGATTCTACCCGTGAAGTCAACGCTACGATTGAAGTCGGAGTTGTTATTGGTATTGATCTTAAAGATTTTGAAAATTTGACTAAGAGCATAGTCAGGGAGGAAGGTGCCAACAGTGTTCCTCAATGAATTGTCTAACCATTAATTTGAGGGGGGTGAGGGACTCCAGGAAGGTAGATTGGATTCGAGGCATTAAAACCAGTTACGGTGTACACTTCCTCGCCATTCAAGAAACCAAAATCCAGGATTCCTCCAACTTCCAGTTCAGTAGGTTCTGGGGGAGAGCAGAGTTTAATTTAGCAGTGGTGGAGTCACACGGAAGATCAGGGGGTCTAGCATGCTTGTGGTGTCCAACCATGTTCAGGTGTGTGAATATCATTAAAAACAGGTACTTTCTGGTTATGTCTGGCTTTATGGTGCATACAGGAGTTTGTTTAAATTTGGTCAATGTGTATGCTCCGAATGACGCGGGAGGCAGAAGGGCTCTGTGGGGAGAATTATTAGTAATCCGAAATGCATTACAAGGGCTATGGGTCCTTATGGGGGACTTTAATGAGGTCAGAGACGAATCTGAGAGAATGAATTCTGAGTTCGTTGAGGCAAATGCCGAGGCGTTTAATCAATTTATTATGTCAGCCGGGCTAGTGGAGTACAATATGGGTGGGGGCAGGTTCACATATATTTCTGACAGGGGGGATAAGCTGAGTAAATTGGATCGGTTCCTAGTTTGCCTGGGCGTTATGGAACGATGGCCAACAGCGAGCACCCTGGCGTTAGAGAGAGTTGCATCAGATCACCGGCCTCTTATTTTATCTATGGTGCAGACAGATTTTGGCCATACCCCATTCCGATTCTTTAATTCATGGTTCGAGTTCCCCGGTTTTTTGGAATATGTCCTACAAGTATGCAGAAATTTCTCGTTTGCAGGCCCCGAAGACTTGGCGTTAGCAATTAAGCTTAGATGGTTGAAAAACAACATAAAATCCTGGCTGAAAACGGAAAAAGGAAGAAGAGAGGGTCTATATGGGGAAAAGAAACGGAGGCTGGCAACTTTAGAAATCGAGGCGGAGGAGCGGTTATTAGGGGAGAATGAACTTTCAGAAAGAATCGAATGTAGGAATTTCTTGGCGGAATCTGATCGAATAAAAAATATGGACATCAGACAAAAGTCGAGAGCCAGATGGGCTTTGGAGGGAGATGAAAATTCAGCATTCTTTCACCAGATTATTAACTCAAATATCAGCACGAACCGTGTTAATGGGCTGATGGTGGATAGCAATTGGATAACCAACCCAACAGCTATAAAAGAAATTTTTTTCGATTTCTTCCATAGTCAATTCACGGAACCGGTTTGCACAAGGCCGAAGATTGTGTGTCCGAATTTGGCCACGGTCCACGCAGAGGACGCAGGTATGCTTGAAAGCCCGTTTACACTTACTGAGATAAAGGATGCGATATGGGAGTGTGATGGTGACCGTGCACCAGGGCCAGACGGGTTCAATTTTAAATTCATTAAAAGGTGTTGGCCAAATTTACAAAATGATTTCCTAGGATTATTTAACAGGTTTTACACGGAGGGAACATTAAATAAATGTTGTACGGCCTCTTTTATTGCCTTAATCCCTAAAATCAAAGACCCGGTTAGACCCGCAGATTTCCGCCCCATTAGTCTTATTGGGGTAATCAACAAAGTCATCTCTAAAGTCTTACTTAACCGTCTTAAGAAGGTGATTGGAAAGCTCATTTCGGTAGAACAATCCGCGTTCCTTGCCGGAAGGAGCATTATGGACGGACCACTTATGTTGAATGAAATTATGGGATGGCTAAAGAAATCCAAAAAAAAGTGGCATGTTCTTCAAAGTTGACATTAATAAAGCCTACGATTTTGTTAATTGGCTTTTCCTCGACTCAATCATGACTCAGATGGGATTCCCAAGCCGATGGAGAGGTTGGATCATGGCGACACTCCACACCGCTAAGGCCTCGGTCTTAGTGAATGGCTCCCCAACGGCGGAGTTTGAATGTTCTCGAGGCCTTCGCCAAGGGGATCCTCTCTCTCCATTCTTATTTGTAATTGCTATGGAAGCTCTAACTGGCATTATGAAGAAGGCGGTGCATGCACACTTATTCAATGGTATTCGGTGCACGAACGAGGGTCCTTATCTATCTCACTTCATCTATGCCGATGATGTAGTGTTCGTTGGTGATTGGTCTCTCGCAAATGTGGTAAACCTCCGCAGAATTCTTCGATGTTTTTATCTAGTTTCGGGCTTGAAGATAAATCTCTCTAAGTGTAGTATCTTCGGGTTGGGTGTAAGCGATCAGGAAATCGACAACATGGCGGAGGTCATCAAATGCAAAAAAGGCGTATTTCCGTTCAAGCACTTAGGACTACTCGTCGGAGCTAATATGAATCTCGTACGTAATTGGAAGCCGGTATTAGATACGTTTAGAAATCGACTCTCCATTTGGAAAGCTAAGCAACTGTCATATGGCGGAAGAATTACCCTGATAAAGTCGGTATTAAACTCCCTTCCCACTTATTACTTTTCACTTTTTAAGGCCCCGGAGCAAGTATTGGACTCACTTGAAAAGATTAGAAGGGTATTTTTCTGGGGCGGATCGGAAGAAAAGGCGAAAATGAATTGGGTAGCATGGGATCATACTATTGCCCCAGTCGAGTATGGCGGCCTTGGATTTGGCTCGCTTAAAGACTCGAACCTAGCAATGCTAGCGAAATGGTGGTGGAGATTCAAAACGGAAAAGGATGGGCTTTGGAGGAAAGTAATTTGGGCTATACACCATAATGCAAGATCATGGATGACCATTCCTAGGAAGCTTTCGATAATCGGACCATGGAAACAAATTATTGGAGTTCGGGAATCACTGCTAAGTGTAGGTGTGGACTTGTATAATGCAGTCTCCACTGTCATTAAGGATGGTTCCACAACTTCCTTTTGGCTTGATTGTTGGCTAGGTTCCGGCCCCCTTTTTGCTGTGATGCCAAACTTATTCAGGTTGGAAAAACATAAAATGTGCATGGTAAGAGACCGAGTTGTAGCTGGGAATACAGGACCGGTTCTAACATGGGACTGGGCCAGGCCGATCATTGGGGGAGTAGAATTTTCGGAACTGCAAAGTCTACTAACTATATTAAGTGCAGTTACAGTCGAATCGGGTCGCGACAGATTCGTTTGGAACTTCGACGAGTCGGGCGTCTTTACTGTTGCAAGTCTTAAAAGGATTCTTGGGTCCTTTAATAGGGAACGTCCGAACTGGATGTATGTTTGGAATAACTGGATTCCAAAAAAAGTCGGGATCGTATCATGGAGAGCGGAAAAGGAACGGCTACCGACAAGATGTGCGTTGGCAAGGAGAAGAATAAACGTCCCAGATCTGGTATGTATGTTATGTAGGGAACACAATGAAACAGGAGAACATCTCTTCGTATCATGTCACTTCGCGCAAACTATTTGGCAAAACATCGCAATTTGGTGCAAAATTCCACCCATTATTGCTTTCGACTTTAAAGATATCATGGGGTTGCACGATTTCTGCCCGGGATCAAGGAAGAAGAAAAAGGCATTAAACGCCATTTTTCTTGTTACGGTTTGGAGCATTTGGAAAACGCGAAACGAAGTGCTATTCAGAAGTAGTCAGCCATCAGTTACAAAAGTCTTGGAGGAAGTAAAAGCTTTAGCGTTCTTGTGGATTAAAAATAGGTCGAAGGAAGCGTCGATAACGTGGGAGAATTGGAGTACTTTTAATATCTTTGGTTAACTTCCTGTGATATGGTGTAATAGTTTTGTGCGTAAATTCGGAGATGTAACTTTGTAAGTTTGGTGGCTAGCGCCTTGCTAGTATTCTATAATAAAATTTATGTCGGCCGTTCAAAAAAAGGACAGTGTTATTGTTGACATATGATCCTATATGATCACACATTGAGTAGAATTGTTACGACACGTTTAAATATGCTTAAACATAACCAACTTAGTCAAGATATATATAAATATTATTTAGGTGAAATAATAATATAAATTATATATGTGTATATAATGTTTATTATCTAATCTAAATATTAATAAAAGATTTTATTTAATGCCATATGATATTCTCTCCTTCAACCTCACACTTTTTATTTATGTTTTTATATACAAAAAATTTATCTTTCTTTCTTTTTTTTTTTTTAATTGTAACTCCTATAAAATCTCAACAAATTTAAATAGATAAATACAAACCTAAAACAAAATAGATGTAAATAAAAAATAGATAGATTTTACTCTTTCAATATCAATATCATTTGATATAGATGGTTTGATTTTTTTTTTCCTTTTTTAATAAATAAATAAATTATAATCATATATAAGAACTCTGTAATATCTTAAGATTCTAAAATTAGGAGTAGATTATATAAATAAAGTATCAAATTATATTTGTAATATTATTTAATGCTCATGTTGGTGTAATAAACATGTGCATTCAACTCCAACAATACACGAGTTTTTTAAAAACGTAACATTTTTTGTTATTAAGTACTGGACATTACATTTACTTAAGTTGTGTAGTGTAATACACGAGATTCTAACATTGTGTGTATATATATAACTCATTCAATTTAAAAAAAAAACATACAAACAATGGTTGTTGTGACTGCTAAAACTTATAAGAAAGTTGATGATGCAAGTTTCTTTAATCGATGAATTAAATGCTTTCATATATTTATAAACTTGGTAAATATCACACATATTGATCATACACGATACAAAATTTATTTGGACATTTGAAAAACGTCTAAAATTATCGTTTTATAATTTAAATATTCATTACTAACTATTTGATTCTTTTATGGAACCGTGTAAAACACGAGGTTATAACCTAGTTTAGAGATATACTAATCGAAATAATATATATTGAATTATGATAATAATTCAAATGCAAGTGTGACTATGTTTTTATTCGTGATTGTTGTTTTCATCTTGTAATATTCGTTATTTTTAAACTTATAAATGTCATAAGATTATTTTACAAGATGTAAATACCTAAATACACATTAACAATAGCATACTCATGGATATTAATGTTTTAATCATGTCATGGGTTTTACTTAGAAATAACCGTATTACCTAAGAAATTCATCTTTTGTGGCTCATCAAAATGAAACGAAAAGGTGGAATAAATCGAAACAATATAATAGCAGACAAGTCGGCCATATCACAATTAAAATTACAAGAAAACGCATTACCCCGATACTATATAATAAAGAACCCTATACGACAACAAAAGAGTTACATATCTAAAGTACTAGGTTAGAACCCCGTGTAATACACGGGTTGAATAAATGTAATTTTATATACTAAATAATAAAATAATATCTTTAAAAATCTCATTTATTACATGAGTTGAATAAATGCAATTTTATATATTAAATAATAAAAAAGTTATATCTTTAAGAAACCCGTGTATTGTACGGGTTGAGTAAATTTAATTTTATGTATTATATAATGAAAAAAGTTACATTTTTAAGAGCCTCCTGTATTGTATGGGTTGAGCACATGTAATTTTGTATACCAATCAATAAAAGGTTATATCCTGTTATATCTTTCTATACCATGTGTATTATACGGATTGAATAAATCTAATTTTGTATACCACATAATAAAAAAAGTTATATTTTTAGAAACCCGGTGTATTACTCGAGTTGCATAAATGTAATTTTGTATAGTAAATTATAAAAATATTATATCTTTAAAAAACCTCATTTATTACACGGGTTGAATGAATCTAATAAAAATTATATCTTTAAAAAAACTAACGGATATACTCGATATATGATGCATGGGGTGATTGCGGTGATGGTTCTTATAAATGTCACGTAAACATAGTGAATACCGTATTTGAGTTGAGAGTTGAACACGAAAATAAAAATATAGAACCAATAAACATTGATTAATATTTTTGTTTACCCCTTATATACATTTTTGAAATAGATTATACCCTTAACTACTTTGGTTTAATAAAATAAATAAATCATTTACATTATATTAATTTATATTTAGCGTACGTCTTTTTTTTAATTTTAGGATAAATAATTTTGAAATCGAGTAAATTGCCAAAATCGTCCCTGAGGTTTGGACATGTTTGCTATTTTCATCCAAAACGACTTTTTTGTACAATATAGTCCTTCACTTTTGACATTTTTTTCCATTTCATCCAAACATCTAATTTGCTTTATTTTTTCTATCAAACATTTGGATGAAAATGAAAAAAAAAATCCAAAATCTCAGGGACGATTTTGGCAAAAAAAAAGTCAGACGTTAGGATGAAAATGACAAAAAATCCCAAAAGTAAAGGACTATATGGTACAAAAAAATTGTTTTGGATGAAAATGACAAAAATACCCAAACACCAGGGAGAATTTTGACAATTTACTCATTGTTTTGGATGAAAGTTACAAAAATACCCAAACAACAGGGACAATTTTGACAATTTACTCTTTGAAATATAATAAATATTTCAAAATATTATATTATCTCCTATACAAATTGTTTAAATTTATATTAAATTAAATTTTATATTTATCTTTTAATTAATATTAATTATTTATAATTAAGTTGGATAGAGAGGAAAAAACTAAAAAATAGATGGCTATAATGAATAACATGTGTCACTTTATTGGTTTCTTTTATTATATAGTATAGATTAGATAATCCTTTTGCCCTTATCAGTTATCACCTACTCACCAGACCTCTTGTTTATAACAACCCTCTTAAGCTAATAAGATGGAGAAATAAGAGCATTCACATCCAAACCATCAAATTATACATACATTTCACTAAAAAACAACTCCTATATCAATATATTTCCACTAAAAACAAATATTTTTTCTCTCTCCTTTTCAATTAAATAATATTATCATTACATTTTTCTCTCTCCTTCACTCACAACCACTTTCAATATATATTAAAAAAATTATACTGGGTGAACAGCGTCCCCCCAAATATACAGATGAACAGTAACATTTTCTCTCTCCTCCACTCACAACCACTTTTTATACCCTTTATAATATAAAAACTCCTCCTCACATATTTTGATGGATAGAATGTGAATGCTCTAAGGGTACGAGTGAGATGTGACTGTGCATGGTGATTGATTTATGTTGGAAATCAGCCACTTAATCAAACACGATTTGAACAAAGTATTCGACTCTTTTATTATTTATCATTTAAAAGCACACCACTTACAAATAACCTAACCATCTATTTATACTAAACTCATTATAGTCCTAACACGACTCAAACTCTATTTAATTAAATAAATTAACCAACTAGATAAACATATCTAATTCAAATTACAATTATCCATAATTAAATATAAAAAACTCGATAAACATTTCACCATAATTATCCATAACCCGTCTTTCTCTCTTTAAATCAAATATTAACCCTCTTCATATTATACGTCACTATGTACAACACCATTTGTGGTGGTCTCACGGCTGAAGTAATGTGTAGATAATTTAAATGATTCATTCCAATTACAACTGAGTTTAGTCTAATTTTATTTAAAAAAAATGTTACGGTGATAGTTGTAGGTGGGTCATATGATGTACCAACAATATTTAAAAAACATTATTAAACAATTTGTAGCTTATAGTATTTTATGACTCCCTAGTGCTTACATTTCATGACTCGAATCATTAATTTCAAAACTGCATATTGTAAAAGGACCCACCCATAGAATACAAACGTTAACAAACATCAAAAGTAATAATTCAGTTTAGCATCTACTATATATACACTCATTCAGCAACTAGAGTAATAATTCAGTTTTGTAGCGGCTATAGATTGATGTGTGCCTTATTCGGTCAACCCATGAAGTACCCACGTAGCATGCCTGCTCCATGATCTTTTATTTGCATGTTTCTTTTTTAATCACTTGTTATGCATGTTGTTGGTTATTAGAATATTAGTGGTTAGTTAATTTTAGTTAGTAGAAGAGTGGGTTAGTTTCTTATGGCTTTGTAAGTCTATTTATAGTCTCTTCAAGTATCTATTTGATTATGAATGAAAATTATGAAAGTCTAATATTCTCTCTAAATTGCTACTCTTGCTTCTTGCTAATTTCTTTTGAGTTTGATCCACTCAACGGATTATTTATCCCAACCGATTGGTTCATAACAATTGGTATCAGAGCCGTCGTGATCCCCCTTCGGACCTATGGCTGCTCAAACTCTATCCAAACACGAGTTGTTCGATCGAATCGAGTCAAGTATTGCTCGGATGATTGATATTCTCAAAAATCGACCTCGGTTCCCTACCCTTGCTCCAAAACCCATTCCTATAGTCACACCACCACCACCCATTTCTGCCACTGAGCCACCGGTTCCGGTTATCACACCACCACCATCTGCCGCTACCCCACCACCAAAACAAGTGTTCACAGCATTTACACCACCACCAAAACCAACCCCCGCCACCCAGTTCACACCATCACCACCACTCCAAAAACTCACTATGATGACTTCATCAGTTTCTTCTCCATCTTTGACGAACACTACCTCATCATATATCAAGAATGTTTTGGCTCCAAAACCTGAGTGGCGCTTGATGGAAACAGCTCCGAATGCTACCGTACGAGTCGAGTGGCGTCCGCCGTGGTTTACACCAAGTCGTATCCGGATTTTCGACTTGCGGACAAGTCGGATTCGAGTGGGGTGGATTGATGTGTGCCTTATTCGGTCAACCCATGAAGTACCCACGTAGCATGCCTGCTCCATGATCTTTTATTTGCATGTTTCTTTTTTAATCACTTGTTATGCATGTTGTTGGTTATTAGAATATTAGTGGTTAGTTAATTTTAGTTAGTAGAAGAGTGGGTTAGTTTCTTATGGCTTTGTAAGTCTATTTATAGTCTCTTCAAGTATCTATTTGATTATGAATGAAAATTATGAAAGTCTAATATTCTCTCTAAATTGCTACTCTTGCTTCTTGCTAATTTCTTTTGAGTTTGATCCACTCAACGGATTATTTATCCCAACCGATTGGTTCATAACATAGATACACTCATTCCTACTGCTGCATCTTCTTTGTAAACCAAATCAATAGGCATGCAACGGTTCTTGAAGTTGAAAAGATGGACGAAGCCATCCTGAAACATAAACACTACATTACTATCATTTTAGATTTTAAACTCATTTGGTAGATTCGCTCATGCATATTGGTGCGATAAGTCAAATTTGGAGAAATAGAGTAACCAAAGATCAGTTTCAAATGAGATTACCTTTGTGGTTGCATATGTGTTGAGAAGTGCTTCTTGCTTCTGGTCAAGTATTCTATAAAATAATGACAACAATGAAGATAAAAGACAAAAATTAGATTCAACATAGCTAATAATTTCAATATATAAATAATAGCTCAATTACAAGAGTGCTAAATAGTTATGGTCTAGTAATAGACTATGAACACAGTTATGTTGATAAAAAGTTTGTGCATACCTGATTTTGTGGCAGAATTGTTTTATTTGCAAATAGCGGTCCGCAATTTCAACGAGCTGTCTTCAACATTTGGCTCAACTGGATTCAAGATACTTGAACTAACCATTTGATCTAATCTCATGCTTTCACATCTTGATGAACTTATTTTTGGTAATCCAGAATCTAATCTTAGATTCATGATATCAAGTTCCACTAGATTTTCATAATGGATCCCACTAAACATTGATTCGAGTTTCCGCTAAACATGTACTTACAAACAACTATTCTTGCTTTTATAAGTTTGTAACAATATTGGGCGAACACTAATCAATATAGTGTAGCAACTTAGAAAGCATCTGAATTTCATCCTTAATTAAAAATTTCAAGGTTGTGATCATACAATTTAATAAATTATACAGGGTAACTTAAAAATAAAATTTACGAAATTTAAAACTGGAGGAGACCTTGGTTGAAGAATACGCCAATAATGAAAGGGTCTATTCTACTGCTAAAGAGGCATTGGTGGGAAAAAAGGCAGGCAAGCAGGTGTTTCAAATGACTATGTCTTTGGTAAAGGTTTATGAACCCATCTGGTTGGGATGGGTCATTTTCTAACAACTATGACTACATCTATCATCCATCATACCTTACTTTTACGCTTATTGGTAACCGAAGGGGTTCAGTAACACTTATTCCAACAACAAACACTCTTATGGATATCACCATGGATATCACCGGAAGACTTTAGAAATTAAAGACAGCGGAAGTTGTAACATTATATTATGATAGGCAAAGCATTTGTGCTTGAACCATCAACTCAATTTTGCTGGTTTGAATCTAGTCTTCTTCTATAGACTCTCTCAAATCCTCAATAAACTTTTCAATAACCTTATGCTTAAATCTTACCCATGGCGTTCACATCTCTAGCAATAACTAATGATCCAATTATCGATATAAACACCCTTATGAAGGTAGTCTAAACCACATGAATCACTTATTACTACACTTAGTGGTTGCACCCAATTTAAAGAACTAATAGGTACCTTTGCAAATGCTCCCTTTCCCATCTTCAGATCGTCATCAACGTCTGTGGCTGCATATTGCTGGCGACATGTGTGTGCTGAGAGCGATGATGATATACTGCCTCCATCACCTGAGGCAGAGTACCTCATACCGGTAACAATTATTGAGATCTGTAATGAATATTTTGAGGAGATACAAAGAGACCAACGATTCAAGTAGGGTTTACAAAACTCACACTTCAAGTGGACTATTGATTCAAATCAATTGGGCTTTGATACAAATCAGAGTTTGGTAAATAAAATTAGCAAGCCCAACTAAACAACCGATGTTGGGATATTCATAAAAAAAAATATAAAGTTTTCGTTATATCTTTTTACATTCTAGTAAATACTAAATACAGGGGTATCAATGAGTTTTTATAAAGTTTTCATTATAACATTTTTAAACTTTAGTATAGGGGTATTACTAGGTTAGAACCTCGTGTATTACACGGGTTGAATAAATGTAATTTTATATATTAAATAATAAAAACTTATATCTTTATGAACCTTGTATATTGTACGGGTTAAATAAATTTAATTTTATATATCAAATAATAAAAAAGTTATATCTTTAAAAACCATGTGTATTACACAGATTAAATAAATGTAATTTTGTATACTAAATACTAAAAACGTGGTATCTTTAAAAAAACCCGTGTATAATCGTGTTGAATAAATCTACCAAATAATAAAAAATTGCATCCTTAAAAACCCCGTATATTACACGTGTTGAATATATATAAAAAGAGTTATATCTTTAAAAACCATGTGTATTACACAGATTAAATAAATGTATTTTTGTATATTAAATACTAAAAACGTCGTATCTTTAAAAACCCGTGTATAGTCGGGTTGAAAAATCTATCAAATAATAAAAAAATTATATCCTAAATAAATGTAATTTTGTATATTAAATACTAAAAACGTCGTATCTTTAAAAAAACTCGTGTATAGTCTGGTTGAAAAATCTACCAAATAATAAAAAAAAAATTATATCCTTAAAAACCTCGTGTTTTACTCGAGTTGAATAAACATAATTTTGTGTACCAAATAATAAAAAAAAGTTATGTTTTTAAATAATTAGGATAACATGTAATATTAATTTATTATTTATATATTTAATATAAGATAAGTAGATAAGAGAGGTATTTGTTTTAAAAATATATTAAATTAACAATTTAGATTTGAGGATAATATTTTATTAAAGTATGATAAGATTTAATATTAATTTATTATTTATTTATTTAAATAAATATAAATTTGAGGATACCTTCAATGAATGACACGTGTCCAAAAGTTAGTTTCTTTTATTATAGTAGTTAGATTATTTTAGTTTAATCTCTTCTAATTAATTATTATATATTATTTTAGTTAATCTCTTCTAATTAATTATAGATAACCCTCCTACTAAATATTATTAGTTTAATATCTAATGGATAATTATTATTTAGTTTAATCTTCTTCTCATTTATAATAGTATTTATTTGAATCAATTATATTTGAACGTTTTGTTTAGTTTGGTATCAAATAGATTTTACAAAACTTAAAATAAAATTAACTAATATTATTTATCATTTATACATTTACGGGGTATAAAGGGTTAAATTTATTGAGACTTCGTTAACAAATTTTGCAACAACATAATAATCTATTTTTATCACGAAAACCAAGCTTTGTATTAATATATTAAATATTTTTATTTTCACTATACAAAATTATATTTACTCGACCCATTTAATACATGAGGTTTTTTAGGATATAACTCTTTATTATTTGATATATAAAATTAGATTTATTCAATTCGTACAATAAACGGGGGTTTTTAAGGATATATATTTTTTATTATTTAGTACAGAAAATTACAATTATTCAAACCGTGTAATGCGCATATTTTTAAAGATGTAATTTTTTTTATTATTTGGTATATAAAATTATATTTATTCAACCCGTGTAATAAATGAGGTTTTTTAAAGATGTATTATTTTATTATTTGGTAAACAATATTACATTTATTCAACCCGTGTAATACACGTGGTTTTAAAGATATAATTTTTTTATTTGGTATATAAAATTACATTTATTCAACCCGTACAATATGGTTCTTATATATATAACTTTTTATTATTTAATATATAAAATTATATTTATTCAACTCGTGCAACAAATGAGGTTTTTAAAGATATGTTGTTTTATTATTAGTATATAAAATTTATTATTCAACCCGTGAATACACGGAGTTATAACCTAGTACTAAATATAGGGGTATCAATGAGTTTTTATAAAGTTTTCATTATAACATTTTAAACTTTAGTATAGGGGTATCAATGAGTCTTTATAAAGTTTTCATTATAACTTTTTAAACTTTAGTAATACTAAATATAAGGTATCAATGAGTCGGATATGACTAATGTCAGTCTTATATCTGGCTTATTACTCGTTGTATTTAGATGTTGAGTAAACTTCCGTTTTGCTCCCTGTGGTTTGGTCACTTTAACGGTTTTGCCCCAAACCTTTAAAAATAGTCATTTTCCTCCAATAGTTTGCTGTGATTTTTCTATTTTGCTCCCCGCCAGTAACTCCATTAGAAATGTCTGTTAAATAGAAGGGTATTTTGGTAACTTAACACATGAAAGTAAGGATATTTTGGTAATTTAGCTATAAAGATATTTTAATATTTTAATTTATAATATATGTATACAAACACATCACATACACAGTTAGTGTCAACACTTTTCAACTTTTCATCTCACCTACTCACCATCCATTCTACAAACTTTTAATCCTATCACCATCGAATCAAATGTTTCTTCCTATCATCAAATGTAACTGTAGACCCGCCTGATCTCTTGAAGGAACGGTGCTCCGGCTGCCCGGCCCACCGAGTTTCCGGTTCAATCGCCAGGCACCACCACCAACAACCACCATCCCCACGACCTCAACACCGCCAACAAGAACCACCACCACCACTGCCACTCCACCCCACATCGACCACCGCCAACAACCCACACCATTACATCTTCGTCTGAAACCATAACCCCTAAATTTTTATCAAACCCTAGTCATGGATGTGGAGGTTTCATATTCAAAAAAGGGCGATAATGGTGGATACAGACCTGTTCAACTTGATCTAGGGTTTCGAACCAAGGTTGAACCCTTGTTAGAGACGACGTCTAGCCATTGTTGCAAAATCAAATATGAGCAAGACTGTGGTGGCGGCCAGATCTGAAACCTCTGGCGACCGTAGAGACGTTGAGAAAGAGAGTGGTGGTGGTGTTAGATGTAGAGAGACATAGACGTTGATGGTGGCGGCGGCAGCGGATTATGGTGGTGGTAAGAGTGTGTGTGTGAGAGGGAGAGAGAGAGAGAGTTGTGGTAGTGGTTGTCACACCCCAACCGATGGCGGAATCATCGGGGCATGGCACTGAGCGAAACAGATTGTCCAGAAGTTTCCATAACAATTAACAATACTATTCGATTTAAACAACACGTCCCATACCGTATCTCAAACAGTAAAATAATTATTACAGACATAAATCTAGGCAAATATTCTGTTCCGACAACTCAGATTTAAAAAGACAGCAATTGTTTAAGTCTTTAAAGTCTTAGTATCTCATGATCCGAAGAGTAATGCAACCAGATGGTCGTACGGTCGGATTGCAATTCGTTCAATACTATTACTCCAGTTAAGGTTGTTTAAAGGTGGGACCCAAGTGTCATCCGTTCGGGTGACAATCCGTTCGGATGGCCTATCCGATCGGATGGCAATCCGGTCGGACGGGAATCCGTTACGGTTGTTCCGTTCGTCCTGCACTTGGTCGCTTTGATGGTTTGTCGTTATGTCGAGACGCCTTGATAACGTGTTAACCAATAAGACCCCCGTTTTGACCCAGGTGCCTAAACCAACCAGGAATCACCCTAGCTCAGTCAGTTACCGGTTCTAGACGGTTGGTCTTGTTTAACCCGAAATCGGTTGCCTCGTAGACGGAATCCAGATCTGAACTAGTACAACACTATGGACGAGTAGGAGACTAGATCTGATCCTGATTCTACCGGTTTTGAGTGTTCTGAGTGTAAAAAGAGTTGAAAGAAAGTCGGAAACCATCTTTCAATCCTTTTTCACCGTTCTTGTGTCGAGATCTTTACGAGATCTTTGTGTAATCGGGTGGAAATCGGTTAGATCTCGGTCGTTCTTGGTGGGTTGAGGTCAAAGCATGAAGTTCTTTGAAGAACCTATAATGACGTCACCCTAGAACACCTGAAATCTAGTGATTTCGCGGTTAAACGTTAAGATTTAAAAATAGAAAGGTGTAGGAGTGCGTGTAGATCAAGAAAGTACAAGTTTTAGGGCGAGATCTTACCTGGATTGAGAGAAATCGAAGAAGAGGTGTGGAACACGAGCTGTTCGGACAGAAGGTTTCCAAAAGTGGAAAGAATGACAATGACAAGGGTATTTATAGGATTCCAAAAGGGGAAAGAGTGATCCGATCGGATGACACTCCGCTCGGATGACGATCCGGTCGGATGACATGTGACCTGTCACCATAAGGGTTATCCGGTCGGATGACTATCCGGTCGGATGGCTATCCGGCCGGATGGCGCTTGGTTCAAGTTTTCGACGCGACGATTTTCGGTGTTTCGATTTCGATTGCGAGCGGTTCGATTCGATAGGGTTTCCTAGTCAAATTACTTCTAGTCCCAACTACTTCGTATCTCGCATAATCTTTTCTCCACTAACTTTCATAGTTCGATTGTGATTCGAGTTCGAGTTCGATTGCATTCGAGTTTCGATTGAGTTCGCTTGATTACCACGACATAACATAAATAAACATGCACAGATAACACATAAGGCACACACACACGTATAACAACAAGTAAAACTACGTAGCTCGAGTTGCGATTTGATGTCGATTTGATTAGCATAGCTTGATTATTAGTTGATTAACTTTATCGCATTGTTACTTCCTATAGTTCATAGTCGTAGATTGATCGAATAGCGATTAACATACGTCGATTATTGCAATTAACAACATTTACTCCACATAATACAAATACAATAAAGAAATTTCTACAAGTCAAGTTGCGCGAAATCGGTCGTTGACTTTGACCTTGACTTTGACTTTGACTTGTGAAAACACGGGGTGTTACAGTGGTGGCGGCGCCGGATTATGGTGGCGGTAATGGTGGTGCTAATGATGGTTGTGGGTGATGTTTGAAGGTGAGAGCTGATGATGATGATAAATTGGGTGATGTTTGATATGTGTGTACATATATGAATAAATAGCAATGATTTTAACTTTTTTATTTTTATTAGTTAACTCTTTTATGAATTAGTAATTAGTAATAGGTAATTAAATACTTATATATAAAGTTACTGAAATACCCTTACTTTCAACTGAATGTTTTAACTGAGTTAGAGCCTTGGAGCAAACTCGAGACAAAATCCAAACATCAGGGAGTAAAATGGCTATTTTTAAAGGTTTGGAGCAAAACCGTTAAAATGACCAAACCACAGGGAGCAAAACGGAAGTTTACTCTTAGATGTTTGTAATTTCTAGAAGGTAGATGGACAACATTAACGAAAAAAAAAGATAACAATTTTATATTCCTTTAATATCAATTCAGCTTTATTTACATTATTTTACATTTTTATATAAATAAATATATTAAACTACTCTACTTTTATAAATATACATATTAGTTTGTAAGAGTAACATTTAAGTTGTGTTTGTTTTTCAAAAAAAGGTTATTTACCGAAACTCTTTGTACCACATCAATACCGGTATTCGTTTTTATCGTGATTCTTTCAATGTTCAGATATATTTCGTTGAAAACAGAGTTGACTCGCAATAGATTTATGATACACCAAGCTATCGCGAGTGGTGGTATCGAGCTCAAGCAAAATAATGTCGTCTGAACAACATTGGTACCACCTATAGTAGTTTTTTTTTATCTCTTTCGCTTGTTATATCGAGTACCGGTATCGTAAATGTGCTATAATCATTTGAAATGATACCTAACGAAAGGTCACTGCAAAGCACGAGGGATCTTATTAGTTCTACACAAGGGCGGACTCAAGCCCAACCCAAGGTGGGCGGACGCACCCCCGGGGAAAAAAAATTAGTGCTAAGTTCCGTCGAAAATCCCGTCCGCACCCCTTGGAATTTTTCGTCCGCACCCCTTAGGTAAAAAATGTTATCAATTTATATTTTAATTTTTTTTAGTAAACTCTTATTTAAAAAAAAATCCTACCTAAATTATATAACTTTTAATACCTAACTAACTAAACTCAAATACCCACTTATAATTCCTAACTAGCTAGCCCACTAAGTCTTAGCCCATTAACCAAACCCAACAATATTTCAAACTATAATAAAATAATTAAAGACCAAAACCTTTAGAAATTCTCTCCCGCTCTCTCTCTTGCGATCCCTGCACTGCCAACGAACAACTTCACCCAGTGACAACAGTCCAGCAGCCGGCGACCACCGTAATCAGCCACCATACCACCGTCGTTTGACACCAAATCTAACCGGAATCCGAACACGGTTAAGTTTCTTTGTTATTTTGATTATTTTGGTTGATATTATAGGAGAAAAAAGGGTAATAAAGTTGTTAAATAGGTTTGAAATCTTGTGTGTTTTGACGTTGTTTATGGTTGTTTAGATGATTTTTAGGGTGATTATGTTGTTTATATATTTTTAGGGTGATTACAACTTACGTTATGATTTCTAGGGCTTGAATAGTTGAATATTAAAACTAAATTTGAAACATTATGTTATGGAGTGAACTTGTGTTATATAGAGAAAGAATTGCTTAAGAAATTAGTTTTAGATGATATTTTGGATAGATTTCAAAAAATGAAAACTTGTAGGGCATCGACGTTTTAATTATGTTTGTAACAAAGCTTGACATGTTTTTGATGATTATATAAATTTAGTTTGATGTTCGTTTGTTTTACATGACCCGACCCGATACGAACCGATTTTTTTTACTTATATACCTAGGGGCCTAAAATTTTTAAAAATGTTCCGCACCCCTATGGAAAAATTCCTGAGTCCGCCACTGGTTCTACATATATAGGTACATTCAAATCAAACTAAGAAATTGGCGTAACAATATCCGGTAACTCGTACGCAATTATAAACATTACAAAACAAGTTAGAAACCAATAGCAAGAACAATACAAACGTAGAAACAACTTTCAAAGATTTCCATGATCAATTTGTAAACATATTTCTGTACATTAGCCATTGATAGTTGGGAAACCAAAGGGATTTCTATCTCTTCCGCTAGTAGTGGATTATTGATAACTTCTTATGAGTTCGGAACTGGGCGATTAAACACCATATCATAACCCATGTTAAGATTGTAATCAGTTGAATCGGGTTTATAGAACTTAATACTTCACTCGTTACTATTTCTATAAAATTTTCTATTAGTTGATCATATATGGTATAGATTTCCAAAGACATTTATGCTTGTAGCATAACAAGGGTGGAATACAAAACACATAAAGCAACGACCATATAATTCATTACTTTATGATTTCTTAAATAGATATTCATCTTTATGATTTCTTAAATACATATTCAAATTTTAATTAATATAGAACTCTCTATCGTTGTTTTTTTTTGAACGGCCGACAGAAATTATTTTATTATATGTAACAAGATGCTACCCGCCAAATATACAAAGTACAAAAACAACACCAATACAACGTAATATTACATAAAGCTAAGCAATAAAATTAAACCGACATCAATCTTCCCATGTCATTGACACCATCTTTGCTCGATTTTTAACCCAAAGGTACGCCATAGCTTTAAACTCGTCTAGGATCTTCGTTGTGTGTGGAACCGAATGTCTAAAAACGGAGTCGTTTCTTAGCTTCCAAACTCTCTATCGTTGTGTCACTACTTTCACGCATAGTGATTAAGAACTAAAATAAATGAATAACCCATTAGGTGTCACTGCCAAAAGCTTGAAAGAAATTTAGTGGAGATTGGACTTTCAAAATCTAAATTAGTGGGTTCAGACTCTTAATGATCTAAAACGTTTGGTTCCTGGAATGATTTGAAATTATAATTGGAATTTGTATAGGAATTAGAATTTGAAGGAATTGGATTTGGAATTTAAACATTCCAATTGGAATTGGAAATTGTTGGAATTGGAATCTCAATTCCATTTTTGTTGTGTTTGGTTGTCATATGAATTGGAATCCATCATCCCGGCACCCACAACCACCAGTTCTGGTCGAAACGGTTTGAGTTGAAATGATACAGGTTGAAATGGTACAGGTCGAAACGGTTCGCGTCGGTACTGGTCGAAACGGTTTGGGTCGAAACCGTTCGCGTCGAAACGGTACGAGTCGAAACTGTTCGCGTCGAAACAGTTCAGATCGAAACCAGTATGGGTCGAAACGGTTCGGATCAAAACAGTACGGGTTGAAACGGTGTGGGTCAAAACGGTCGAAGATTCCAATGAATGTACTTTAATTCCTTCACATATATGAATGATTTTGAATTCCTTTAGTTAAAGGAATTTGAAGGAATTCATGCCTAATTCCAATTCCAAATTTCAAATTCCAAATCACATTGTCAACCAAACACATGAAGATTGGAATTGGGATTCCAATTCCATCAAATTCTGTAAACCAAACATCTTAAGAGATGGAATTCAAATCCCAGTTCCCTTAAATTCCATTGAATTCCTGCGAACCAAACGCCCCCTAATATTTTACAAGAGTAAATTGTAAGTTTTGTCCTTAATATATATGCCTAATTTTAGGCGGTGTCCTTTATCTTTAAAACTAACGAGTTTTGTACTTATTGTTTCAGAATCTTGCACGGTATGTCCTTTAGCTCTAACTTTGTTATTTTTTCTGTCAAGTCAGATCATGTGCAAGGCACTTACACATAAGAATATAATTGTCTTTTTACTCTATTATTTAAAAAACATCTTAAAAGAAAAAAAAAATTATATATCAACTCCATCTCTCTCTAAAAAAATACACTCCCTCTCTGTCTCTTTCTCTACTCCATTTCTCTACCACAACCACAACCTTCTTCCACTCCATTGCAACCACTATCTCACAATTTATATGATTTAGCATTCATCCATAACGTACATTATACTATACTATATGATGAATAGTAAATCATAAATTTTAAGTATTTTTTTTTATTATTATTTTAAGTAATAAATAGTAACCAATAAGTTTTAAGTATTTTTTTATTAGTAAAATTATACATATTAGTTGAAACTTATGATGAATTGTAAATCACAATTTTTAAGTATTTATTTGTTACTAGGTTATTACCCGATAGGCCGATACTGCTTCTCGAGCTCGAGAAAAAATTTTATATTGTAATTTTATGAGTAACATCTAATTTAAAATAATACAGTAAAATTATATATAAACAAACTTTCAAGTGAGTATAATTAAACATGGGTTTTTGAACATGTAGTACAAGGTTAAAATCGTACTAATGATTTTTTATAAAAAAGACAAATGATAATGTTCAAATAGTTCAACCAACAAATAAACACACAATACTGAATGTAAAAACAATGTTATGCCAAGATGTTTTTGAATAACACGATTTTATGAAATATCAAAGGTCTTGATCTATTGCAAAGAAAAACTTTCCTTGGCTCCTTGGCCATTTGAAAATACCCATCTTGCCCCATGGTACTTCCCAGAGTTTATCAATTCATTCCAACCGACAACGTTATACCTATAACAAACAACAATTAATAAATGTACATACGAAAAAAAAAAAAAAAGACAAATGTAGTATATTATCAATTGATTACAAACCTTGTAGTTTCGAAAAGTCTTTCTTCTGTAGATATTTTCAATTCTCATTCAAATCCACCAATCATCTTTATATTTATTTGGAATTGTTGTGTAAACCAGCGAATTCCTCTGTGTTCATGTAGCCACTATAAAATAATGGCTACAAAATAAGAACAAATTGTTAGTAATATTATAATGTACATTGTTAAAAAGTTAATAACTATTAGTCGTTGGCCGACAACGGTCTCAACTTAAAAAATAATGGGTGGTGGTCCCACCTTTCATATTTGTAAACCAATGGACCTTTACTAAACCGAAAAGGGTAAGTGGACAAAAGGAAATTAAGGTTCTGTTAGTAAAGGACCATTAGTTTACAATATGTAAAAAGTTGAGATCACCCTTGGTTATTTTTTAAGTTGTGACTGTTGCCGGCCAATGGCTAATAATTTGGATTATTAAAATCCATTATTTCAAAAAAATATTAATGCAACAGAGTCATTTACCAAGGTATCGACTATACAACTTTTAAAAACATGATACTTTGAATAATTAGGAAGCTCGATAAAGTTGTATGGGTCATAGGTATCTTCAAGATAAATGGCATCTGAGGTTGATTTCCTAATAATATTTGACAACCATCTTTATTAAAAAAATGTAGTTTTAAAAAGTGTGTTATTTAGCATTTGTAAACACAGAGTATCACTAAAGGCCAACTTAAGCTCATACTCAAAATTTTTTTTTTGAACGGCAAATTTGGATCACTGACGGACCACTGGAGTATCATCGTGCCACCAGTGAAACCACCCGATCATATCCATCTCCACTAGGCATAATGCCTATACACCAATTCAGGAGGAAACCCAATTAATATGGGAAAACCCCCTTTGTGGGAATCGAACCCAAGACCTATTGGTCCCAAAGTCTTATCCCACCACCAAGCTCATACTCAAAATTACTCCAATCATCTGTGAAACAAAAGTAATTGCTAACTTTTTTAAGAGTCATCGTCCATTTATAACCATCGGATAAGTAAAGAACAACACGAGTAATTCGAACATTAGTTCCGTATTGTTTAACGGCGAAAGAAATTGGATATAATGAAATAATACAAAAATATTAAACAAACCTTTTAATTTAAAAGTTAGGTTTTTGATTATGTCATAATTTAGGATTGTTATATACAATACATCACTAACGTTTTATGGAAATTTGCTTTGAAATTAAAGAAAGATTTGATGGATGAATTTATGGATTATTTAATTTGAATTAGTTAATAAAATTTAAGATTTAAGTATTTTTTATTAGTAAAATTTTATTGATTATTTAATTTGAATTTTAGTGTTAACTTTTTATAAAATCGGCATCTATGTTTATTTTATTAATTTTTTAATATTTCAATTATTTACTCGCGCGTTGTGATGGTACGTTACCGCATGCATTAGATCGGTGCAGTTCGGTTCGTTACAGTACCGGTACGATACATGCACTTGGTATAGAAATCAACACATGTTTTACATGACAGAAAGCGGTTAAAACGAACATTGGTACTACCACCAATGTGGTTCGTACGACACCGACTGGTTCAGAGTGTCACAGACGTTATTCATTTATCATCATAGATTGAGGTGTATAAATGATTTTTTTTTTAAAACCTAAAACCATAAAAGTGAATACAGGTACCGGTACCGATGTTCGGTATGGTATGGTAGCACTAAAATGTCAGTTTATCGAAAGAATATAAACAAACTCCTATACCGAAAACGATGTTGTTCGGTACGGTATGGTAGTAATATGGTGTCAATTTATCGAAAAGAAAACAATAAAAAATAAAACCGGTACCAATACAAATGTTGTTCAGTCGGTTTCGGTTTAGTTTGGTATCATAGCGCGCGACACAATTTTCGTTATCAATAAAACTTATACCACAGTGTTGAAAAACAAATAAACATATAACACAAACCAACTGAGCCAATATTAACTGAACAACATCAGTACCGGTATCAATATTCATTTTGTATTGTTTTTAATCGAAAGAAACCCGAAACAAATTCCTACAATAATACATATCAAAACCCATATTAGCGTATTACAACTACCAACATATATTTACCAAAATAACATGCGTTCATTGATTTTTGTATAACTTTTTAAAGTAAAAGTGCACAGTTTACCTCCGAAAAGGGTTGTTGAGTTTGAGTCTGCACACCCAACACATTCGAGGGCATATTGGAAGAAGGTATATGCCCAATCCCCCATATCCATCCCCGCCGATCACCCAACACACTCTAAAACACGGCAACCTCATTCGGCGATTGAGAACCGCTGCCTTTTCCGCCACGTTTATTTTGACCCATAATCGCTCATTCTAAATTCACTTGTATTTTACGAAGACAATTAAGTGTGTGTGTGTTTATATTATAGAGAATTATACTTTAATAAATACTTCAGTTACCGAGTCAAGCCAATTCCCATTTTTATCAGTGTTTGTTTTCCGGTACGTAGCAAGATGTTTCAAACCCTGTTTAACATTAAAACTTAGATTAGATATTAAATAAACACAAACATACACAAACACACACACACATATAAAGCATTACATGTTTGTAGGCGGTGCTACTGTAGGACGTTGTCCCTCCACGGTTTGGGAATAGTTGGTGGACTTGTGTGTTAGCCTCTCATCTTGCAATATATTTAAGGAACAAAAAGTGATCAATGGTTCTCTACCAGTTTTTATTGGGCATTTCCTCGGGGCGGTGTGCACCTGCTCTTTTAATATGCACCTGCTCTTTTCATATCATTGTACCCTCCATTATCAAGAATTCACTTTTAGCATCGTGCTTGCAACCAGAGTACCGCTTCATAAGCACATGCTTAATGCCCCCTTTCAAGTTGTGGGCTTCTAAATCGCGTTCAACTTCATCAAAATCGAAGTTTTCTTAGGAATAGAATAAAAAAAAGTTTAAAAAATTATATAAAATAGGTTAAAAAAGTTTAACAGTTGCAGTTGCACTCGTTTGCTGCTGCGTTTGCCCGTTTGTTGTTGCGTTTGCAGTCGTTTAACGGTACGTTTACGGCTTCAAACATAGTGTTTTGTTATTTGTGTTGCTTTCTTTTATGTTGTTGCCAGAGACACGCCTCTTCTATTTTCACATTTAAATATATTTATGTTGCTTTCTTTTATGCTGTTGCCGAGACATGCTTCTTCTATATCACAATAACAATTAAAGAATAAAACTAACCTGTATTAACGTAAGTATGAAAGTAGTCTACTCCACTTGTAACACCTTTTATCACCGGTAGATATACACAACGCAGAAGCATCCGTTCCCCATCTTTAACGTTTGGTTCTTCATCGATGTCGTGTATGGCAGAGTACATGATCCGGATACTAAAATTATTGAAAACACCAATTTCTTTTAGGGTTTATAAACTTTCAGTCATTCTACCCTAAGTACTAATTAGAATAATGAAAGCAAACTTTATTTGAAGCATTAAGAGTGACTACACGTAGGTGGGTAGAATAATGAAAGCAGACTTTATTTGTCACCGGTGGGTATATGTTAACTGGTATGCTATGGTTTGTGTAAAGAGGGTATTTGTAAGAAAGAAAATGTAATATTTTAATTTTTGTTTTTAAGTTCTGTGGTAGATGAATCTAATTAAGTTTTCTTTTATTGTTTGGTGACGAAAGTTTTGTGGTAGGTGAATCTAATTAAGTTTTCGTTTGGTGATGAAAAAAAAAACTAAAGGTTGGATGCCTAATTTCACATTTTATAAATATGTAACTAGTTCGATTATTAAATGGGTTTGAAATACTGTTCGATTATTAAATGGGTTCCAAAGTGCATAGTATAAATTGTATAAATTTGATTATTCATAGATTCAAGAAATGAACTATTTTAGGTTTTTTGATTATTTATGGATTAAAAAAATGAACTATTATAGGTTTTGAAATATATGTTACTATTTCAATTATTAAATGGGTTTAATATACAGTAATTATTTCCAAAGTGCATAGTAAAAATTGTATAAATTTGATTATTCATAGATTCAAGAAATGAACTATTTTAGGTTTTGAAATACTGTTTTAAGTAGCTAATGATATACTTATATGTTTGATTATATTTGAAGTAAATTAGTTGTTCATAGTGTCATCTTTCTCTTTATCTTTATCCTTAAATTGGTTAGACCCATATTGTACTATTATTAACTATGTCTTTAACTTAGCATGTGGCGACAAAGCATAACCAATGGAAACCACGGGTGAGCATCTATCACTCAACCCCAATAAAACCGAGAAATAAACACGGACTGACCTAAGCTCAGCCCGAAATAACCATAATGGGTTTCGTTCTCTGACCTAACAGCGTATGAAAACCGGCTTCGAGTAGTTCGGTGATTGGTGCGGAACTTGATAATTAAACAGGGTAAAGTACACTATTTTTATCCTTGTGTTTAGGGGAAAAATACCAACTTGGGTCTTAAGCTTAATTTTTACAGATTAAGTCTCCGAAAGAACTACTTGTTTGTTTCAAATATGGTCCCTGAATTTAATGGTGTTAAATTGGTCAGTTAACATTGGGCCTTAAGCCCAGATAAAATCCACCCCATTTGGCCTAACATGTCCTGCACACCTCCATTTCTATAAGGCCATGTGTAGTCATAACGCCCCTTTGTGGGCGTTATGCGACACGTGGCGCGCCACGTCAGCGTGTGGGCGTTATGGGGCTTTATGCATTTTAGCCCGTAGTCATAAAGCCCCCGTCTAATCATTACTCAATTATTAATTTCTAATTTTTTATAATTATTTTCTAACTTTATAAAATTAAAATTTATTTCATTAAATTAAAAAACATTACACTAAAATAAAAAAAAAAAACATTACACATAAAAAAAAATGCAGGGACCAAAGTGTAAAACTTTAAAACAAAATAAGAGAAAAAAAAAATGCAGGGACCAAACTTTAAAAAAAAAATTACAGTAACAAAAAAAAAAAAAAAAAAAAAATGCAGGGACCAAACTGTAAATTCTTTTCTTCCATTGTCTTCCTTCTTCTTCTTCTTCTTCTTCTTCGATGTACCTGCAAAAAAAAAAAACACAAACACAAACACAAACAAAAACACAAAAACAAACACAAACACAAACACAAACAAAAACACAAACACAAACACAAACACAAAAACAGAGCAGAAAAAAGAAAAAAAAAAAAATTCAAACACACACATACATACCGCCTTCTTCTCCGCGCTATACACATCGCGCCGCCTCCATTTTTTCGATCGATCGCGCCCTCCGTGGCGGTGTGCCGGCGCTATGCCGGCGCTATGAGGGCATACCGCCCCTCACATGCCGCCCACTACGTAAGGTCTAAAAGAAGGGCTAATCCTCTTGTTAGAAGACTCCACTTTTACTATTGTCTCTCATCACTTCATCTCGATAGATATTCACTATTAGGTCTAGCAATAAAAACTCATTTAATTTATTTTAGGTCATCTTAGAAATGAAAAAAAAGTCACAATGAGCCTAGAAAATAAGTAAGGATGAGTTAAGATGTGTTTTAAAATTTTCATTTAAAATTAGAAATGGGTCAAAATGGGATTTAAGTTTTAACCAAACATATCTGGGCAAACCTAAAAGAGCATCCCACAGAGTCGCAGGCTTCATACTTTGACTCTTCATACTTCGTGTACAATAAATAAAAAATTAAATAAATTTGAAAATTAAAAAAAATCAAAAAAAAAAAAATAATAATAACAAAAAAATTAAAAAAAACAAAAAATAAAAAAAAAAACAAAAAAGATTAGATTTTTTCAATTTTTTAAAATATTTTTTATTTTTTAGTTTTTTATTTCCTAAATATTTTTAATTTTTTTTTATTTTTTTATTTTTAGCCTATGTTGATCGAAACTCATCTCGACCCAAACTCATTTTAACTCATACCCATCCTAACCTATGACCAAACCTGCCCAACCCACCCCTTTTGCCAACCCTATTCACTAGACTTATATACACACTTCCACTGGGATTCATGGTCCAGTGGCAAGACAAAGCATTTTAAAAAACTTCAGTTTGAGGTCTTGGTTCAAGTCTTACAAGGAGTAAGAAATTCGTCGTTAAAAAATACATATACAAACACTTGTTATACATTTATACATACCAATACTGACACTTGAAAAATCGTATCGAGACTTCAGTCTTTGACACCTTTTAGCGGGTTTTTATTTATGTTGTAGTTCTAGGTAATAACCGGGAAGGGTTAGATCCAGCTTGCATGGCTCTGAAGCCCGATCCTGTTAATTGATGCATCTACATTCGTGTGACACCTGTGTCACTCCAACCATCAAACAAATGCCAAACCAATGAAATATTGTATTTCATACTTGGGATTTGTAAAAATATGTGTATCGTTTGCACATATCAACTCTTGTTCAATTTCAAGCTTTAAATCGCTTTCTGGAAGGTTATACACGCACTGATGCGTAAATATAACCAGTTTAATGCAACGAACACTCCGGAATAATGAAATAGGCTTAACATACCTTAAATAACCTTTACTTAACTTAGAAATAAGTTTTGAAGGCTTTGGTATGACAAAATCAAGTTAAATCGCTTACAGGGACTAAAGTTGACAAACTGCGAAAGTATGCCAATTTGAACTGTAACAGACATTCCGGAACATGACCATAAGTTAAACATACCATAAATATCCTTTACATAGCTTAGAAATAGGCTTTGAGGTGTTCGGTATGCTAAAATAAACTTTTGGGTCATTCAGGGACTAAAAGTGTCAAAAAGTGCACAAGTTTGCATTTTTACGCATAACTTACGTTCTGAATACATCCGGAAATCCAAAAATTTATGTAAGCACTAAAACATTTTATTTTAGTGTTCGGCATAAGAAAAATCCATTCGTCGCGTCATTTGGATCGTTTTTCGCGCTTATGCGCATTCCGTCGTAATTAACCGAACATCGCAACCGTACGGCCAAACGAACCGACATCCGAGATATTTTTGAGCATGTTTTAAGTTCCCTATGCTTTAACTTCATTTTAGAGCTTTGAAATGGGGTTAACGGGCCTTAAATGTGTCAAAAATGACCTTATTGCATAACAGGGACCAAAAGTGTAAATCTGCCTAAATTACATGCTTGCGCATCGTAGCCAGTTTTCCCCTACGATGCGTAAGGGTTCTGCAGAACAGATTTGATCAAACAGTCAGCAGATTCCAGCTGTTTGATCCTCACCCACACATTCTCAACTTGCCTATTCAGCTGATAAGGACCATTTTTAGCCACCACAACTTTGCAACACATGTACGGGTAGGATTCGAGCACGGTTTCCATGAAACGATCTTAACGGTTACCCGAAAACTATAAATACCCCACCCCCCATTGCTTCAAAACCACTAGAATCTGATCTTAAAGACTCTAAGTTGGAACCTTTGTTTCATACCTGAGTTATTTCGATCTAGATTAGCATTCGGGGACCCTTCGTAAGTATTCTTTCGTTCTTTTATTGCTTTTCGAGTCCGAAAGTCAAACTTTGTTTGACTTTCTGCATTGACCAGTTTATGGTCAATGCGAAGTTCGTTTGAACTTCGCAACGTGATTGTAATCACGATGGTTATAGTCCCTTGTGACTATGCCTACTGATTACCACGTTGTCTAGGGTCGTAGGGTAAACGATCTAATAAATCGCTTATACCTTCGAACCCGACCCATTTGGTCGATCATTAGGATCCGACCAAACACATTAGGTGACCATAGTATATAGGGAATAACCTTCCGAGGTTATACCTTATGGTCGCTTCGTTAAGTAGTTGTATGATAGGTAGTATATATGCCTTAGGTAAATTACCAAAATACCCTATTCATGTGTAATCGGTAATTAAGCATATGTAACCTAAACTTTTGTCACATAACTGATTATGTAACATATTTAGGCATATAACACTTGTCATAGGACTAGTTAAGCGGTCCGAACGCGTTTTACGCGAACGACGCGTTAAAGTAGCATAAGCTTCCTAAACGGGTCGTAATGGGTCGTAATCATTTATGTTAGGTTTCATTTAGTATGTAGGCTTTGATAAACCAAATGACACGAGTCTCTACACTCGTTTGGTTTACGAACCCTCATTCTATCTAAATCCTCCGATTTAGGTCCGGTTTATTAATGTAGTTACCTATATTAGGTGCCGTTTGATATTCCGTGATCTCTAGCATTGCTTGGTGATTATCTTAGGACTTCTGAGCAATCTCAAGTGAGTACATAGACCCCTCTTTTACTGTTTTCCAAACTGTTTTGGGGTGGAACACATGTGCCTACTTGTTACTTTCATGCTTTCCATGTTTTCACATCATATACCTGCTATGTTTGTTAGTACATTATAGTACATGATTTCATTACCTTTCATGCTATGTATGCCCATTATGTGCATACTTAGTACATCGTTTTACATTACATTTTATGCTATGTATGTCCATTGTGTGCATACTTAGTACATCGTTTTACATTACATTTTTGAACCGTTTATAACAATTTGACTATGTGAACCGTTGTAAACATTTGACTAGGTGAACCGTTTGTATCTGTGAACCGTTTGTATCTATGAACCGTGTGAACCGTATTTGACCATACATAAACATTTCTACAATTGTTAAACATTACATCTTGATGATTTGGTTTGAGTAAGTGATTTAAGTAACGAGGCGTGTGTAATATGATACAAGCATGGTGGATACGCCGCTGGTACTTCCTATATATAAGTGTTTGTATGGTATTACATGTCGTAGCGTTATTTGAATCATTTCAGTTTGAGACATATAACATTTTATACAAATAACATACTTTTCACAAGACATTGATTTATAACAACTTATCTTATACAAACCCATTTTACATGGTTATTCATTTAACCTTACATTTATTTATACATATCATATGATATTATCGTTTTTCAAATGATTTACAAGACAAAGCAAATTACAAGGTTCATGACTAAACATTTTCTCAAACATAAGTCATGAATCCTATTTTCACAAAACCTATGTATCTCACAGGCATTTTTATGCTGACGTACCTATTTTCACATGTGTTTTCAGGAGATGATGCATAAGACTTATCAAGACATACTTAGGCGGACCCGTGCCTTAGCGACTTAAAACGAGACAATAACTAGTTAATTTATGTTATGTACCATTTGTTTCTTGTTTAAACAATGTAAACTCTCATGTTTGTTTAATAAAACGAAACTTTAATTGCCATGGATTTGAAACGATTAATTCTGTTACAACACTCCCCGACGTTTCCGCCACGTTTTGTATGTTCTACGTGGTCGGGGTGTGACAATTCGGCATGAGGAGTTGTTGTTCCTCTTCATCAAGATTTGTCTGTAAGTAATATGTTTGGTCTTTATTTATTGTATTATCTATTAGCTTGTGGGCTTTAAGCATTGTATTATGTCGATTTTTGTGTATAATCTTCATCCATGTGAATGTGGCTACTGAACAAGACATTAGATGTACGTATCTTATCTATTGACAGCATATGCATCAATGTATTGAGTACTTGTATGTATCATTAGATTAACCGTATACAAACTATCTCTTTTCACGTGATGAACATTGGCGGACCCAGAAGTTATTTGATGGGGGTACGGATGTGGTGTTCAACCATATTTTCAAGGGGTGCGGTCGGGTTTTTTTGCCTAAAATATACACTAACTTTTTTTTTTCAAAGGGTGTGGCCGTCCACCCACGATTGTGAGTAGGTCCGCCACCAGTGATGAATAACAATCATAGTATTTGCTTCATCTTTTTTTCTCTTGAACTTTGTTGTTTTCAAATACAATTACACTTTACCAACAATGATTGCAATCATCATGGTTTTTTTTTTTTTTTTTTTTTTTTTGGAGCTTTGCCTTATAACATAATACCCAAACTTCATTCATGCCTAAAAATGATGCAGTTATGGAATAACATTTGGGTCCAACCTGAACCAAAAAGCCAACCAGGCCCACCCAACTTAAAAACCCCAAGATTGACCCATGCACTCTCTCATGGACCGATCCTCGGACCACACTTTTCGAAGTTTTAAGTTCAGTTCTGGGCCGGTTCGGTCTGATCAGCGCGTCCTGCTTTGACCCGGCCCACTCTTAAAATAGACGATCTCCCCACTTTGGGTGCTTTTTATTTTTTTGAATTACCCTAATGGTTGCTAAACAAATTTGATTAAGATACTTGCACAGAGTTTCGCTAATAACTAGATGAAACTTTTATATACAAATGATGAATACCGTAATCGAACCCGAACTTGATAGGCGAACCTGAAACCCGACACATTTGAGACGGGTTTTGGGTCGGTAATCGGGTATGGGTTTGAGATTAGTTTTTATTTTATTTTATTTGCGGGTTTGGGACAGGTTTAGGATTTGGTAATATACCCCTTTACTCGATAAAGTGTACACGTTTACCCGATATAATTTATTTTATTTTTTAAATATGTATATACATGATATATCAATTATTGTCATACACTATTTTTGTCATCTATGGATTTGAGTATTTTTATTATATACATTTTGGTTTTTTATGCATATACATTATAGTCGTTGTCGTCATCATCATCACTAAATCCCACCAATAGCAAAACTAAGGTAGTGTCTGAGGAGGGTAGATTTAGACAGCCTTACCTTTACCCCGCAGTGATAGAGAGGTTGCTTCCAGTGAGACCCCCGGTTCAATCTTTATTGTAACATTGTTAAATGTAACTGATTAATAGTTACTCGATAGATACCTGACGGGTTCGGTCGAGTATATCCAACTGGTAATTTTTTTAATTAATAGATATACCCGAAACCCGTGATTATACACGATACCCGACAGGTAATTACTCAATAGAAACCTGACAGGTTTTGAGACAGGTTTATCTAATTCGGTTTAGGGTTGTGATTAATTAAACCCGTCCCAAACCAGCCACATTTTCATCCCTTATTATTTTAAAAAAATAATATACATAAGTAGATTGGTTTATATCAAATTACATGTTGGTCTTTTTAATTTTATAAATACCACATAAAATTCCTCAATAAGATAAACTCTGTGAGACCAAAGGGTATGGTGAGGATAGTCTCCAAAGGGACTATCCGCCACATAGGCGCCAACTAAGCATAGGTGGATGACCATCCCCTTGGGGACTACCTAGGGATGAGCAAAATGGACCCGGTACCGGTACCGGTACCAAATTTACCGAACCGTGTACCTTATCGGTACCGGTATTTACCGGTTTTTACCCTCAAATACCGGTACAGTACAGGTACCGAACCGTACCGTACCGGGTATATTCAGTACCGGTACCAACTTTTGAGGATTTTTGGTACCGGTACTTTCGGTTCCGGTACCGGTCGGTACCGAGCTCATCCCTATGATTACCCAAGGGTGTGGTGGATGGTCCTCCCCTATTTTTTATTATTATTTTTTTAATTTAATTAATTAATGAAAACAAAGTAAATAAAAATAAAAAACTTACATTTAAATAAAAACCTAAAGTTACATTTAAATAAAAACTAAAAAAACACACTTAAAAAAAACCTAAAGTTACATTTAAAAAAAACTATACTCCCCCACTCCATTTTTTCCTTCATCATTTGTAAAATGGGACGGTCTTCCGGTGGATATTCGCTAAGGTCGGTGGTCATTATTTTCCATTCCTCCAACTGCTTCGCTTCTTCTTGCCTCCTTTGCTTCTCCTCGGCTTGTCGTTTCTTCACCTTTACCTTCTCGGTTTGCGTCTCGGTAAAGGTTTGGTTGAATGCTTTCAACTCGGCCATAATACCTTCCAACTTCGAACCACCACCACTTTCTAATGCGGTGTGTTTCCTTTTTTCAGCCGCTATCTTTTTACTTTTGTCCCTTCCTGGGGGACGTTCTTCCTCTCCAATCGGCTCCTCCTCGTACTCGGGCTCGTCGTTGATATTTATCTGGCAACGACCGGTTGAGCCTCCAACGCTATAACTTCCTGACTCGGAAGTTTTAGACCGTTTCGTTGCTCGTTTCGCGCTTGCAACCTCATTTGGAGTTCCCTTCCATTTTGGTTGATCCTTTACAATTTGCCAAGCACGGACATGTGGGAAAGAAGTTTTTTTTGTCATTTTCGTATAAACGCAACGCTTCATTGAAAACATTTTCGTGGTTCCACCCACTCGGTTTGTTGGCGAGCGTTGTGTTATAAAACCCACAAAAGCGTTGGATCAACGTATTCATCTTGCGCCACTTGGAGCTGATAGAATCAACGGTTCTGTACTCGCCTTGTTCCATAATCGCGTGGAATATATCAAGGGCTTCTTGCCAAAACCCATCGCTTTGTTGATTGTTACCTACAAGTTAGTAACAATAATAATAATATTTTGTTAGAAAAATATAGTGTACAAATAAATGTTAGTAACAATAATAATATTTTCTAACAAAAATATAATGTACAAATAATATTTAATAACAATAATAATATAGTCTTAGGATCCTGTAAAAAGGACACTTTTCGTGAGAAGTGTGAGAAGGCATAAAGATTCATATGTAGACATCTTGTTTTGGACTTAGGCATAATGTTTTGGGTTGCTTTGGCAAGAAAAACACCAAACATAATAATTGAAAACACACTGCAATGAATTCTAGGGTTAAAACTTAAAACACAATGCCAAGAACGTTAAGTGGTGTGTTTTAAGTGTTGAGTAATGTGTTTTAAATTTCACGCCCATAATACGTTGCATTGTATTTTAAATTGTTATATTTGGTGTTTTTTTTTACTAAAACAACCCAAAACATCATGCCTAAATTCAAAACATGATGCATACATATCAAATTCTATGTCTTCTCACACTTCTCACGAAAAATGTCCTTTTTACAGGAACCTCACCCAATAATATAATGTACAAAAAATAATTTTCTAACAATAATAATATTTTACCGATTATAGGAGACGTTGAAGAGCTAATATATGCCTTAGCCAACGCCTCTTTCTCAATTTTTGACCATGGCTGTTGTTGTTGTTTGGCGGCTGCGTCTTCTTTTTTACCCTTTCCCTTTGTATTTCTCTTTTTTGAAGGTTCAGGTTGCGTTTCTGGCACAACCTCTACGTCCTCATCTTCTTCCTCGATTTGTGTTGGACGTGCTTGTGGCGGTGGTTGATATGGCATATTTAGCGGGTTTTGCATTAGTTGCTGCATTTGATATGGTATTTGGTTGAACGGAATGTTGGGTTGTTGCATAGGGTATTGGTTTCGTTGGTTGAAAGCGTTGGGCATTTGTTGGTAACCCACAAAAGAGTTTTCCATTACGGGTGTGTAGCCGGGTGTCGAAAACGGGAGTGAACTTGAGTTGGGATTATTTGGGTTGTAGGGATCCATATTTTTTTTTAAGGTTGGGAGAGGATTTTTTTATAAAAATAGGTGAAAAGTGGAAGTATTTGGTAAAAAAATGACGTGAAAAGTGGTTGAATTTATAGTGGTGGGGTGATTTTTTTTTTAAATTGGAATGTTACCGTTAGGGGGGCCCACCATTTCAAAAAGTTGCTTTGTCTCCAACGTCTCTTGGCGGACGAAGGCGCCGAGACTGGCCCCTAGGGGGCGGTGTGCGACGGCCCAAGACCGGGGGGGGGGGGGGGGGGGGGGCGGGGGGCGGGGACGAGCCCCATACCCGGTAGTCTGATTGTGCATGATAGGGAGTTGCCATAGGTGGCGGAGTTGAAGCCGCCAACGAGGTCGCCTCAGTTGTGCTCATGAGTAACAAAGGTTAAGTGATGATGCTTTGGCTCGAGCACTATCCATTGGCGAAGCTTGATCAAAAGTTTCGCGGAGGCGGAAAGTCATGGGATTTTTAGGCAAAATAATTGGCAGGGGTGGACCTATATAATTTTAAAAATTTCGGACGAAAAATCAGAAATATTACACTTATAACCGAAACATTGGTGGGGGCGGGTGCACCCCCGTCCAGGGGCGTACCCACCTATATCTCAAGGTGAGCGGGCACACCCCTTGGAAAAATAAAATTTAGTGCTAAATTCCTAGTAAAATCCCGACCGCACCCCTTGAAAATTTTCGTCTGCACTCCTTGGAAATTTTCCACCGCCCCCTTAGAAAGAAAAATCTTATGAATTTGTAAAAAAAATACGTAAATACGGATTTTTTTTAAAATACAACCTAATTAACTTTCCACTGAACTAATTAACTTTTACTTAACACAATTAACTTTCTCTTAACCTTTAACCCAATAAACACACCATAACTCAAGTCCAACCCAATCTAATAATCTAATTTGAACGAAAATATAGCAACCCAACCCACCGCAATTTTGGCCACCAAACTCATGAAAACAACATCTCATCACTATTTTGGGGTATGGTTCGATTTTTTTTTTTTTTTTGTTTTCTTGTTTTATTTGGATTTTTAGAAGAAATACAGTTGTTAAAAAAGTTTGAAATTTTAGTTGTTTTGTTGTTTTTTGAAACTTTAGTTGGTTGATTTTGTTGTTTTAGTTAAAGTTTAGTGTGTTTAAATGGTTAGTTAGAAGGAATCAACAATTAAAACTAGGGCTTGATTTCAAAGTTGATATTTATGAAGTTTGATGATGATTGTTTAAGTGTTTAGTGTTCAAATTAGTTGTATATATTATATAGAGAAAGACTTACTTAGAAAAGTAGCTCTAGATGTTTTGGATAGATTTCAAAAAATGAAAACCCGTAGAGCGACATTTTAAATATGTTTGTAACGACGTTTGACATGTTTTTGATAATTATATAAATTTTAGTGTGATATTTTTTTGTTTTACATGACCGACCCGATATAAACCGATTTTTTTTTATATACCTAGGGCCTAAAATCTTTAAAATATTCCGCACCCCCATGAAAAAATTTCTGGGTCCGCCACTGCCCCCGTCCCTTCAAAGCTGCCCCTTCGCACTATGTATACCGGTTCAGATAGAAGTCACCCATTCATCTGTACATGTATTCGAATATAATTCGTGATAACAACTTCATCTTTAATACTATGATTTATTTTTTTCATGAAAACAAACATACTATCAACATAGTCTATGTTCATGAATCATCAAACAACCATTGTTATATATGAATTTTCATTTTTTGTTTGATAAATTCGTTCATTTCAACGCTTATTTTAGGTAGAGTTAATTACATAGTTAGTCCCTGTAGTTTGTATAAAATAACATAATTAGGTACTAATAGTTTAAAATCACCTTCCAGGGTATTAACTTTTCAATTTGTAACGTTTGGAGGTATTAACTTCTAGGGTATTAACATAGTTAGTCGCTGTGGTTTGCACAAAATAACATACTTAGGTACTAATAGAATGTGATTTTAAACCTACAAATAACGTTAATACCTCCAAACGTTACAAAATGAAAAGTTAATACCCTAGAGTGTGATTTTAAACTATTAGTACCTAAGTATGTTACTTTGTGCAAACCATAGGGACTAAATATGTAATTAACTCTTTTAGGTACTTTAGATATTTTGAAAAGGTAAATACAGAAATCGCAATATTTAGTTAAATACATCATGATCATGGAAAGCTACAAAACTCTGAAACCAAACTTTATAAAAGAACAAACACCCTTTGAAATTGAAGAAAAAATGTTGAAGATCGACTCGTGAGGAAGATAACTAAATAAGGTTTGTGCTCTGAGGAAGATAGGCTGTTGTTTATTCGTTTAACCGCCCTTGACGATGTGGGAAAGCCGATGAGAAGGATCCATAACCACTCTCAATGTCGAGGCACCAGCCTTGACTACCATATTCTGAAGTTGTTCAATTTGACTCGTATACTTCTAGTCATCTGTTATAACATAGTATCCACGATGTAGAAGTATTGTTACATCGTTTTTTTTGTCGTCAACATACTTATACTAATGAAGGAAGTCTCACTAGTACAGAAAAGATTAAATGGTGTAGGAACCGTTCGCATAAATTAAATAAAATAAACAAATTTTATTAAACTTGATTACAATACAGAAATGAGAAAACAAATTACTGGTACAATTTCAACTGAAATAAAGACAATACAAGAATGAAGATGAAACAGAATTGGCTGAGGCACGTGAACACACGCTTCCCTTAAAACAAATTCCGAGTCTCCCAGGAGTACTCGTTTTGTTTCCCAGGGTACAACAGCCGGAGCAGTAGTACTGCCGGAGTAGACCTACAACCCGAAGGTTACCTTGACAGCTGCAAAGAAAATGATCCGAGGTTATGGAGAGAAAGTTATAAGTTGCTGTTGTAACTGGTGTACTTCTCTGCTGGGTATGGAGCTGTATATATACAGCTCCTAAGTCGAAACAGTCAAAAACGAATTAAAGAGAGGTTTAAATTGCATTAAACGTCTTCAATGCAATTTAAGACGTCATTTAATTCTCAGTCTAAGCCCATTAACTCGTCAGTTACGAAGCTGAACTGAAACTGTTCTGTCATTCAATGCTGGAAGCTTCTGTGCGTGCGCGCGCCCATGCGCCGTGCGGCCTCTTGGCTCACAGCCGTGCGCCGCGCGCCCATGTGCGTGCGGCCTCTTGGCTCACAGCCGTGCGCCGCGCGCCCATGTGCGGTGCGGCCTCTTGGCTCATAGCCGTGCGGCAATGCGCCACGTCACCGCGCGGTGCGTCCTCTTGGCTCAAGTCCATGCGCGCGTGCGCCACGTTACCTGTGAACCTATACGAGCGCGCCACACAGTCGCGCCGTATTGGCTCACTCTGGTGCGCCGCGCGCACCCGCAGGACCCATGCACCATGCGCGCACCCGCATGACTGCCACGTCATGCGCCGCATCACCTACCACTTGGTCCTTGCAACCTTTGCGCTCCACCACGCGCACGTGGTCAAAAATACAAAGGCGGCTCTCAAGCGGCTCGCGGCGATGCGAGCGTGCGAAGTGCAAAGTGCGCCATCAAAGCGCCACATTGCGCCTCATCGCCCACGCCACGCGCGCGCGCGAGCGTGTGCGAGTGCGAGTTAGGGTGCTCCGCACCCTTCGCGAGGACACTAGTGTGTGCTTCCATGAAACAATAAGGATGGAGAGTTCCACCTTAAATACCCATTTAAGTTCCAACTCTCATCCGATGTGGGACAAGGTGCTACTTTCCCTTTTGTTTCAGCATTGAATGTTCCAAACACCCAACTTTGAGCATCGATATCTCATTCATCTTAGCTCCGTTTTGGACGTGGTTTAGTTCGTTGCGAAGGTCTTCCAACATAGAACACAAACCCACAAATAAATATATAAAACCCGCTCATTTTATTATATTTATTTCTAGTCCAAAATAGGAAAAAATCATTTTCCTATATTTGTGAAAAATGCTATTTTCACTTATTTTCCAACAATCCCCCACATGAAAAATGCTATTTTCATCAAATTTCCAACAATCCCCCACATGTATGGAAATGGATCTTTTCCTTACACTTTTCAACGATAAACTTCGACAGTTGAGTATTGCAAGATAGGTAGGTTTTACTCTTTGAACCTTCTTTTGTGAAGCGCACTTAGCTTACTAGCGGTATGTAGACGCGATGTCCTTGAACATACCCCCATTTGTGTAAACGACAATACACTTCACACAATACTCTCCCTGGTTTGGCCAACTCCTCATTGTCGTGTCCTATTATGGTCCTGGAACACTAGCCTGGTTCTGCGAGAGCTCTAGGATTTGCGCACCCCACAAATCCATTCGAAGCGACCCTACTTCTCTCTAACATAGGTGATTCCTCTGAATCATTAAAAGCATCATGGTTATTTGATTTCCCGAAATCCTTAACCTTAATATGCTTAGCCTTACTTCAATGTCACTGATTGGAATGGACTAGGAAGTATATAACTAACTCCCTTTTATTTGGTTTGGGGTACTCCCCCACAGTGACTCCGTTTGGTAATATGATTAAGTTGTCCTATTGAACTTAGATCTTGGGATCTCCAGTCAACTAAGTTAGGTTTCCCTCATATTCCCATTTACCACGGGCTTTAGTCCCATTCCTCTTGACGACGTTTCTACTAACTCTCTGCTTAAGCCTTTTGTAAACGGGTCCGCAATGTTATCCGCTGATCTCACATAATCAATTGTGATAACACCCGTTGAGAGTAGTTGTCGTATCGTGTTATGTCTACGTCGCATATGCCTTGATCTGCCATTGTACATCAAGCTTTGAGCTCTACCAATCGCTGATTGGCTATCACAATGTACACATATGGCTGGCAAAGGCTTTGGCCATCTTGGAATATCTTCCACGAATTGACGTAGCCATTCCGCCTCCTCGCCTGACTTATCCAAGGCGATAAATTCGGATTCCATTGTGGATCTTGCTATGACCGTTTGCTTAGAAGACTTCCAAGCAATAGCAGCTCCTCCAAGTGTAAATACATAACCACTTGTTGATTTGGAATCTTTATTATCCGATATCCAGTTTGCATCAGTGTATCCTTCGATCACTGCTGGTTGTCGGGTATAATGCAGTCCATAATCTCTTGTGTATCTTATGTATTTAAGCACCCTCGTGATAGCCTTCCAATGATCCGCGCACGGATTGCTGGTGTATCTACTTAGCCTACTCACCGCGTAAGCCAAGTCGGGTCTAGTACATGTCATTAGATACATTAGACTGCCAATAATTCTTGAATACTCTAACTGAGCAACTCCATCTCCCTTATTCTTCTTGAGATGTTGGGAGGTATCAACTGGAGTTCGAGCTACACTCGTATCTCCCGAGTTGAATTTTTCAAGAATTTTATCCACATAGTGAGATTGACTTAACACAAGACCATCTTGGGTTCTTATGATCTTTACTCCAAGAATCACATCCGCTAAACCCATGTCTTTCATGTCAAATCTCGCTTTCAACATGCTTTTAGTAGCTTTGATAATTTTATCATTACTCCCAATGATAAGCATATCGTCTACATAAAGGCATAAAATCACATAACCTTCATTTGTGTCTTTGAAATAAACACATTTGTCGCACTCATTTATTTTGAAACCATTGTCAATCATGACATGATCAAACTTTTGGTGCCATTGTTTTGGTGCTTGCTTCAAGCCATACAAAGACTTGACGAGTTTACATACTTTACCCTCTTGACCTGGGGCGGAGAAACCTTCAGGTTGCTCCATGTAAATCTCTTCTTCTAAATCGCCATTTAGAAATGCGGTTTTAACATCCATTTGGTGAACTTCCAAATTTCTTAAAACCGCTATAGCAAGAACCAATCTAATCGAGGTTATGCGCGTCACAGGCGAGTAGGTATCAAAGTAATCTAGACCTTCCTTTTGTCTAAATCCTTTAATCACCAACCTAGCCTTGTACTTATCAATACTTCCATCAGTTTTCATCTTCCTTTTGAATATCCAACGATATCCAAGTGGTTTGCAACCAGGTGGAAGATCTACTAACTCCCAAGTATGATTTTGCAATATAGAATCTATTTCATTTCTTATTGCTTCTTTCCATTGAGGTCCTTCTGAAGAAGAAACCGCTTCGCGATATGTATTGGGCTCGCCCTCTACCATATAGCTAACGAAGTCTGGACCGAAGGATTTTTCAACCCTTGGCCTTTTGCTTCGCCTACGGTCACTTTCTTCAACCTCAGGTTGTTCATGTGTCTTATCATGAACTACCTCATCAGCTCGTCTAGATGAGGTTTCACCTACTTCAAAAATAGGTGTTGATGACGTTGCATGTGTTTGTCTTCTCAAAGGAAACACATTTTCAAAGTAAGACACAACGTTAGGATTCACCTCCATGATAGTGTTTACGTGTACATCAGGATTCTTGGACTCATGTACAAGAAATCGATGTGCACTACTTTGATGCGCATACCCAATAAATATGCAATCAACAGTTTTGGGTCCTATCCTAAGAGCCTTAGGAGGTGGTACAATCACCTTTGCTAGGCACCCCCACACTTTCAAGTATTTATATGAAGGCTTTTTCTTTTTCCATAACTCATATGGAGTCTCGTCTCTCTTTTTCAATGGTATCTTGTTCAAAAGATAATTGGCCGAGAGAATGGCCTCCCCCCACATTTCCTGGCTCACCCCAGAACTTATCAACATGGCGTTCATCATTTCTTTCAATGTGCGGTTCTTTCGTTCCGCCACGCCATTTGATTGTGGAGAATAAGGAGGTGTACATTCATGTACAATGCCACTTTTTGCGCATAAATCGGCAAAAGGTGCAACATATTCGCCTCCTCGGTCGCTTCGCAAAGCTTTTATCTTCTTTTGAAGTTGATTCTCAACTTCATTTTTATACAAGATAAATTTACTTATTGCTTCATCTTTACTTTTTAGTAAATATACATAGCAATATTTAGTACTATCATCAATAAACGTGATGAAGTACTTATTTCCACCTCTTGTGGGTACCGCTTTTAAATCACAAATATCAGTGTGAATTAAATCAAGGGGTTCGGTTATTCGTTCAACCGATTTGGACGATGTTCTTGTAAGTTTGGATTCAACGCATGTTTCACATTTATAGTGTGAATCAATATGGAATGTTGGTATGCAATTTAAATTGATTAACCGGCGTAAAGAATTAAAATTAACGTGACCTAATCTACCATGCCATTTATTCGATTCAGAAAACTCAAGCATATAAGTAGAAGTAGTAGCAATTTTATTCATGTCCTTTTTGACAGCCATTACATTCAATTTGAACATACCATTTTGGGCATAGCCCTTGCCTACATACATTCCTCGTTTAGTTAACACAAATTGATCGCTCTCAAAGACTAAACGAAATCCAAACTTGTTAAGCAACCAACCCGAGACTAGATTCTTGCGCAAGTCCGGGACATACAACACGTTGCTTAGAGTGAGCTCCTTCCCCGAAGTCCACTTCAAGATCACCGTTCCTTCACCCATGATGTCAGCGGTGGCTGTATTTCCCATATACAGCTTATCTTCTCCAGAAAGCGCCTTGAAGGTGGTAAATAGGCTTCTGTCCGCGCAAGCATGACGGGTCGCGCCCGTATCAATCCACCATCCTTTTGGAGTGTTGGTCACAGTATTGACCTCATCCATCATCGCGCTTTTGTCGGAAATCATTGCCACCAAAGGCATTCCGTCTTCATCCACCATATGCGCACGCTCACGCTTTGGTTTCTTGCATTGGTTAGCCCGATGCCCCGGCTCGTCACAGTTGTAACAAGTTCCTTGGAACGTTGGAGGTTTCTTTTTCACAACCCCTTTCTTCGGTCCAAGTTTGCTAGCCTTTGCTTTCTCCTTGTCCTTTTTCCCCTTACCCTTCGCGCCCTTAGAGGATTGCCCATGCTCAACCAAATTTGCGCTAGCAGAAGCTTGCGCTTGGTTGCCTTTAAGGGCAATTCTATTGCCCTCTTCAATCCGAAGACGAACAATAAGGTCCTCTAAAGTCATCTCCTTTCGTTTGTGTTTAAGATAATTCTTAAAATCCACCCAACCAGGAGGTAACTTTTCAATCAACGCTGCCACTTGAAATGTCTCGCTAAGTGTCATGCCTTCCGCAAAGATGTCATGTAGTATAATTTGGAATTCTTGGACTTGATTCATAACACTTTTAGAATCAACCATTTTGAAATCCAAAAAACGGGCTACCACAAATTTCTTTGTGCCAGCATCCTCCGTTTTGTACTTCTTGTCCAAGGCATCCCAAAGTTCTTTGGAAGTCTTGACGTTGTAGTACACATTATACAACGCATCTGCTAGGCCGTTTAACACATAGCCACGACATATGAAATCCGAATGCTTCCACGCATCTACCGCGCACTGTCTTTGTGCGTCGGTCTCCCCTTCCACAGGTTGGGGAGCGGTTTCCGTCAAGAACCTCGCAAGGTTCATGGTGGTCAGGTAGAAGAACATCTTCTGTTGCCACCTTTTGAAGTGTAGACCCGAGAACTTCTCGGGTCGTTCCGCGTGATTGGCCACTGTGGACGCTCCCACAGTGGTGGCGTTCAAGGGGGTTCCCGTCACAACATTCGCAGTGTTGTTAACGTTGACATTCTCGTTCGACATGCTGTAAAATTAAAAATTTAAACTTTTTAGTCCAAAAAATTCTGTTTTACGCACAAAACAGAAGTAAACTAATAAATTTTAATTTTACCACAATTTACTGTTTCGGCTTCTAAGTCCAACTTTGAAGACCAAAAACAGAAAATTTATAATTTTAGAACTTACTGACTGGCTTCTAAGTCCAACTTTGAAGACCAAATCAGAAAGTTTTATCAATTTTTAGGACAAATTCTGAAGTAATCAAAAAATGTTTTCAACCAAAGTCGCTCCTTTGAAGATGAAAACACAAAAAATCTGTTTTTAAAACCCAAACTGAGTGAAAACAAAACTGGTTTGAATCACAAACAGAATGGTTTTGATTACACGAACGGTTTTAAAAATTTGTTTTAAGATTGTAGGAACCGTTCGCATAAATTAAATAAAATAAACAAATTTTATTAAACTTGATTACAATACAGAAATGAGAAAACAAATTACTGGTACAATTTCAACTGAAATAAAGACAATACAAGAATGAAGATGAAACAGAATTGGCTGAGGCACGTGAACACACGCTTCCCTTAAAACAAATTCCGAGTCTCCCAGGAGTACTCGTTTTGTTTCCCAGGGTACAACAGCCGGAGCAGTAGTACTGCCGGAGTAGACCTACAACCCGAAGGTTACCTTGACAGCTGCAAAGAAAATGATCCGAGGTTATGGAGAGAAAGTTATAAGTTGCTGTTGTAACTGGTGTACTTCTCTGCTGGGTATGGAGCTGTATATATACAGCTCCTAAGTCGAAACAGTCAAAAACGAATTAAAGAGAGGTTTAAATTGCATTAAACGTCTTCAATGCAATTTAAGACGTCATTTAATTCTCAGTCTAAGCCCATTAACTCGTCAGTTACGAAGCTGAACTGAAACTGTTCTGTCATTCAATGCTGGAAGCTTCTGTGCGTGCGCGCGCCCATGCGCCGTGCGGCCTCTTGGCTCACAGCCGTGCGCCGCGCGCCCATGTGCGTGCGGCCTCTTGGCTCACAGCCGTGCGCCGCGCGCCCATGTGCGGTGCGGCCTCTTGGCTCATAGCCGTGCGGCAATGCGCCACGTCACCGCGCGGTGCGTCCTCTTGGCTCAAGTCCATGCGCGCGTGCGCCACGTCACCTGTGAACCTATACGAGCGCGCCACACAGTCGCGCCGTATTGGCTCACTCTGGTGCGCCGCGCGCACCCGCAGGACCCATGCACCATGCGCGCACCCGCATGACTGCCACGTCATGCGCCGCATCACCTACCACTTGGTCCTTGCAACCTTTGCGCTCCACCACGCGCACGTGGTCAAAAATACAAAGGCGGCTCTCAAGCGGCTCGCGGCGATGCGAGCGTGCGAAGTGCAAAGTGCGCCATCAAAGCGCCACATTGCGCCTCATCGCCCACGCCACGCGCGCGCGCGAGCGTGTGCGAGTGCGAGTTAGGGTGCTCCGCACCCTTCGCGAGGACACTAGTGTGTGCTTCCATGAAACAATAAGGATGGAGAGTTCCACCTTAAATACCCATTTAAGTTCCAACTCTCATCCGATGTGGGACAAGGTGCTACTTTCCCTTTTGTTTCAGCATTGAATGTTCCAAACACCCAACTTTGAGCATCGATATCTCATTCATCTTAGCTCCGTTTTGGACGTGGTTTAGTTCGTTGCGAAGGTCTTCCAACATAGAACACAAACCCACAAATAAATATATAAAACCCGCTCATTTTATTATATTTATTTCTAGTCCAAAATAGGAAAAAATCATTTTCCTATATTTGTGAAAAATGCTATTTTCACTTATTTTCCAACAAATGGTTCGGTGATTTTGATTAAAAAGTGTAGTTTTAGGACCGCATCAACAATATTTATATCAAATAATGGGGTATTTGTTGGTGCGGTTCCCAAAACCATTTCATTTAATCTCTCCACCACACCAAATAATCAACAACCTATACCACATATGAATGAAATGTGGCAACCAAACCGCACCACTTAATTGTCAACGCATCACTTAACCAAACCAAGCAAACCGCACAAAAAAATCCCTGAAAAAAAGTAATTATTAATAATATTCCCAAATTTGCATTCATATACCTCAATGAATTCCTAATATACACAAATAAATATGCTTCAAAATAAAAATTATATACAACAAAAGTTGTAACTAATATAAATTAGTCTAGGGGAAGGATCAACTAAAAAGTGGATTTTGCCTAAGTAGCCTAAGAAGGATTATGATGATGACATGTGACACTCCTAATAAGTAGAAATGAATGGCATTTTGGTCCTTATAAATAGGAGTGAAAATGACATGTGACACCCCTTTTGTTTTTTTAAAAATACAACAAAAAAATATAGTACAAAAAAATCTATCACAAAAAATCTAGTACAAAAAAACCTAGCACAAAAAAACGTAGCACAAAAAATCTAGTACAAAAAAATATAGCATAAAAAATGTAGTACAAAAAATATAGCACAAAAAAATCTAGTACAAATAATATAGCACGAAAAAATTCAGCAAAAAAATGTAGTACAAAAAAAATCCAGCACAAAAAATTGAGAAAAAAAAATTTAAGACAAAAAAATTCAGCACAAAAAATTTAGGACAAAAATATTACACAAAAATCCAGCACAAAAAAATGTTATACAACACATTTTAGTGGGTTTTTTTAGTCTTCATATTTTATATAGCAATATGGTACTCAAATTAAAGATAAAAAGACGCTCGATTTTATGGTGAAATTTTTATGAAAAAGTAATGTCGTATAAAAAAGTTATGAATGTTTGAAAAATGAGGGTGGAATATGCATGTGCCTTGCATGTGGTGAGAGAAAGTCTATAAATATGATTTTTCCAAGATACCCTTGCACTCCTCATTTCTCCTACACTTTCATCTTAAGATTCATTCTCATCCTACTTAGGCAAAATCAACTTTTTATTTGATCCTACCCCAATTAATCCATTCGAGTATATTTGATATTTGTAGTGAGAAATACATAATTTAATTTTTGTATTGGTAAATATATAATTTATTAAGTTTGGAGGAGGATATATATAATTGCCCATTTATTTTCGATCATAAAAAACCATCACAAACGATTTGACCTTACCCTTAGGGGTAGGGGCGCCCCGTGATGGGCATTTTGTTCACGCGTGGTGAACGTGGAACACTGCCGCCACTGCCATATATAACGCGTGAAGATTAAAACACGTGGCCACTATCACGCTTGAAGAAGTTGGAGAATGTGTAAGAGAAATTGTTGGGTTGTGAGGAAATTGTTGGGTGTGGTGAGTGATAGGCATTTCCACTAAAATCCATCACTGGTTATGGAATAATGTTTAATGACATGGCGGAACTTGATTGGATGTTATGAGTGATGAATGTTTGGTGAGTGATGGACAACCCCACCCAGGGGCGCAGCATGTGAGGGGGGGGGGACGTCCGCCCCCCGGGATTTTTCGCTCAGTAGTGTTATATATGTAGTTTTCGTATAGAAATTTGTGGGTATATACGTTTTCACCCCCCCGGTTCTATAGAAATTTTTGGGTATTCTATAGAAATTTTTGGGTATATATGTTTTCACCCCCCCGCCCGAAAAATCCAAGCTTCGCCACTGACCCCACCCCTTAGTAGTGATTGTTGGAGCAAGTTGTGAACAATCATTTGGGCTATATCAGACTCATTAGCACGTCTTGCGGGTGTTCGACCTGTTCTTCTTGGTGGAATTTTCTAAAATAAAATAATAATACTAATAATAATAAACACCAATTGATAACAATTCGTACATAACTAGTAGGATTTCCCATACGTTGTCATAAACATTTGGTCGATATTGATTTGGTTTGTTACAATAGTGGTATGATACCGACATCAGTGTAGCAACTAAAAAAAATATGCCTAAGAAGATGTCGACACATATTTTTCATTGATCGAAAACCATAAAAACAAATATTAGAACCGGGTCGGATAATACCGATACCAACAGTCCAACACGGATGTTATTCGGTCCGGATCGTTTCAGTTCGTCCCAGTACCGATACGGGTGTTGTTTGAACAATATCAATTTTGATTCTTCACGGTTAAGAGAAAAAGGTTTATTTATATTTGGCCTGTTCGATTTTGAACAAAGCTTTTTATCAAAACATATGTAAAAATAAGCACCAAAACATATGTAAAAAATAAGCACGGTAAAAAAATCAATTTTATTTGACCTGTTCGATTTTGAGCAAATTTTTTATCAGAAAGTATATAATAATAAGCATATTGCAATAGTATATTTGGAATTTTATAAAAAAAATGCATTGTATTATTAGAGTGACGAAAAGGGTAGACAATGTCATTTTATACAAAAAGAAATACCAAATCGTGAGGTAGGTTTGATAAGTACATGCTTCGGTTACTTGTACATTACTACTAATTGTTTCGATAACTTGTATAATATTACTCACAACTTGATTTCAATTTTTTTATAACAAGACGTAGATAGAAATAGACACGTCACAACATATACTCAGAATTATATAATATGCTTAAAAGTTGCAAAATATGATCAAAATAATTAAAAAATATCATAATAAAATTATGAAAATAAAGGAAAACTAATAAATTAACTACTAATAAAAAATTCAAAACTAATCCGGGTACTATTTATTTTATAAAGAGATTGTATAGCAACTAGTATTTAGATACGTATTTTGTGGCGGGACCGTTAAATCAAACAAAAAGTAAACGTAAAAACATTAAATCATACACGTGTATTAGGACGTGTTAACTCACTAAACCCTAAAAACATAAATAAAATGTGGCAAGAGTGTTTCCAAATGCCACCGTGCAAGTTTTACCCTACAGTTCTTGATTCTTCCGAAAATATCTGTTGCAAAGCCTTGATCCAAGTAATTTTTTAATAATATTTCTTTTCCCAGTTTTAAACTAGAATAATTATTTATTTCGAATAATAAAGTTTATATAGAGTTGGGAAATATCAATTTATTTGTGACTGGGCTGTTAAACCACTAAAAATAGACGTAAAATTTGAACAACACACACGCCTTGCAACATTTTTACTTGCAAGGTTTAGACTGAAAAAAAAAACAATTTTAAAAATTACAGGGGACCAAAGTCAAAAGTGGAAAAAGTGTTGCGATTAAAAATGAAAAGTGAAAACTTGAGGGGTTGAAAACTAAATGATGAAAATTAAAGAGATTTATCAACTTAAAGAGGTTGATGAAACCTGAGGGGTCAAAATATGTAAATAAAGTAAATAGTAAAAAAGTCTCACAAAATATTTTTCAAAAGAGTTAATTGTCATTTTCATCATTGTAGTTTGGTGGAAAATGTCACTTCGGTCAAATAAAAACTTTACGTCAGTTCCGTCCTTAACATTTTTGAAACGTGACACTTCAGTTCAAAAAGATAATGCCTTGCACCAGTTCCGTCCTCAACGCTTTTAACGAGCGTTATCTTTTTGGACTGAAGTAACACGTTTCAAAAATGTTGAAGACGGAACTGACGCAATTTTTTTTTTTTGACTGTAGTGGCATTTTCCACCAAAACACATTTCAAAATTAAGGATGGATAACTAAACACCAAAAGAAAATATTTTCATTCCATTACTAATAAGCTTATGTACATACAATCAACATAACTCATTACTAATAAGCTTCTGTACATACAAGCAGCATAACATGAGACATTAGCCTAAGTACTTAATGCCTAGTACAAAAGATATACTAAGATAATAGGACTTGAGCACAACCCGCTCAACGTCCGTACATTTTTACAATGTAAATGGACATACATAAAACTAAAACCGACAGGAGTAACACACCCCAAGCCTGCGCCAAAAGCCTATACGTCTTCCTATCAATAGCCTCACCCATCTCTCGAGTAACATGCAGCTCATGATGCATCTTATCAATCCATGTCTTCAAATCCTCCATTAACTCCTCCTGATGGGATAGACGTATCTCATGATCATACGCCTGATCAAACAACCAACGGATGTGACCTGAATCAACCCTCTCCATCTCTTGGATCTCCTGCTGCTCTACATTGGGATGAGCTCCAACTAGTATTGCTTGCTGCGGCTCTGCCATCCTGATGATGGGTACACTCTAACGAGCACTGCTTGGTTGATAATGGTTCTCTCAATTCTCGAGTAACTTTGTAGTTATCTGACGATCTCTCTCCTATATATATATACACACACCCAAACACACAGATGATGTTAGTTGTTTTGAGTTTAAAACAAATTGATAAAATGACAAGAAAATATTGTTTTGTTGATAAAGGAAGGACATTAAAAGAAATGGGAGTAAAATTTAATTGGATTTTTTGATAGACCTAAAGGGGTTGTTTTTATATTTAATTTGACCCTATATTTTATCAAAATGCGTATATAACAAAGATGAGATGAAATGAAACCCAAAATTAGAGAAACCAAAACTCCAATAATCACATTGAGGTGCCAAACTCAAATAAAAACTAAAATAAAATGTAAGGAGCTACCCTAAATGAAATGTGAATATGTAATGTCAGTCGTCGAAGGGTTTTATAAAACCCCAAAACTAAAAAAAAGAGTAAAAGATATATAGGTCTGGGTTTCAAAAAGCGTGCCTAGGTGCAAGGCGCATCAAGGCGCAAGCCTTGGCGCCTTAGGTATCCCGATGCGCGCTTTTTACAAAAGCCCCCAAAAACCGCAAATTTTGGGGTTTCTGGCTTGAGGCGCGCGCCTCATGTACATAAGGTGTTTCTATGCTGTTTTAAGCATCAAAGTATCAAACTGTTGTACAATAGAATTCTTGGCTTGTACTTGTAGGTAAAATCATATATAAACATTATGTATAGCTATATTTTGGATACGTGATGCTAAAAACCTATGGGATATATATAAAAAATTATATAATCACTTTGTGCCTCGGGTACGAAAAGCCCACCGCTTTTGCGCTTCAGTTTTAGACTTCGTCGCTTTTGTGCGCCTCTCGCTTTTTAAAACCAAGATATAGGTAAAAGTTTTGTATATGGCAGAAACATGACCAAACTTTTTTTAGAAACACTAAGAAAACAAGTTATATGTGATTATAGTTCAATCACTACAATTGCGTAGATGATCATATACAGTGCAATTATATATCATCACAATAACAAACTAATAGTAAAAAATAACATATACTTGTTGCAGTTTGCATTATTATAAAAGTAGTTAGTCTACTTGTAGGATTTATTGCTATCATTAGTAATTTGTACTAAAAAATATGGTGTAAATCTCCCCATTGCTACCATTAGTTCTTCATGGATGCCGACATGCCGTACTATAGAGTACACAAATCTAGTAATCTCAATGTTGAAATTATTGAATATAACAAATTTATTTTTACAGAAAACACCTAATCTAACTTAGGGTCATACATATTCATAGTTGTTAATGACGAATAGCGATAAATAGCGATGAGTTACCTATATGCTACGTAGCGAATAGCGATAAATAGTGGGCGCTATTTTAAAAATAGCAATACACTAAAAAGATTTATATGTATATACGCTATTTTACATGTATATTTAACAAAAACCTAAAATCCAGCTATTTTATAGCTATATTTAATCGCTATTTATTATTAAAAATAAAGAAAGTAAACAAATTAACTGAAATTCCGCTATTTATGACTACCCAGCAGCGACCTTCAACCTATACGCTACGTTATTCGCTCTAGCGACCACTATTGACAACTATGTACATGTTCAATAGTTCTACCCTATCTAAACTACTTCTATGAACCTAAAATAACAAAGATTAAAAAAGGCCCAAAATTTTGAATCTGTAACTGATTTAGTAAAGCAACATATCCAATTTTATGTGAGCCATTAAAACAAATTTTATTTGAAGCAACGAAAAGAAAAGACTGACCGTGAATGAGGGTGGTCGCCGCCGGTCGGTGATTAGGTGCGGATCAAAAGAATGGAAGGGCAAATCGAAAGGTTTTTGGTGCTTATAGGGTTTGTAAAAATAAAAAAGGAGGCGAAGCCTATTTACAAGCAACTCGATGATATTTTAATTTTTGCTTTGAGTAAACTGTCAAAAATGCTCCATAAGCTTTTGGTCAATTTTATCATATTAGACTAAAATTCAAACCTTTTGAACTTTGGTCTCTATAGTTTTAATTTTGTTGTCGTTTTCATCTAAAATCAAAATCTGATCAGATTTTTTAGTTAATATCCAGCTTTTCTGTCCTTTTCCTCCCTTTTAATGAGAGGAAAATGGTCTTTTAACATTTTATTATAACAAATTAAAAAATCTGACAATTTTGCCCTTCATTAAAAAGGAGGAAAAAAGACAAAAAAAAAAAAACTGGATGTTAACTAAAAAAATCTGACCAGATTTTGCTTTTGGAAGAAATTGGCAACAAAATTGAAACCAAAGGGACCGAGATTCAAAAGGTTTAAGTTTTGTACTAGAATAGTAAAAGTAACCAAACCTCAGGAACCATTTTGATAGTTTACTCTTTTGCTTTTTAAGTTTTTGTTTTCATAATCTATACTTTATAATAAATTAAATCTATGGGGTCACATGTCGTATAACTGTTTTTCCTTTAGTTTTATCTCTAAATTAGTTAATTCCTTTTAGATTTATATATTATTTATATATATTTTCTAACCATAAGTAAAAAGTCATAATTATATTATTCATATTTTAATTTTATAAAGTAACTTAATTTTTAAATTTCAAATAAAGGCCGATCGAAACTAGAATGGTCTCGTCATTAAAGAGATTCTATAATAAGTATTACCAACGTCCCATTCCATCGGCAATAGACACGGATGGTTCCATCTCTCACACACGCACTAATGTGTGCAATGGTTAAATGAATGGGGTGTTAGTTTGGTAAGTAAAGGAGCTTGGCGTGTTTTTCATAAGATCTATACACAAATTCTGCTTGAAACCCTGCTGCTCCACATACGAGCAGGTAAGTCGCTATACGCGCATGCTCCTTTACTTATGAGCACGTAAGTCGCCATTCGCGCAGGCTCCTTTACATACGAGCGAACACATATGCGCTGGCAAGCCCATGCTCCTCTACATACGAGCATGTAAGTCGCTATACGCGCATGCTCCTTTACTTAAGAGTACACCGGTCTCCATGCGAGCCAGCTGCTCTACATACGAGCACATAAGTCGCCATACGCGCATGCTCATTTACTTACAAGCACGTAAGTCGCCATACGCGCATGCTCCTTTACTTACGAGCACACCAGTCTCTATGCGAGTCCGTTGCTCTACATACGAGCACGTAAGTCGCTATACGCGCATGCTACTTTACTTACGAGGTATAATGTTGAAACACGTTGTGTCCACCCAGCTCTATTGCCCATTTCGCGAGTCTTCCTGAAATTTCTGGTCGAGCTAAGATGTTTCCGATGTTGTAGTTTGTCAGGACGTGGATGACTTGGTTGCCGAAGTATCTACGTAGTTTCCTTGATGCATGAATAAGTGCTAGAACTAGCTTCTCCATCATAGAATATCGGGTTTCTGGATCATTCAAAGTACGACTGACGTAGTACACTGGCGTTTGCACACCCTATCGGTCAACTAAAAGGACTGCACCAACCGCCTTATCTGACGCTGAAAAATACATGACTAACGGCTCATCTTTCATTGGATCTATCAGAGTTGGCAAGCATATCAAACAATCTTTCATTTCTCTAAACGCAAGTTCTGCTTCTGGGGTCCACAAGAATTGGTTTTTCTTCTCACAATTTCGGAGGGTTTTGATGAATGGGAATGACTTTGCTGCATGATTGGCGAGGAAGCGGTTTAGCGCGGCTAAACGTCCTGCTAGTTTCTGCATCTCTTTTATTGTTGATGGGGAAGGAATTCGTTCAATTGCTTGCACCTTTTCAGGGTTAACCTTGAACCCACTTTTCGTAACTATGAAGCCCAGAAATTTTCCTTCCTCCATCCCAAAGGAGCATTTGATTAGGTTCAGTTTGATGTTCACCCATCGTAGTGTGTCGAAAGTCTTCTGAATGTTTTGCAACATCAGATCTTCTTCTTTGCTTATGATGACTAAATTATCCATGTAGACTTCGATATTTTGCCGATGGCGTCTCCAAACGTTTCATTCATTAGCCTTTGGTACGTTGCCCCTGCATTCTTTAACCCAAAAGGCATTTTTGTGTAACAATACAATCCCGTTGGCGTGCGGAATGTCGTCTTATCTTCGTCTTGTATTGCCATATGCACTTGGTGGTACCCCTTGTAACAATCAAGAAAACATTTCCATCGGAAGGATGCCAAGGAGTTGATCTTTTCGTCGATCTCAGGTAAAGAGTAACAGTCTCCTGGACAAGCTTTGTTTAGATCTTTATAATCTACACACATCCTCCAACCACCATTTCCCTTTGGTACCATTACTGGGCTGGCAACCCAGGTCTGGTAACATACCCCTCTGATGATTCCGGCATTGAGCAACTCTGTGACTTGCTCTTGCATAGCTTCGTGTTTTTCTGAACCTAAGTGGCGCTTGGTGTGCACGACAGGTTTGAAATTTTCAGAAACGTTAAGTCTGTGCTCTGCAATGTGCCGTGGAACGTCGACCATATCAACTGGTGTCCAGGGAAAAACATCCATGTTCTTGAATAATAACTGTTTGAGCGATGCGCAGGTTGCTTCTGACATTGCTGGGCCTAAGGTGATTGTTTGTTCCGGATACTTCCTATTCAGGATCCACTTTTCTGGTTTGGCGCGTGGGGTTGGATTGCTTGTTTTTGAAGGTCGCGCTTCGTCAGTCACGAGCACTTCTTTGCTTGCATAGATGATAGCAACCCCGGTCTCTGTTGGGAACCCTACTGCTGAGTGTGACCCTGAGCAGATCATACTGAAGTCGCCTTGGGATTCTCTCCCCAAAAGAATATCATGTCGTGAATTTGCTGGTAAGATCATGAACATAACCTCCTCAGTTCTCGAATTCTTTCCATCGGAAAGTAGCACCGGGAAAGATAACTGGTCGTGAGGAAAGACGGCTTCGTTGCAGAAACCAGTGAGTGGGTAGTCAACTGGCTCTAAGCGCACCTTGTCCTCTTGATCCAGCTGGTTAAAGCACTGTTCATAGATGATATCCGCGGTACTCCCTGATGAAGATGTAATCTGTTTGATAGTGCCCAAACACACCTGAAATTACGATGGGTCTTCTTTCTCTTGGTCATCCTCTCACTACCGGAAAAATGACATGTCTTTCGCACCAGGAGTCATCCTGAGTGCGCTTGTTATAATTCTTCCTAGGTCTTCTCTGACCCGCTTGTATCATGTGAGTTTCCAGCTTTCGGAGTTTCTTGTTGTCAGGACCTTCCTCTCTTCTTTGAATATGACGATTATCTCTTTTGCCCCCTTTGATCAGATAAGTGAGTTTGCCACCCTTCAATGCTCGTTCTATTTCTTGTCTCAAGCTAATACAGTCATTTGTTAGATGGCCTGTATCTTTGTAATATTCACAAAAGAGGTTTAGGTCTTGCCCTCTCTTGTTGCGCATCTGTAACGGAGCTTTGAATTTATGGTTTTCGGTAGACAAGACTTCAGAGGGAGTTTTTGTGAGAGGCGTCCATTGTTTTTCCCTGTTTTCTTTCTTAACCTCTTTCCGATAGCTTATTTGGTTGATAGTAACGCGCGCGTCTTCAACTGGTGGGCTTCGTTCTTTATAGCCAGATACTTTCCAAGGTTGACCCTTTCCTTTCTTGTTACGCTTATCACAAGCATGCTGGCTATAACTATACTGATGGTTGTCATCACCGGTCAGTTGTTTGTCGGTTCTGGCAATGGTTTTAGCGGCTTCTATGAAGGTATCCCAGTCTTTGAGGCCTCCATCCCTGCCTTTGACTCTCTTGATCAGGTCATCGCATTTAACTGTGCGCATAAAGTGTGCGTGCATCATTTGTTCTCCAACATCTCCTATTCCAAGCACTATTTGTTATATCTGGTGATAAAGTCTTCGATGCTCTCGTGCTCTTTCCTCCAGATATTTAGACAGTCAGAAGAATCTCTGGTGTGCCTACGCTGTTCGGAGAAGTGTGCTAGGAACTTGTTTTAAAAATCCATCCAGGACTTGATTCTTCCTTCTGGCAAACTATCAAACCATGCGTGTGCTGCGCCAACGAAGGTTTGTACGAACAAATGACACCAAACTGGTAATGACCAACCACCTACAACTCCTGCATCGCTGAAGACTTGAAGGTGGTCGTCAGGATCTGTGAGGCCATTATATTTTCCCACATTGTGTGGTAGCTTTGTCTTTTCCAATGGGGCATAGCAATTTCTCTAATGAACTTGGATTTTTCAGCTACGCCCTCAGGACGGTAGCTCAAAGTGAAGTCATGTTCAGTGTTTGGATTGTATCCCGCGCGCACGCGGGGTCTGTATGCCTCGTGGTTTGGTGGTAGCCTACTGAAAACAGAAGTTTCTTCCTGCCTATAAGTGGGGTCTTCTTCTTCATTGTAATCTCCCATTCGTTATTGATATTGCGTGTGCCCAGACGACTATGCAACGGAGGTTTTCTCTGCTGATGAGTGTACTACTCAAAGTTGTTTTCTGTCTCACCATAGGTATCGTGCATATTGTGGATTTTGGATGTTTGCCTGCCTTTGAGATAGGGTAACAAAAGCAGAAGGAGCAGCTTGTGCCTGGAGTAATGCTTGTTGTGCGCTTAATTGCGCATAGACCAAGTTTAATGATGTTGTCTGTTTGGTATACCAGGAGGTGAGGGTTTCTCCTTCTTGTAATCCTAAAAGTGCTGAGATATTCAATTGTGCCGGTGCCGATGGTGCTGAAGGGCCTGCACCATGGTTTGGCGTTTGAACTCCAGTAGTTGCCTGGTTGATAATTCCAGGAGTTATCTGGTTGATGACTCCAGGAGTTGTCTGGTTGATAACTCTAGAGGCACTTCCAAAGAAGTCGGGAATTTCATTACTTACTGGTTCCTCTCTGACGGCCTCGTTCATTGGGTGTCATTGGACGTGAATGGTGTCCGCAGGCAGTCCAAAAGAAGAGCTTTCTCCGTCGATGTGAAGAGAGGGGTTTGGTTTAGCCATTAGAGGGTGTTTTCAAGGGGAAAAGAGATGAAAATGGTTGTAAAAAATGCGGTGGGCGCCAATGTTGAAACACTTGTTAACACAAGGTTATCCAGCTGGGTTGTCTCGTGTGTTAGGGTTCAGTCTCTTCCTCCGCTCGCCAATCGCCGGATTCCTACAAAACATAACACCGGTGACTCGCCACAAGGAGGGGAATATGGGGGGTTCTTATAACAACCCTAAATAAACTGTCACCCTCATAAATTTTCCGACACCCTAAAAATATTTAAAATATCCCAATATGCCCTAAAATACACCCCGTATATGAAAACCGAGCTCGAAATATGACATAGCATTAAAAATAAATAAAAAAACAAAGAAATCGAGTTTTAGGCGGGCCGCGTAAGCCTGCGCTTAACCCTTACGCGGGCCACGACAAGGTGAAAGCTGGCGAAACCCTGGGCCGCCACGTGGCCCAAAACACGTCGAAGCTAGCTGATGACCCGGATCACCTAAACCCTACCCAGGCTACTACGCTGTAACACCCCGTGTTTTCACAAGTCAAAGTCAAAGTCAAGGTCTGAGTCAACGACCGATTTCGCGCAACTTGACATGTAGAAATGTCTTTATTTTATTTGTATTATGTGGAGTAAGTGTCGTTCATTACAATAATCGACGTGTGTTAATCGTATTCAAGTGACCTACGACTGTGATCTATAGGAAGTAACAATGCGATAAAGTTAATCAACTAACAATCAAGCTATGTTAATCGAATCGACATCAATTCGCAACTCGAACTATGTATTTTACTTGTTATTTATACGTCTGTGTGTGTGCCTTACGTGTTACTTGTGCATGTTTATTTATGTTGTGTTGTGATAATCAAGCGAACTCACTCGAAACTCGAAATCTAACTCGAATGTAATCGAACTCGAACCCGAATCACGATCGAACTAGGATAGATAGTGGAAAATAAATTACGCAAAGTACGAAGTAGTTGGGACTAAAAGTAATTTGACTAGGAAACCCTATCAAAACGAACCGTTCGCAATCTGAATCGAAACACCGGAACTCGTCGCATCGAAAGCTTGAACCAAGCGCCATCCGAACGGATTGCCATTCGACCGGATAAGCCATCCGATCGAATAGCCATCCGACCGGATAGCCACTGGATGAAGGATGACAGGTGCCATCCGATCGAATCGCCATTCGACCGGACAGTCACCCAGGCAATATGCTATTCGACCGAACAGCCCTTTCCTCTTTTGGCATCCTATAAATACCCCTGTCATTGTCATTCTTTCCACTTTTGGAAATCCCTGTTCGACCAGCACGCTTAACTCAACCTTTCCTTCGATTTCTCTCAATCCAGGTAAGATCTCGCCCTAAATCTTGTACTTTCTTGATCTACACGCACTCCTACACATTTCTATCTTTTAAATCTTAACTTTTAACCGTAAAATCACTAGATTTCGGGTGTTCTAAGGTGATGTCATCATGTGTTCATCAAGAACTTCATGCTTTGACCTCAACCCACCAAGAACAACGTAGATCTAGCCGATTCCCACATAGATCTTGTAAAGATCTTGACACAAGTATGGAGAAAAAGGATTGAAAGATGGTTTTAACTTTCTTTCAACTCTTTTGCACTCCAAGCACTCAACACCGATAGGATCCGACCCTGAATTAGTCTTCTACTCAATTATTAGTGTTGTACTAGTTCAAGATCCGGATTCTACTCACAGACTATCGACTTCGGGTTAACCAAGAACAACTGCCTCAAGCCGGTAACCGGCCGGACTAGGGTGATTCCTGGTCGGGTTGGTCAACTAGGTTGAACTAGGGGTTCCGTTGGCTAACACGTGGTCTAAGTGACTCGACATAACGACAAACCTTCAAAACGACCAAGTGTAGAACGAACAGGACAATCGGAACGGATTGCCATTCGACCGGATTACCATCCGACCGGATAGGCCACCCGAACGAATTACCACCTGAACGGATTACACTTGGGTCCCACCTCTAAACAAACTTAATTAAAGTTTGGGTATTGAACGAATTGCAATCCGATCGAACGACCATCTAGAAGGATTACTCTTCGGATCATGAGATACTAAGACTTTAAAAGACTTAACAATTTCCAACGTATTCCATTGCACGAATCGCCATCCGATCGAATTGCCATTCGATCGAATGACACTTCAGTAGTAATCTAGTTTTCAATAAGTAACCTCATCACTAAGTCACCGATCGACCGGATGACCATTCGAACGAATTGCCATCCGCACGGCGAGTCATCCGATCGAACGACTTGAAGGATAGAGATACTTAAATGTTTTCTAAATACTACAACGAAAACTTCAAAGGTCAAGCCATCATACACAAACACATCCTTAGCATAGGAAGAAACAATCCACTCGAATCGTCATCCGAACGGATTGCCATCCGCACGGATGACCACTCGAACGGGTTACCATCCGCACGGATTACCATCCGCACGGATTACTGTCCGATCGGATTACCATCCGATCGAACTACCATCCGACCCATCTTCAATTGTTTTGTTTCCTTATTTTTATGCTACCGAATCTATTCAGGCTAACCGTACTCGCTAAGCGCTCCCTTCAATCCATAAATCGCTGTGAGTATACTCGATCCCTTTTTGCTTTAAGCACTTTTGGGTGTTACATACGTTACTAATATTCAAACTACAACTATCACACTACTCAAACTATTTGAACGCTAACCGTTAATGCATGCTATACGTGGCTTATGAATACTTGTTTGTTATGTTTACACATGGAATGCTGTCTACCTGCCTTAGCAACGATAGTACTATAGTTTGGACTCAGCACCCGTTCACTCGGGGGTTGTTAAGGATCTCTTACTTGCATGGATTACGGTGGTAATCATGTATTGCGAACTGCCTCGGGCAGTCAACCCGCAGTCATTGGTATCGATGGATCTATGTCGATAACTAACGTGCTTCATTTCACTATGTGTACGTGCTGGTTATGCGTAAACGAATTCGAACTCTATATGCTATTATCAAACTTGTATGCTCACCTTTACATTTTATGTATTGACTTTATTTTAATGTATGTGACAGGTGCTTAGGAAGTTTACATGCTTAGCACGCTGTGAACTTGAGGCTAGGAAAGGTCTAGGATACTCTCTGCGCTGTGATGAAATCCAAGCTAGGAAAAAGGGGTCCTAGAAACCAATATATAAACTATTTATGTTTGAATCTGAGTTGTCGGAACAGAATATTTGTCTTGATGTTTATCTGTAATAATTTGTTTACTATTTGAGACATGGTATGGGACATGTTAATTTAAATTGAATGGTAATGATAGTTGTTATGGAAACTTCTGGACAATCTGTTTCGCTCAGTGCCATGCCCCGATGATTCTGCCATCGGTTGGGGTGTGACAGATTGGTATCAAAGCCATAACTATAGGGAATTAGGCAAGACTCGACCTAGTCCGGGTCGAAGTCTTAGATACCTAGACTATAGTTAAGAACCAGCAGACCGACTTGTGCATAACCAGTAGGGGCTATGTACGAGCTTACTTCTCGTTAATCTCGCTTATTCTACGCTATCACCACACTCGGATTTTCAACTATGAGTGGGCAAAAAGGTCGAGTATAGGTGTGAAAACCGCAAACTCTCGACTAAAGTTGCTTACTCAACTCGCATTTTAACTACAAACGAGGAGAATTATGCCAAATCAGGAGTGAAATCCCTATTTTGATGAATAATCTCCTAAATTTTATCAAAACAGGAACGAAGTTGTTAAGCCAGGGGTGAAACCCTAACCTTGACGACTTGTTCTGCTTTTATACGAAACTCTCACCAAAGTCTCGATGGACTCCAACGACCTGAAGCCACGATATGACTAACGGATGCGTGCCAAATGCCCAAGAATCGAGGCAAAGGCACAGTCCAGGAGGTTAAATGTGCACAACGGGTCCTTGTGAATAGTCGAACCTCTTTGGTTAGTCGAAGTCTACTAGCCACAGACAATCTATTTCTCGAATTTTATGTGTTTCAATTTTGAGCCCGCAACTGCTGACTCTGATGTTTCGTCGATTTTATGTGCTTATTTATGTGCCTACCTGTTTATGTGTTTAAACCTTGGGATTTACTCGATTTTTGTTTTTACTTCGATCGACACACATGATTCGCACTGCATCTAGTGATTATGTGCGAATGCGTAACGACACATTCGACGTGCGAAATCCGTGAACGTGCGTGACCGAACACACTAGACATACAATTTACCGTGATTCTTATTGATCAGTTTGACAAGTACACGCTCCCAGAATCACCTTCTGCACTTTCTCTCTCTAGCTTCTTTCTCTAGACTTAGGTTTCTGTTTTCTAACTGCCTCTAGTGATTAAGTGCGCATGTGTTTCCCAGTTTCTTTGCTCTACATGCTTAGGAAATTGTGTGATTATGTGCTCTACGTGATTTCGTGATTTGTGCTCTAAGTGTTTATGTGGTTACGTGATTAAGTGGTTCAGTGATTTGCGTAGTTATAAGTCTATGTGATTACACGGTACGTGTTACTGAGCTTTAGTAAGTAGTAGACGTGTGAGGTGAGATTCGAATGAAATGTGATGAGTCCTGTGACGATGTCTGTTGCAGACCATGTCGTCGGGATCCCGTCATGCACTCTCTCATCAGGAAAAGAGGGACAAACGCCTTGCTTCCATCATCGCCAAGAGTGTAGCAAAGGCCGTGAGTGATGTTTATGAGAATGCCAGCAAATCATCCGAGGAATCGAGAACCGAAGCTCCTAAAACTGCTGCAAGACCCTTCAGCTTCAAGCAATTCACGTCGTGTGGGCTAAAAGAATTCACTGGCGAAGGACGTCCCACTGCACTATTCCACTGGTTTGATTCCATTGAGGTTACTCTGCGACAGAGTGGTTGCCCTGATGACCTCCGTACTCTGAATGCTACCGGCGTTTTCCAGTCCCGAGCACTAGACTGGTGGACGGCCGAGAGGAACAAGCGAGGGAACGATGCAGCCTACGGTCTGTCGTGGGACGAGCTCAAGGAAGTTATGCTAGAGGAATTCTGCCCTCCTCACGAGCGACAAAAGCTAGAAGATGAATTTTGGCACATACAGCAAAAGGATGGTGACAATGCTGGTCTCACTGCTCGTTTCAAACAGCTCAGCATTATCTGTCCTGATCAAGTCAAGACTCCCGACATGACAATCAAGAAGTACATCCGAGCTTTGCCCGACTGCGTTGCTGATTTCGTGCAAGCGGCTAAGACTATAACGATTGAGGAAACTTATCTATTGGCCGCCGAAATCAATGACAAAAGGGTTAAGGCTGGTGTCTGGGATAAGACTTCGAAGCATCTGCATCAAGCTACCGCTACCACACCAACTGTTGAACCTACCTCATCAAGCAACAAGAGGAAGAACAAAAGAAAGAACAGCTCCAGCAACAAGAATTGTGCGATCACTGCTGCACCGATTCAAGCTGTACCTGCCCAACAACGTCAAGTAGTGGCGCCTGTGGCCAATGCACCGCCTGCAAAGCGTGCATACACTGGGCCACACCCGCTCTGCCCTACTTGCACCTACCATCACCCGACTGCTATTCAATGCCGTTTTTGTGCTCATTGTAATGTGTACGGCCATTTTACTGCCAACTGCCATATTCGTCAAGCTCCTGCCAATCAAGCTCTACTCACTGCCCCACAGGGTCAACAAGCTCCTCCGGCACCCGCAGTCAAAGCCAGAGCCTGCTTCGCATGTGGCGACCCGAACCATTTCGCCAACGCGTGCCCGAACAAGGTAGTGAAACAAGAACCCCAACAGCAGCATCAACAACAACAACAACAGCAGCAGCAACAACAACAACAGCAGCAGTAAAAACAGGCCGCACGCGCCAGAACTTTCAACCTCAACGTGCGTCAAGCCCAGGCCGACAACAACGTGGTCAATGGTACGTTCCTTGTGAATGGTATTTATGCTTCATGTTTGTTTGATACCGGAGCCGATAATTGCTTTGTGTCGTTCGAATTTGAGAAACTCCTTAGTCGTAAACGTTCCCAACTCTCCTCGACATTCGATGTTGAAGTCGCTACCGGAAGGACCGTCACTGTCAATTCTGTTCTTCGTGATTGTACTCTTGAGCTCAACAATCACATCTTCTCGATCGACCTTATTCCGATGCAACTCGGAAGCTTCGACGTCATAATAGGCATGGACTTTCTTCGAGAAAACCATGCTGAAGTTGTGTGCTTCGACAAGATGATTCGATTTTCACTCGTAAATGGTGACTTATTGTGTGTTTATGGTGATACTACTTCAAGGGGGCTCAAGCTTATGTCATGTATCCAAGCCAGCAAGTATCTCCGTAAGGAATACAGGGCTTTCTTGGCTAACATTGTAGTAGCGGAAAAGGAAAAGAAAGAGAAGAAGGAAGTGAAAGACGTTCCTGTGGTTCGAGAATTTCCTAATGTTTTTCCAGAGGATCTTCCCGGACTACCGCCAAGTCGTGATATCGACTTTCGTATCGACCTCATTCCTGGAGCCAATCCTATTGCCAAAGCACCCTACCGACTCACGCCGTCTAAAATGCGCGAACTCTCAACCCAACTCCAGGAATTACTTGAGAAAGGCTTCATTCGCCCGAGCACCTCTCCTTGGGGCGCGCCTGTCCTTTTCGTCAGAAAGAAGGACGGGTCGTTCAGGATGTGCATCGACTATCGGGAATTGAATAAGTTAACTATCAAGAACCGCTATCCCCTACCTCTTATCGATGATTTGTTTGATCAACTACAAGGCGCTACGTGTTTCTCAAAGATCGATCTGCGTTCAGGTTATCATCAGCTACGTATTCAAGAAGAGGATATACCCAAAACCGCGTTTCATACTCGATACAGCCATTACGAATTCGTTGTCATGCCTTTTGGTCTAACCAACGCACCAGCGGTTTTTATGGATCTGATGAATCGCGTGTGTAAGCCGTATCTCGACCGTTTTGTCACTGTATTCATCGACGATGTCTTGATCTATTCCAAATCGAAAACCGAACACGCGCAACATCTACGTTTGGTTCTCGAGTTACTCCAGGGGAACCAACTCTATGCCAAGTTCTCCAAGTGTGAATTTTGGTTGGAGAGAGTTCAGTTTCTGGGTCACATTGTTAATAGTCAGGGTATTCACGTCGATCCTACAAATATTGAAGCAGTCAAGAGTTGGGTTACGCCTAAGAACCCGTCTGAAGTCCGTTCTTTTCTCGGACTAGCGGGCTATTATCGACGCTTTATCGAGGGATTCTCAAAGATCGCTGTACCGCTTACCTCTCTCACTCATAAAGACAAGCCTTTTGTTTGGGGAACTAAACAAGAGACTGCCTTTCAAACCCTCAAGCGCATGCTTTGCAATGCTCCTGTTCTCACATTGCCCGACGGAAACAATGATTTCATTGTCTACTGTGATGCTTCCAACCTTGGTCTCGGTTGCGTTCTCATGCAACGGGACAAGGTCATAGCTTACGCATCTCGTCAGCTCAAAATCCACGAGAAGAACTATACAACCCATGATCTCGAGCTAGGCGCGGTTGTTTTTGCATTAAAGATTTGGCGACACTACCTGTATGATACTAAGTGTACGATCTTCACCGATCATAGGAGCCTGCAACATATCTTTAATCAGAAGGAACTTAATATGCGTCAACGCCGATGGGTAGAACTTCTCAACGATTACGACTGTGAGATTCGTTATCACCCAGGCAAGGCAAATGTTGTTGCCGACGCACTTAGCAGACGGAGCTATCTGCTCAGCACTCGTAACGTTCAAGCCCAACATAACCTCGAAACTCTCATCCGCGACGCTCAACATGCATGTTTTAACGAACGTACCTTGAAGAAAGAAAGAATCTACCACGATGGAGCCCAGCTTGTGAGCAAATCGAATGGGGTATTCCACTTTTTAGACCGAATTTGGATTCCCAAGCGAACCAACCTGCGACAAATTCTGATGGACGAAGCCCACAAATCCCGGTATTCTATTCATCCTGGTGCTGACAAAATGTACCAGGATCTTCGCTATAAGTACTGGTGGCCGGGTATGAAAAGGGATATCGCTCTCTACGTCGGAAAATGCCTAACTTGTGCTAGGATCAAGGCCGAACATCAAAGACCCTCTGGCTTGCTTGAACAACCACCGATTCCCATGTGGAAGTGGGAGAGCATAGCTATGGATTTCGTAACCAAGCTACCACCCACGTCATCAGGTCACGACAGCATATGGGTTGTGGTCGACCGTTTGACTAAATCAGCTCACTTTCTGCCGATACGAGAAGACTACAAGGTAGAACGATTAGCCCGAATCTACACCGACGAGATCATTTGTAATCATGGGACGCCTCGTGACATCATCTATGATCGTGATGCTCGGTTTACTTCGCGACTGTGGGAAACGTTTCAAACGGCACTCGGTACAACGCTTAATCTAAGTACCGCTTTCCACCCTCAAACCGACGGTCAGACTGAAAGAACGATTCGTACACTTGAAGACATGCTCTGTTCGTGTGTTCTAGACTTTGGTGGTAATTGGGATAAATACCTGCCGTTAGTCGAATTCTCGTATAACAACAGCTACCATTCTAGCATTCAAATGGCACCATTCGAGGCATTATATGGGAGAAGATGTCGATCGCCTATTGTGTGGCACGAGATCGGTCACTCGTAACTAACCGGTCCGGAGCTACTACAAGAAATAACAGACAAAATTTTCCAAATTCGAGACAACCTAGTGAAAGCTCGGGATCGACAGAAAAGTTACGCCGATAAAAAGCGCAGTGTCACGGCCCCCAACCCGGTTTGACCCGTTTCAGGAGCCGCGGGACAGAAATCCCGTGGTATTTAATTAATTGAGTTTAACAGCGGAAGTTTATTATCAGGATCTTTTTAAAACTGAAATATTTCCCGATTATTTTATTTCACAACGCGGGATAAAACCCCGGTAATTTACAATAATTTGATTTCACGAAGAAATCTTTTATTTTACAAAACATGTTTCTTTATTTTATCCTGAACCACTTTCTTAAGCTTGTAGTGCTTCACGGCACTTTTCCTGGATCATAACAGATCACCTGAAACATGTTTGAAAAAGGTTTTGTCAGCGGGAAATACTGAGTGAATCATTCTATTTACATAAAATTTTGCATAGTTATTAATTACAGCATAAGAGCGATTACAATGGCTTCTATCTTATTTTTATCTGGCGCATGTCACAATGGTGACGATGGTCATACCACTATTAGGTCAATGAACCTAAATAGTGATGATTATCCCTAGTAGGTCAATGAACCTAACTGGGAGAAAATTAGTAATGTGCACAATACCCCACTAGCCAGTGATTCAAGATATCCACGACTTAGTCCCTGTAATTATAACTTTTAAAAATAATTTGAGGTATTGTAAAATAGTTGATAAAAAGAGAATGACTCACATTGCAGATTTAATTTGAGCCGAGTTTAGCCTACTGATTAGCCTTTTTAACCTAAATTTAATAACAGGCACACAATTCTGGGTTAGTAATCAATACAGCATTTACGATAACTCACGAGATCAAACCCTCACAACGAATGACAAAGTGCTATGCTTAAACATCCATCAAATTAACGACTAATGACAAAGCATCACCCTAATGTGGGCAGCACTTAAACATCCATTGGATATATTGATCGATCGGACAATGAATCGTAATAGCGATCGAGTTAATACCCTGATTGCGGCATCGATTAGTGATACGTGTGTGTTAATTGTGGTAAACAGAGCATAACTTAGTGTAGGATTGGAATTTCTATGTCGTTTCAGGGCCAGAAATCAAGTCCCAGACAACCCTATTTATACTGAAAATTTGACCCAGTGGCGTAGCGCGACTGGTTACCCCTATAGTCGTCGCGCCACGCGACTGCCTACCTAGTTTCATAGGGTAGCCACCTTCTCAACTAGCCTTGCTGACTTGACAGTTTCGTAAAATTCGAATTTGACAGATAGTTATGTGGATAATCGTAACTAGGGTTTTACCCCCCCCCCCTTGAGTTTTAGGGGCCCTAATCCTGATTCTGAAAATTCTGAAAATTTTAGGGTTTGTACAGAATCACTTGGGTGTCTCAATTAGGGTTTCCTATTGGACAAATGAATTTAATTAATATGACTTTTAATACGAGCTGTTACATTCTCCCCACCTTAATAAAAATCTCGTCCTCGAGATTTACTGGAATAATTGAGGATACTTTCGCTTTATTTTCTGATTCCAGTTTCCAAGTGTATTAGGGTCCTATCTTTGAATCCCACTTTACTTGAACTAACACTACTCGTTTGTGTTTTGAGAAATTTGATCTTTCTATCTTCTATCGGAAGAGGTTTCTCTATAAATTTTAATTTTTCGTTTTCCTCTATATCTTGGAGCGGTACTACCAAAGATTCGTCTGATAGACATTTCTTGAGATTGGATATATGAAATATATCATGTACTCCAGCTAACTTTCCTGGTAGTTGTAAACGATAAGCAACTGGTCCTATACGTTGGATCACTGGAAATGGTCCTATGCATCTTGGACTTAGCTTTCCTTTCTTACCAAATCTAACCACTCCTTTCCAAGGAGATACTTTCAATAGCATTTTGTCTCCAACTTGAAACTCCAACGGCTTTCGTCTATTATCTGTATAACTCTTCTGGCGATCTCTAGCCGTCTTCAGCCTTTCCTTCGTGATACTGAATATCACAGTTGTAGTTACTTAGGATTTTCATCCATCTCCTTTGCCTCATGTTTAATTCTTTTTGCCCAAATATATATCTTAAATTCTTATGATCCGTATAGACAGTAAACTTACTTCTATACAGATAATGTCTCCAAATTTTAAGGGCAAAAATTATGGCTCCTAATTCTAAGTCATGAGTGGTATAGTTTTCTTCGTGCTTTTTCAATTGCCTTGATGCATACGCAATTACCTTTTTGCGTTGCATTAACACATATCCAAATCCTAGCTTTGAAGCATCACCGTATACTTTAAAATCTTCTGTTCCTTCTGGTAAGGCTAAGATTGGTGCATTTGTTAATTTATGCTTTAAGATCCTAAAGGCTTCTTCTTGTTTAGGTTCCCATTCAAACTTAATTGCTTTACAGGTTAGCTTAGTTAATGGTATAGCTATCTTGGAAAATTCCTTAATAAACCGTCTATAGTAGCCAGCTAAACCTATAAAATTTCTAATTTCCATTGCGGATTGCGGAACCTTCCATTTGGTAATTGCTGCTATCTTAGCAGGATCTACGTAAATGCCTTCATGATTCACCATATGACCTAGAAATTGCACTTCTGGCAACCAAAATTCACACTTCGAGAATTTAGCGTAAAGCTTCTCCTTTCTTAACAAAGTTAAGAGTGCATGCAAGTGCTGACAATGTTCTTCCTGACTTTTGGAATAAATAAGTATATCGTTGATGAAGACAATTACAATTTATCCAAATATGGTTTACAGATCCTATTCATCATGTCCATGAATGCTGCAGGTGCATTCGTTAATCCGAAGGGCATGATTGTAAACTTGTAATGACCATACCTAGTCCTGAAAGCAGTTTTAGGTATGTCTTCCTCTTGTAATTTCAATTGATGATATCCGGAACGTAAGTCGATTTTAGAAAATATCTATCTCCCTGGAATTGATCGAATAGATCATCAATCCTAGGTAATGAGTATCGATTCTTAATTGTAACTTTATTCAATTCCCTATAATCAATACACATTCTCATCGAATCATCCTTTTTCTTAACAAACAAAACTGTGCTAACCGATAAGGTGCCTTGACTATCGGTATAGTTCCTGGAATTAGATGAATCCTATATTCTACCTCCCTAACTGGTGGTAATCCTGGTAACTCTTCTGGGAATACATCTGGGTATTCTAAAACTACAGAAATTTCCTTAAGTTCTTTATCTTTAGTATTAATGATTACTGAAATCATATATACTATTCCTTGCTTTCGTTCATAATTAGCAACTTTCATTACTGATATGAACTTTATGGTTTTACATGGCTTATCTCCTGTAATCATTATTACTTCTCCAGTGGGTGCATAAATTTCTATGGAATTCTTATCACAGATAATTCGAGCATGGTTGTTTACTAACCAATCCATTCCTAACACAACATTGAATTCAACTAATTTCATAGATAATAGGGTTGCAGAAAATTTATGACTTAAAAGTTCTATTTCTACGTTTTGCAGAACCTTATTTATTTTAACTGAATTCCCATCTGCCGTTTCTACTGTAGAAATTTGCCTAATGCTGGTTAAAGGTAAGTTAAGAGTTTGGCAGAATGAAGTATTTATAATACTTTGGTTTACACCAGAGTCAAATAATACTTTTGTGTAGACGTTGTGAACTAAGAACGTACCGGCTATCACATCTGGAATGAGCTCTGCTTCCTGAGCAGTCAGTTGGAAGGCTCTTACATTCCTTTTTGCTCCTTCTGCAGGTTTGACTTTATTGTCAGATGGTTTGTTCAGTTTTGGACAATCTGGCCTAAGATGTCCAGCTTCTCCACAGTTGTAGCAGACTGAAAATTTCTTCCTTTGGCAATCTTCTTCTTGATACCCCGGAATTTTGCAAAAATTGCAATATCCTTTGCATCTTCCAAAATGCTTCCTTTTGCAAAAATTGCAAAATGGGTTAGTGGAAGATTGCCCATTCACTCTTCTATTGAAATGGTTATGGTTACCCGGACGGAATCTTTGGGTAATCTTTTGGGCTACTTCCTTCCTTCTATTCTCTTCTCTTGTCCGTACTAGTTCGTCAGTCAGAGTATTGGCTAAATCAACCGCATCATCAATCGTGCGAGGTTTCGCAGCCTTGACGATATTACGGATTTCGGCAATCAATCCCCAAATATAACGAGAAATAAGTACCGACTCTGGCGAAGCCAGGGTTGGTACCACTCGAGCATATTCGAAGAATGTTGAAGTATACCCTCGACAATCTACATCCACCATCCAGTGGGTTAGAAACTTATTTGTCATTTGTTCCTTTTCATACTCGGGACAGAATTTTCTTTCTACAAAGCTCTTAAATTCTTCCCAGTTCATAGCATATGCCATCCTTCTTCCTTTTGCTTGTAACACCGTATTCCACCATTCTAGCGCCCCTTCTTTAAAAAGGTTTGACGCATACATGACCTGATCATCCTGAGCACATTTACTTATGGCAATTACTGCCTCGGTTTTCTCTAACCAACGCAGTGTCGCAGTCGCTCCTTCATTGCCTGCAAACTCAGTGGGTTTACAAGCAAGAAATTCTTTGTAAGTGCAACCAGGCGTTGCAGCTTTCATTTTCTTAGGGAGCGGAGCTTGCCATGGTTCATTATCATGATTAACATGATCATTGCCTCCGTTTATGCTATTACTGAAGTTATCTTCAGAAATACGTTTGCTAGGAACGATTTGTTGCGGTTCGATTGGATTTTTAACAGCAGCAACGATTGCTGGAATAGCGTTGGCTATCCATTGAGCAACTATTTCTGGAATAGCGTTGGCTATACCTTGAGCAACGATATTTTCTATATCCTGCCTAGTCATAAATTGATCCCCCGGTTGTTGCTCAGATTGATTAACCTCATTAACTGGTTCATTATTCGCGTTTTCCATCTGATAATTAATATATATATATATAATTTATTAATATCAAATAAATAACAATTACACAATACAATTATACAGAGTTCATAACACCAATATAGCCAAAACTATCGATTTCTCGATTTCCATTTATATTTAATAGTATGCATCAATACACACTATTATCTTACAGAGTTTTATTGGTAGTTATTTTACAGACTGATTTTTTTTACTATTACTATTACACAACCACAGTTCCATAATTTCCTATCCTTTATCAGATGATATTCTAGTAATGGCGTTCCCTCTCATCGTAATTCCAGGAGATCTGTCCCCCAATCTCTTGGATCCTATTCTCAGCATCCATTAGTTCTTCGCCAAAGTGGCGGAGTTCAGCCATATTCTCGTTACTCATTGGTGGATTTGGTAAAGGTTCTGGATCGAACTGAGGAAAAAGCTTATAGGGATTGTTTTGAAGCTGTATTTCATTAGTCAACCATTCGTCTATTTGCGAGTGGATTGAAGGGTTTGGAATAGCTGGTTCTAAGTTCATTGGTAGTTGTGTTTCAAGAGAATGAATAAAAACATTTTCATTAACAGGCTTAATAGTATTATAGCTTGCCAATATAAAATCTAGCTCTTCCTGAGATGGTAACCCCTCAATTTGCCTAGAGCTTTCCCCAATTTCCATTTTCTTAGGCTTGGGTTTCTCGAGAGGTAAAACGTTGAATTCTATAGGTTCTTCTATGTCTGGTATATACCTATTGAAATCTCTGGAAACCTCTATTCTTACTGGATAGAGATTTAAATTCTGAAGGGCGTCAGACAAGTCACTCATGCTGTTTAGTAAAATACACACAATTACTAAGTTAAAAATCATAACAAAATTTTATAGAAAAACTTTTAAATATTATTTCATACTGGGTAACTATCAAAACAACTGAAACTTAGAACACACTAAGTTTTATTTGTAAATTTCTTTATTTACTGAATCAGGTTTCTGGCTTATATTTAATAAGGGTACTAAAACTTGAATCAAAATATTTAAAGATTTGTATTTACTGCTACAGTGGTTAGCATATAAAGATTTGCCCATACTGTACAAAATTAATCAGATAATAAAACACATAATCACAAAATAGCAATTAATAAAAATTAAGTATTTTCTAAATACTTTATTGGCTTAAATCAGTGGCTCGATCAGTGGCTCTGATACCACCTTTTTCTGTCACGGCCCCCGACCCGGTTTGACCCGTTTCAGGAGCCGCGGGACAGAAATCCCGTGGTATTTAATTAATTGAGTTTAACAGCGGAAGTTTATTATCAGGATCTTTTTAAAACTGAAATATTTCCCGATTATTTTATTTCACAATGCGGGATAAAACCCCGGTAATTTACAATCATTTGATTTCACGAAGAAATCTTTTATTTTACAAAACATGTTTCTTTGTTTTATCCTGAGCCACTTTCTTAAGCTTGTAGTGCTTCACGACACTTTTCCTGGATCATAACAGATCACCTGAAACATGTTTGAAAAAGGTTTTGTCAGCGGGAAATACTGAGTGAATCATTCTATTTATATAAAATTTTGCATAGTTATTAATTACAGCATAAGAGCGATTACAATGGCTTCTATCTTATTTTTATCTGGCGCATGTCACAATGGTGACGATGGTCATACCACTATTAGGTCAATGAACCTAAATAGTGATGATTATCCCTAGTAGGTCAATGAACCTAACTAGGAGAAAATTAGTAATGTGCACAATACCCCACTAGCCAGTGATTCAAGATATCCACGACTTAGTCCCTGTAATTATAACTTTTGAAAATAATTTGAGGTATTGTAAAATAGTTGATAAAAAGAGAATGACTCACATTGCAGATTTAATTTGAGCAGAGTTTAGCCTACTGATTAGCCTTTTTAACCTAAATTTAATAACAGGCACACAATTCTGGGTTAGTAATCAATACAGCATTTACGATAACTCACGAGATCAAACCCTCACAACGAATGACAAAGTGCTATGCTTAAACATCCATCGAATTAACGACTAATGACAAAGCATCACCCTAATGTGGGCAGCACTTAAACATCCATTGGATATATTGATCGATCGGACAATGAATCGTAATAGCGACCGAGTTAATACCCTGATTGCGGCGTCGATTAGTGACCCGTGTGTGTTAATTGTGGTAAACAGAGCATAACTTAGTGTAGGATTGGAATTTCTATGTCGTTTCAGGGCCAGAAATCAAGTCCCAGACAACCCTATTTATACTGAAAATTTGACCCAGTGGCGTAGCGCGACTGGTTACCCCTATAGTCGTCGCGCTACGCGACTGCCTACCTAGTTTCATAGGGTAGCCACCTTCTCAACTAGCCTTGCTGACTTGACAGTTTCGTAAAATTCGAATTTGACAGATAGTTATGTGGATAATCGTAACTAGGGTTTTACCCCCCCTTGAGTTTTAGGGGCCCTAATCCTGATTCTGAAAATTCTGAAAATTTTAGGGTTTGTACAGAATCACTTGGGTGTCTCAATTAGAGTTTCCTATTGGACAAATTAATTTAATTAATATGACTTTTAATACGAGTTGTTACACGCAGGCCCCGTGAATTTGGCGTTGGTGACTACGTACTCCTAAAGGTATCACCATGGAAGGGTGTAGTCCGATTTGGCAAGAAAGGGAAACTCGCGCCTCAATATGTTGGACCTTTTAAGATTCTAGAAAGGATCGGAAAAGTCGCCTACAGACTCGAACTACCGGAGGAAATCAGTAATGTCCACCCGACTTTCCATGTGTCAAACCTCCGGAAGTGCATAGCCGACCATGACTTACATGTCTCTCTAGACGATCTGCAAGTGAACGAAACATTACACTTCGTGGAAAAGCCTGTCGAAATCATGGATCGCCAAACCAAGCAGCTCAGGCTCTCACGCATTCCTATTGTGAAGGTCCGATGGGAAGGCAAGCGAGGCGCTGAGTTCACTTGGGAACTCGAAAGCGACATGAAGGCTAAGTACCAGCAGTTATTCGAAGAGAAAGTATAGAAAGAGAAAGCTCTCAAACGTGATTCACGGTATTGTAACAGCTTTCAGCGTAATTTCGGGATGAAATTCCCTAAACAAGGGGAAGCTGTAACACCCCGTGTTTTCACAAGTCAAAGTCAAGGTCTGAGTCAACGACCGATTTCGCGCAACTTGACTTGTAGAAATGTCTTTATTTTATTTGTATTATGTGGAGTAAGTGTCGTTCATTACAATAATCGACGTGTGTTAATCGTATTCAAGCGACCTACGACTGTGATCTATAGGAAGTAACAATGCGATAAAGTTAATCAACTAACAATCAAGCTATGTTAATCGAATCGACATCAATTCGCAACTCGAACTATGTATTTTACTTGTTATTTATACGTGTGTGTGTGCCTTACGTGTTACCTGTGCATCTTTATTTATGTTGTGTTGTGATAATCAAGCGAACTCACTCGAAACTCGAAATCTAACTCGAATGTAATCGAACTCGAACCCAAATCACGATCGAACTAGGATAGATAGTGGAAAATAAATTACGCAAAGTACGAAGTAGTTGGGACTAAAAGTAATTTGACTAGGAAACCCTATCAAAACGAACCGCTCGCAATCTGAATCGAAACACCGGAACTCGTCGCATCGAAAGCTTGAACCAAGCGCCATCCGAACGGATTGCCATTCGACCGGATAAGCCATCCGATCGAATAGCCATCCGACCGGATAGCCACTGGATGAAGGATGACAGGTGCCATCCGATCGAATCGCCATTCGACCAGACAGTCACCCAGGCAATATGCTATTCGACCGAACAGCCCTTTCCTCTTTTGGCATCCTATAAATACCCCTGTCATTGTCATTCTTTCCACTTTTGGAAATCCCTGTTCGACCAGCACGCTTAACTCAACCTTTCCTTCGATTTCTCTCAATCCAGGTAAGATCTCGCCCTAAATCTTGTACTTTCTTGATCTACACGCACTCCTACACATTTCTATCTTTTAAATCTTAACTTTTAACCGTAAAATCACTAGATTTCGGGTGTTCTAAGGTGATGTCATCATGTGTTCATCAAGAACTTCATGCTTTGACCTCAACCCACCAAGAACAACGTAGATCTAGCCGATTCCCACATAGATCTTGTAAAGATCTTGACACAAGTATGGATAAAAGGGATTGAAAGATGGTTTTAACTTTCTTTCAACTCTTTTGCACTCCAAGCACTGAACACCGATAAGATCCGACCCTGAATTAGTCTTCTACTCAATTATTAGTGTTGTACTAGTTCAAGATCCGGATTCTACTCACAGACTATCGACTTCGGGTTAACCAAGAACAACTGCCTCAAGCCGGTAACCGGCCGGACTAGGGTGATTCCTGGTCGGGTTGGTCAACTAGGTTGAACTAGGGGTTCCGTTGGCTAACACGTGGTCTAAGTGACTCGACATAACGACAAACCTTCAAAACGACCAAGTGTAGAACGAACAGGACAATCAGAACGGATTGCCATTCGACCGGATTACCATCCGACCGGATAGGCCACCCGAACGAATTGCCACCCGAACGGATTACACTTGGGTCCCACCTCTAAACAAACTTAATTAAAGTTTGGGTATTGAACGAATTGCAATCCGATCGAACGACCATCTAGAAGGATTACTCTTCGGATCATGAGATACTAAGACTTTAAAAGACTTAACAATTTCCAACGTATTCCATTGCACGAATCGCCATCCGATCGAATTGCCATTCGATCGAATGACACTTCAGTAGTAATCTAGTTTTCAATAAGTAACCTCATCACTAAGTCACCGATCGACCGGATGACCATTCGAACGAATTGCCATCCGCACGGCGAGTCATCCGATCGAATGGCTTGAAGGATAGAGATACTTAAATGTTTTCTAAATACTACAACGAAAACTTCAAAGGTCAAGCCATCATACACAAACACATCCTTAGCATAGGAAGAAACAATCCACTCGAATCGTCATCCGAACGGATTGCCATCCGCACGGATGACCACCCGAACGGGTTACCATCCGCACGGATTACTGTCCGATCGGATTACCATCCGATCGAACTACCATCCGATCCATCTTCAATTGTTTTGTTTCCTTATTGTTATGCTACCGAATCTATTCAGGCTAACCGTACTCGCTAAGCGCTCCCTTCAATCCATAAATCGCTATGAGTATACTCGATCCCTTTTTGCTTTAAGCACTTTTGGGTGTTACATACGTTACGAATATTCAAACTATAACTATCACACTACTCAAACTATTTGAACGCTAACCGTTAATGCATGCTATACGTGGCTTATGAATGCTTGTTTGTTATGTTTACACATGGAATGCTGTCTACCTGCCTTAGCAACGATAGTACTATAGTTTGGACTCAGCACCCGTTCACTCGGGGGTTGTTAAGGATATCTTACTTGCATGGATTACGGTGGTAATCATGTATTGCGAACTGCCTCGGGCAGTCAACCCGCAGTCATTGGTATCGATGGATCTATGTCGATAACTAACGTGCTTCATTTCACTATGTGTACGTGCTGGTTATGCGTAAACGAATTCGAACTCTATATGCTATTATCAAACTTGTATGCTCACCTTTACATTTTATGTATTGACTTTATTTTAACGTATGTGACAGGTGCTTAGGAAGTTTACATGCTTAGCACGCTGTGAACTTGAGGCTAGGAAAGGTCTAGGATACTCTCTGCGTTGTGATGAAATCCAAGCTAGGAAAAAGGGGTCCTAGAAACCAATAAATAAACTATTTATGTTTGAATCTGAGTTGTCGGAACAGAATATTTGTCTTGATGTTTATCTGTAATAATTTGTTTACTATTTGAGACATGGTATGGGACATGTTAATTTAAATTGAATGGTAATGATAGTTGTTATGGAAACTTCTGGACAATCTGTTTCGCTCAGTGCCATGCCCCGATGATTCCGCCATCGGTTGGGGTGTGACATACGCGGGCCGCGTAGGCCCTGGTCTTGTTTTACGTGGGCCGCGAGAAAGGCCAAATCAGGCCCTATAAGTAGCATGCATTGGCCTTTAGTCAGAAATCGTTCACGAATACTTTCTCTCTCGAATTTCTTAAGGAATAGGCATAATTTCGGGTATAATACCCCCCCCCCTAAATAACGAAGTTCTGCTCCGTTGTAAGTATCATAACCCCTGGATACGTATTAGATAATATACCCGATTGATCTAGGGTTCCGTAACGGCTGTCGTGGTTCTATCCGACGTAGTCGTTGGAATGCCGTCTTGGGGAGGGTATTACTAATGTTAAAATGGGTTATTATACTAACACGTGTGCATCTGTGTAAATTATAGATTGTCACCAGGAAACACTAAAGGATAATCTAAGACAACAATGTGAGTAATCTCCTTTTTGCAAATTGTTTTTACAAAACCTCACTTAATTAATTATATATTAAGCAGTTATTGAGTATTTGTAAGGATACAATTATCGTCGGTATGTTGGGGTTTTGTATACAAAATTTGTTACTGGAGGGGTAACATTTCCACAAGTCGGGTCTGACAGTACCGCGGGTGGTAATTGATATAACTTGGAAACAAATATAATTGCGAGATCGCCCTCAATGCTGTACAATGGATTTTATTAAAACTTGATTGAACGGGGATTCACTCACCAATATTTCCCACTGACAAAATGTTTTTAAACGCGTTTCAGATAACAAAATGTGAAAGCCAAATAGAAGCCAGCTGGACAGCACTGAAGGCTTGGAAAAGTGGCAATAAAGTTACCTAAAAAGAAATAGATGTTTTTATTAAATAAAAATAGGATTTATTCCTATGAAAATGTGTGTACTTAAAACTTGGGTTTTATCCCATGTGTTTAATATTATGAAAGTGTGGTATTTTACACTGATCAAATATTTCCTAACTACGGTCCTGATGAAAATTCCGCTGCGAAAATTAGACAATACCAGATACCACCGAAACTGGCTCGCGGCCGCCCGTTCCTGTATTTGAATAGGGGGACGGGGGTTGCGTCAGAAGGTGGTATCAGAGCTAAGCCACTGATTCAGCCACAGAAGTGTTCTGCTGACACCAAAATTCAAATTGTTAGGAAATAAATTACGGGAATACGTGCATAATTATATTTTCTTGTTATGTGTTATTTGACTATTTGTTAGTTTACAATATGAGCGACCAAGGACCATCTGACGCGTACCGTCAATTGTCTGGTTCGCCTAGGAGCGAAGGTGCCTCTTCTTAGCCTGCCCTCTCAGGGTACTCTGCTGATACAGAAGAAGGAATATTCGTGTTTAAGGCTCAGTCGAAAGAGCCATTCCCTCAGAAAAAGAGAGGATGGTTCAGTCGAGGGGCACATGAGCGTAGGAAGCGTATGAAAATGTTACAAGACCAGAGAGCACTAGCCGCAGCTAAAAGAGAAACGTATGCCTATGCCCAGGAAATGATTAATAGGGGTATAGCCAACATCCACATCCTAGCAACAACTGCAGCTGACCCTAACCTGGAACAAATGATAGCACCCCAACCACAACCACCAATTCCTAACCAACCAATGGAGATAGAAAACCCTGAAAATCAAGTAGAAATGAATGATTTTAACCCGGAGGAGATACCCAGGGTACCAGCACCTAACCCCTTAGACCCAAATTACGACCCATGGTGGGACAACAATAGGGACTATGTGCAACGTTACCCAATACACGAAGACACCATGTCGAACCTAGGAGCCTACCCAGGGTTAGATCCTCTAGATCCCTATTACGATAATGATGTATTCATTAGGGAGATTCTAAAAAATCCTTACCCATACCAGGCCCCTATACCTCCATACCAGGAACCCGCACCCCAGATTCTAAACCCAGTCCTAGAACCTGCAACCCCAATGAGTGCAGAAAATGTACAAGAACTTAGGACATTTGGTGAGGAAATTTTAGAAAGTAGTGAAAGAATGCTACAGGTGGGAGAGTGACTCGTCTGGAAGTACGACGAGCGCAATATGGATTTCTAGATGAATCCATATCCGTAGATGTGATGATGGAAACGGTTGTAGCAGTAATAATAATAATATAACATAATATAATATAACAATAAAATATGTGTGTATGTGTATGAAAAAAAAAACTACGGATGCCTACTATTAGTAGTGTAACTTTAAATTTCAGTCGGTATTGTAATTTTAATTTCAGTACTGGTGTGTAATAGATGCATATTATATGAATAGAGTAAAGTCGCAATGATCGACGCTTTTGACCAAAATGCGTGTCATGTGATTGGCTATATTAAATATTATTTTGTGATATTAATATGTGGTAAATGTTTAAAATTCAGATGGCCGACGAAGGGAATCAGGAAAATCTGAATAACGATAACCAGAGTAACATTAACTTGGTTAATGAGAATCCGAACAACAACAATAACAATGGAAATCAAGTGGATAATAGTGCCATCCAACATATAGTGGCACAAGGAATTATAGATGCAATGCCATTTATTCTTCAAACTGTTAAGGATGCTGATAATAAAAGTAAACATAGCAGTAAGCGACCCTTTGAACCTGCAAACAGCGTGAACAATGGACCCGTACTTCAAGTGCCCATTCCCAAAAGAAGAAGAACCATGCCTTATGGTTGTTCTTATAAAGAATTCTGTTCCTGCAAACCAATAGAATTCTCGGGCAATGAAGGACCCATTGCATTTCTACGCTGGATAGAAAAGACTGAGGCTGTTTTAAAAATAAGCAAGTGTACTGAAGAAGACAAGATAATGTTTGCTTCTAATCTGTTTAGGAACTCAGCCTTAGAATGGTGGAACACTATCCTCCAGTCAAGAGGAAGCGATAGGGTTTATAATATGGAATGGGAGGAATTTAAGAATATGGTAGAAAGGAAATTATGTCCTCCCAATGAAAAGGAACATATAGCGAATAAGTTTCTGAACCTTAGAATGACCGGAGTAGATAGTAAGGGTTATACTACCACATTCTTTGAATATGCTAGAATAGTACCAACCCTTGCATCACTTGAACCGGTATTCATCTTCCGTTACATCTGGGGATTAATCGGAGAGATTAGGCATGTAGTCAAGGCAGCTAGACCTCAAACTATAGAAGAAGCTGTAGAACTAGCAAATACCTTGACAGACGAGTTAATCCGTACCAGAGAAGAAGACCAGAGGAGAAGCCTAGCTCAAAGGCTTACCCAAGAATTCCGTTATGGGAATTCCAACCGTAGGACTATAGGTTCTACCTCTACACCATACTGCAAGGCCTGCAAGAAAAAGCATTCGGGAAAATGCTCCACTCACTGCAATTTCTGCAAAGCACCAGGACACAAGGAAGAAGATTGCAGGAGAAAATCCAGTAATGGACTATGCTTCAACTGTGGAGAAAAAGGTCACATCAAGCCGAACTGTCCGAAATTGACTCCAGCTGCGAACAACAAGAACACTAAAAATGCTAGAGCATTTGTTCTAACTGCAGATGAAGCCAAAATAATTCCGGACGTAATAGCCGGTACGTTTATAGTTAATGATATTTTTGCTAAAGTATTATTTGACTCTGGTGCAAACCAAAGTTTTATTAATACTTCATTTTGCAAACTTCTAAACCAACCATTAACTAAACTCTCACAAGAATGTCTAGTCGAGAGAGTGAATGGAGAAACGGTTAGGATTTCCGAAATCTTGCAGGGAGCAAGAATAGAATTTTTAAACCAAAAGTATATTGCAAATCTTTACCCAATGAATCTGGCAGAATTTGATATCGTATTAGGAATGGATTGGTTAATAGCCAATAAAGCTAATATTTTATGTGATCAAAAGTCAATTCAAGTAAATTCACCAAAGGGTGAAAAGATCACAATTAAAGGAGACAAGCCCTCTAGATCCACTAAATTCATCTATGTAATGAAAACTGCAAGCTATATAAGAAAATGATCCATAGTGTATTTGATTTCTATAATCACTAACACCAAAGGAAAAGAACTAAAAGACATTCCAGTAGTGTCTCAGTTTTCAGATGTATTCCCAAAATAATTACCAGGACTACCGCCGGACAGAGAAGTTGAATTTAGAATCCACCAACTGCCAGGAACAGCACCAATTGCCAAAGCACCCTACCGTTTGGCACCCGCCGAAATGCAGGAACTGAAGAAACAGTTAGATGAATTATTAATGAATGGATTCATACAGCCAAGCTCATCGCCTTGGGGAGCACCGATTTTATTCGTTAAAAAGAAGGACGGATCAATGCGTATGTGCATTGACTACCGTGAATTAAACACGGTCACGATTAAGAACCGGTACCCATTACCCAGAATCGATGATCTGTTCGATCAATTGCAAGTAGCTCGATTCTTCTATAAAATCGATTTAAGACCAGGATATCATCAATTAAAGGTACAAGAAGAGGACATTCCTAAAACCGCATTTAGAACAAGGTATGGCCATTATGAATTTACTGTCATGCCATTTGGTTTAACCAATGTCTGTCACAGCCCCCGACCCCACCCTGGGAGCGAGAGCCGTGAACCAGCCAGATGGTATCGGTGTTTATTAATTATGTAGCGGAAAATTTTTCATCAGGATCGTAGTTAGGAAATAATTTCAGAGTTTGTAAAACACCATACTTTTAATATTTAAACAAATGGGATATAACCCGTATTCCATTCAAATGTTTTTATAGGGATAAACCCAAATAAATAAAACATAAATTTCTTCTTTTATTCAGGTATTTATAGCCACTTTATTTAAGCCTTCAGTGCTCCATAGCTGGCTTCTATTATCTCTACAACAGTTTACCTGAAACACGTTTTGAAAACATTTTATCAGTAATAAATACTGGCGAGTTCATTCCATTTTTATAAAAATATATTGTTATACTTTACAACATTACGAGTTTTTATAATTGTTTATATTTACCCAACTCAATCAGTATTTGTCACATGGTGGCAGTTCCGATGTTACAGTGGTCGTATCACTCATTGGTTCACTTTCGTCCAATAGTGAATTTATCAAGTAATTATATTTTACTATTATTCAAAGTGTCTGTCACTAGGCGATTCCCTTGACGGTGGTCATATCACTGTTGATCATTCTTTCAACTAGTGACTCTGGTCATATCACTGTTGATCATTCTTTCAACTAGTGACTCTGGTCATTAGACTGTTGATCATTCTCTCAACTAGTGCCTGTGATTATAACACTGTTGATCATTCTCTCAACTAGTGCCTTTGGTCATGTCACTGTTGATCATTCTCTCAACTAGTGACTCTAGACTTAGTAGCGTCCAATGACATTACTTTGTCAAATATATTTTCTATGCCACGAAACCAATTAGCTCAGAAAATGAAATATATCATTTTCTATCAATTTAATAGCTATAACTTTTTCAAATATAATATATTAATTAAATAATTGTGATACAATTATTTAATATATTAACGGGACTAAGATTTAAAATATAATTCCTGATATATATATATATCTTAATATATTAAAAGTTAAATCTACACCCTGCATATTTCTTATATTTTTTCTTTATAAAATCTAATGATCCTAACCATTATATATATAATATTTTATAAACGTATTTTTGATGAAGAAACAATATAATGATTATATAAATGTTTTGTTATTTATATTATGTAATATATTTTAGTGGTATTGCAATAAGATATAATAATTAGTTAACAACAAAACAACTAACGTAGCACAACTTCAAAATATATATATATATATATATATATATATATATATAATTTTGGCTCTCATACTAGTTTTACAACACCAACAATGTTATAGATATAGATATGTATTAAAGATCAATGTGTATAAGTTCTTAAAAAATTAACTACTATGGGAAACAAAAGAATTTTTCTTGTGAGAGCCTAGTTATACTATTTTTCTAAATGTTATTTTTTTTATAGAAATTATGTTGGCTCCTGTGATACCCTTAAAAATCTATGAACATAAATTTTATTATGGTATACATTAATGTTTATAGTTTATAATATACTATATTACATATTAAATATAATATCTAAACCATATTTAAACATTGAATATAATACTATATTTTTTTTTATTTTATAGCAAAACCATAAATAAAGGTCTAAATATATTATTACTAATATATGGCATTGAATGTTCATGCGTCCACTAAACCATATTAAACCATATTTGTGCTACTATTGGCTAACTCTTTGGCCAATAGTAACGAGAGTCAAATAATGTATAAAACCTTCCATATCGACAGTTATTGCAAAATACAAAAATTTAATCACTGTAAGTATAACTAATAAATATTTAGGATTTTGGAAAGCATTTTTAAATATGACTGTATCACAAAAAAATGATAAAAAGGAGAATGACTCACTTTGTAACTTTAGGGTTCAACTAAAAGCCTCCTGGTAGAATCTTGGGTTTAACTCCTAAGCTATTTAATAAAATATATAATGCACTCGTGTTAAATATAATAACCCAGTTCAACTTTATCCCTACGTCACGAGACAGAACCCCAACGAACTTAGTCGGGCAGAGCCTTGACATGCGTTATGGGGCTCCAGATCAATCGGAATGGGTATCAGTGATCAGGGGTTAAAACACTTAAAACGGGGCAGGGCTTTGGAGTATAATAGGTATAATGTTTAAGAAGTTTTAGAAATAAAAAGAGACAGAAGGAAAAATAGCGAGAGAGAGAGAGAGAGAGAGAGTAGAAAGATGGAAAAGAAAACTTCGTATTTATAGATGAAGTGAGCTTGAAGCTCACAGCTTCAGCTTCAGCTTCACCTTCACCTCCACGTTGACACATATACTTAAGTGATAAGTTTACTTCTTTTTTTTTAATTATTTTATCCAAAAAATAGGATACGTAAACAATACTAGTTTCAAATGTATATATGTTATTATTTTATTAGTATAATTAATTCAGCTGCTTCACTTATTTGGCGCTCATAACTTCTAAAATATAACGTTTTATAAAAGGGAAATTGGTTTTTAATAAACCAACCTTTGCCAAATTGGTAATTAATAATCCAACCTACAGACTTGGTACCTAATAATCATACGTTTCAATATGTTGGTACTCAATAGACCTCCGTTAGTTTTTTTTAACTCAAGTTAGTTTTTAAGTTTTATTTATTACACAAACAGTCCCTGTAGTTATAATTTACTAGTTTTAAGTTTTATTTATTACACAAACAGTCCCTGTAGTTATAAAAAAATTCATAAAAATAAAAAAAAAAATCAAAAAAATTCTAAAAAAATCAAAAAAATTCAAAAAAATTCAAAAAAAATCAAAAAAATTCTAAAAAATTCTAAAAAAATCAAAAAAATTCAAAAAAATTCTAAAAATTCGACCCGTACCGTTTCGACCCGTACCGTTTCGACCCGGACCGTTTAGACCCGGACCGTTTCGACCCGGACCGTTTTCGACCCGTACCGTTTAGACCCGGACCGTTTCGACCCGGACCGTTTTCGACGCGTACCGTTTAGACCCGGACCGTTTCGACGCGTACCGTTTAGACGCGTACCGTTTAGACCCGGACCGTTTCGACGCGTACCGTTTAGACGCGGACCGTTTAGACCCGGACCATTTCGACGCGTACCACCACCACCACCACCACCGCACCGCCACCACCACCACCACCACCACAGCACCGCCACCACCACCACCACCACCGCACCGCCGCCACCACCACCACCACCACAGCACCGCCACCACCACCACCGGACCGTTTCGAAAACGGTGGTGGTGGTGGTGGCGGTGCGGTGGTGGTGGTGGTGGCGGTGCGGTGGTGGTGGTGGTGGTGGCGGTGGTGGTGGTGGTGGTGGTGGGGGCGGTGCGGTGGTGGTGGTGGTGGTGGCGGTGGCGGGGTGGTGGCGGTGGTGGCGGTGGCGGTGGTGGTGCGGTGGCGGTGGTGGTGGCGGTGGTGGTGGTGGTGGTGGTGGTGGCGGTATGATTTTTAGAGTTTTTTTGAATTTTTTTGATTTTTTTAGAATTTTTTAGAATTTTTTTGATTTTTTTTTGAATTTTTTTGAATTTTTTTGAATTTTTTTGATTTTTTTTTATTTTTATGAATTTTTTTATAACTACAGGGACTGTTTGTGTAATAAATAAAACTTAAAACTAGTAAATTATAAATACAGGGACTGTTTGTGTAATAAATAAAACTTAAAAACTAACTTGAGTTAAAAAAAACTAACGGAGGTCTATTGAGTACCAACATATTGAAACGTAGGATTATTAGGTACCAAGTCTGTAGGTTGGATTATTAATTACCAATTTGGCAAAGGTTGGTTTATTAAAAACCAATTTCCCTTTATAAAACAATAAATATGTCTTTGTAAAAAGAATATTTGTATCTACATTTTGAACCAAGTTTCATTAAAAACGGAGTAGATGCAAATATAACGTATTTTTATAATTAAATTATTAAAGGGTCCCTTGGCCCGTCAAGGTACTTCATATTTCTAACATTCAACTTACCCGTAATCTACCCGTCTAATAATATAAGTTTTATATACTTTATTTTAATATAGAAAATAGAAATGTCACACATATACACGTATTAATTAGTATAACATTCCAACCAATTAAATATAAAATAGTTTTTAAAACTATATGGGTCAAATAAAAATAAAACTAGTTACTAGTGGTTAATAAATTTAAATAAACCTATAATTCTTATATAAAAAAATGGATATGTTACATCCTCCCCACCTTGTTTTAAATCTCGTCCTCGAGATTCGGGCTACGATGTTTCCTTAGTTATATTATGTCTTAGTCAATAAGAACAGTGATTAAGGTAAATGACACATAATCAAGACATGTTCAAATTTTGTGGATACGAGTTTTACAGTAAACAGAGCTCAATGGTTAAACTGAATTATTTCAAGAAATCGATGTCAAACGAATGAGACGAAATGATATAATTTTTAAGGTGACTAGGTTCAAGCCAAAAGAGATATATGATCAATAGATATCTAAATTGAATGTTTACAAGTTGTGAATGACTTTTAGAATCAACAGAATTCATTGTCAAAGGAAAATTTAATTTGATTGTCAACTGAGGAAGACTCAGAATCAACAAGCTCAAAATGAAATAAAAGGACGAAAATGATTTGTCAACTATTGAACCATGACATGAGAGAATCAATGTATTGACATTTATTGAATTGCTAGGATACACCGAAATACAATAGAGTTTAGTGTATCATTGTCTTAATACATAATTGTATCAAGATTACTTTTGAATTATGAATCAAAGGAAAGACATACGTGGTTTTGAATGATTCGTATGATTATGATTAGCTCAAGCTACAAGTTTATATCGATGCCGCAAGGTGTCGAAATGATTGAAATAGCTCAATAATTATGGTGACCAAACAAATTCACCGTGTTTGTAATCAACTAAAATTTTTAATGAAGTAAATTGGGTTATTTATTTCAAATAAATATTATAGGATTTTCAATTGATAATGAAAGACCAAATGAATATCATAGAATTTTCGATCAATGATGAAAGAATTTTTAGAGGTACACCAGAAATACGAATTTGTGTACTCTTATCTTAACACATAATTGTATTAAGACTGTTTTAAGATAATGAACCAACAGAAATTAAATAAATAAATCCGTATATCAGGATTAGCGCAAGCTTCAAATTAAAGAAAACGCCACCACAAGGTGTCGTAACCAATTAAATGATTCAACGAAAGTGAAGACCAAACAAATCTGTTATGGTTTAGAATAGATGAAGTACTTGGCAAGATGCATTTATTTATAAACTTTTGATTTATACTAGTGTCAAATAATAACTTAACTTAGATACTACATATCAGCGGTTACGTCTAGAATCATTTATGCTTCTTGCGTAGTAAGTACGAATGCTCGCGCGTTCTTTTTAGCTCCGTCTGTTGTTTTTACCTTGTTGTCGAGTACTTTGGTCAGTTTCGGGAAATATGGTTTGATGTGTCCTGTTTCTCCGCAATTGTAACAGATATTAGTTTTCCTTCTACATTTTCCTCTATATGCCCGGTCATCTTGCAGAAGTTACAGTAGGGTGTTCTCCTAAAATGACATTTTCCTGAATGCTTTTTGTTACAGCTTCTGCAGGTAGGTTGCTCTAATGACGGTTCAGTTCCTTTCTTCTTGAATTCTTGGGAAATTTTTTGGGCTAACTCTTTCTTCTTGTTTTCTTCTCTTGTGCGGATTAGTCCATCTGTCAGGATGTTAGCTAGTTCGACTGTTTCTTTGATAGTCTGTGGTCTAGCGGCCTTGACCATGTCTCAGATTTCTCTAACTAATCCCCAAATATAACGAGAAATTAGTACGGGTTCTGGCGAAGCCAGAGTTGGTACAGTTCTTGCATATTCGAAGAACGATGTCGTATATTCACGACAATTCACATCTATCATTTTATGATTTAGGAACTCGTTAGCCATTCGTTCCTTTTCATAAGGAGGATAAAATTTCCTCTCTATCATTTCCTTGAATTTTTCCCAGTTCATGTCATAAGCCATGTCACTTCCTTTTGCCTGAAGAATTGTATTCCACCATTCTAATGCTTCTTCTTTAAAGATGTTGGAAACATACATCACCTTATCTTCTTTGGCACATTTGCTGATCTTAAGAACAGCTTTCGTCTTTTCCAACCATCGCAGAGCAGCCGTGGCTCCTTCACTGCCTGCGAACTCAGTTGGTTTACAAGCTAGAAATTCTTTGTAGGTACACCCGAGAGTCACCACCTTAATTTTCTTGGGATATGGGGTTTTGATAATATCATCATTGTCTCCATTGACACTATGGCTAAAACTGGCGTCGTGAGTATGCTTGCTACTCACAACTTTGGTGGGTTCTACGGGGTTTTTAACAGCTTTAATTATTAAAGGTATAGCATTAGCTATTCCTTGGGCTATTATATTTTCTATAGCATTTTTATCCAAAGGATTTTTATTGTTAGCATGAATTTCTGGATTATGTGATACTTCATTCGACATCTGAATTGCAAACATTTTCACTTGTTAATATCACAGAATAATTAAAACAAAATAATACTTTCAAGAATCATGTGTGCATATATATATATATATATATATATATATATATATACATATATTTAAATCTACAAAAATAGCACATATGTTCTTAATTTCCTAACTTTATTGTTTAAATTTAGGTATTAAAAGAACACCTAAATAGCTTAAACAAGTGTCTCTGATACCATCTTCTGTCACAGCCCCCGACCCCACCCTGGGAGCGAGAGCCGTGAACCAGCCAGTTGGTATCGGTGTTTATTAATTATGCAGTGGAAAATTTTTCATTAGGATCGTAGTTAGGAAATAATTTCAGAGTTTGTAAAACACCATACTTTTAATATTTAAACAAATGGGATATAACCCATATTTCATTCAAATATTTTTATAGGAATAAACCCAAATAAATAAAACATAAATTTCTTCTTTTATTAAGGTATTTATAGCCACTTTATTTAAGCCTTCAGTGCTCCATAGCTGGTTTCTATTATCTCTACAACAGTTTACCTATAACACGTTTTGAAAACATTTTATCTGTAATAAATACTGGCGAGTTCATTCCATTTTTATAAAAATATATTGTTATACTTTACAACATTACGAGTTTTTATAATTGTTTATATTTACCCAACTCAATCACTATTTGTCACATGGTGGCAGTTCCGATATGACTGTGGTCGTATCACTCATTGGTTCACTTTCGTCCAATAGTGAATTTATCAAGTAATTATATTTTACTATTATTCAAAGTGTCTGTCACTAGGCGATTCCCGTGACGGTGGTCATATCACTGTTGATCATTCTTTCAACTAGTGACTCTGGTCATATCACTGTTGATGATTCTTTCAACTAGTGACTCTGTTCATTACACTGTTGATCATTCTCTCAACTAGTGCATGTGGTTATAACACTGTTGATCATTCTCTCAACTAGTGACTCTGAACTTAGTAGCGTCCCATGACATTACTTTGTCAAATATATTTTCTATGCCACGAAACCAATTAGCCCAGAAAATGAAATATATCATTTTCTGTCAATTTAATAGCTATAACTTTTTCAAATATAATATATTAATTAAAAAATTGTGATACAATTATTTAATATATTAACGGGACTAAGATTTAAAATATAATTCCCGATATATATATATATCTTAATATATTAAAAGTTAAATCTACACCCTGCATATTTCCTATATTTTTTTTTCTTGATAAAATCTAATGATCCTAACCATTATATATATAATCTTTTATAAACGTATTTTTGATGAAGAAACAATATAATGATTATATAAATGTTTTGTTATTTATAATATGTAATATATTTTAGTGGTATTACAATAAGATATAATAATTAGTTAACAACAACTCAACTAACGTAGCACAATTTCAATATATATATTTATATATATAAAATTCTGGCTCTCATACTAGTTTTACAACACCAACAACGTTGTAGATATAGATATGTATTAAAGATCAATGTGTATAAGTTCTTAAAAAATTAACTAATATGGGAAACAAAAGAATTTTTCTTGTGAGAGCCTAGTTGTACTATTTTTCTAAATGTTATTTTTTTATAGAAATTATGTTGGGTCCTCTGATACCCTTAAAAATCTATGAACATAAATTTTATTATGGTGTACATTAATGTTTATAGTTTATAATATACTATATTACATATTAAATATAATATCTAAACCATATTTAAACATTGAAAATAATACTATTTTTTTATAGCAAAACCATAAATAAAGGTCTAAATATATTATTACTAATATATGGCATTGAATGTTCATGCCTCCACTATACCGTATTAAACCATATTTGTGCTACTATTGGCTAACTCTTTGGCCAATAGTAACGAGAGTCAAATAATGTATAAAACCTTCCATATCGACAGTTATTGCAAAATACAAAAATTTAATCACTGTAAGTATAACTAATAAATATTTAGGATTTTGGAAAGCATTTTTAAATATGACTGTATCACAAAAAAGTGATAAAAAGAAGAATGACTCACTTTGTAACTTTAGGGTTTAACTAAAAGCCTCCTGGTAGAATCTTGGGTATAACTCCTGAGCTATTTAATAAAATATATAATGCACTCGTGTTAAATATAATAACCCAGTTCAACCTTATCCCTACGTCACGAGACAGAACCCCAACGAACTTAGTCGAGCAGAGCCTTGACATGCGTTATCGGGCTCCAGATCAATCGGAATGGGTATCAGTGATCAGTGGTTAAAACACTTAAAACAGGGCAGGGCTTTGGAGTATAATAGGTATAATGTTTAAGAAGTTTTAGAAATAAAAAGAGACAGAAGGAAAAATAGAGAGAGAGAAAGTAGAAAGATGGAAAAGAAAACTTCATATTTATAGATGAAGTGAGCTTGAAGCTCATAGCTTCACCTTCACCTCCACGGTGACACATATACTTAAATGATAAGTTTACTTCTTTTTTTTAATTACTTTATCCAAAAAATAGGACATGTAAAAAATACTAGTTTCAAATGTATATATGTTGTTATTATTTTATTATTATAATTAATTCAGCTGCTTCACTTATTTGGCGCTCATAACTTCTAAAATATGACGTTTTATAAAACAATAAATAAGTCTTTGTAACGAGAATATTTGTATCTACATTTTGAACCAAGTTTCATTAAAAACGGAGTAGATGCAAATATAATGTATTTTTATAATTAAATTATTAAAGGGTCCCTAGGCCCGTCTAGGTACTTCATATTTCTAACATTCAACTTACCCGTAATCTACCGGTCTAATAATATAATTTTTATATACTTTATTTTAATATAGAAAATAGAAATGTCACACATATACACGTATTAATTAGTATAACATTCCAACCAATTAAATATAAAATAATTTTTAAAACTATATGGGTCGAATAAAAATAAAACTAGTTACTAGTGGTTAATAAATTTAAATAAACCTATAATTCTTATATAAAAAAATGGATATGTTACATCCTCCCCACCTTGTTTTAAATCTCGTCCTCGAGATTCGGGCTACGATGTATCCTTAGTTATATTATGTCTTAGTCAATAAGAACAGTGATTAAGGTAAATGACACAGAATCAAGACATGTTCAAATTTTGTGGATACGAGTTTTACAGTAAACAGAGCTCAATGGTTAAACGGAATTATTTCAAGAAATCGATGTCAAACGAATGAGACGAAATGATATAATTTTTAAGGTGACCAGGTTCAAGCCAAAAGAGATATATGATCAATAGATATCTAAATTGAATGTTTACAAGTTGTTAATGACTTTTAGAATCAACAGAATTCATTGTCAAAGGAAAACTTAATTTGATTGTCAACTGAGGAAGACTCAGAATCAACAAGCTCAAAATGAAATAAAAGGACGAAAATGATTTGTCAACTATCGAACCACGACATGAGAGAATCAATGTGTTGACATTTATTGAATTGCAAGGATACACCGAAATATAATAGAGTTTAGTGTATCATTGTCTTAATACATAATTGGATCAAGATTACTTTTGAATGATGAATCAAAGGAAAGACATACGTGGTTTTGAATGATTCGTATGATTATGATTAGCTCAAGCTACAGGTTTATATCGACGCCGCAAGGTGTCGAAATGATTGAAATAGCTCAATAATTATGGTGACCAAACAAATTCACCGTGTTTGTAATCAACTAAAATTTTTAATGAAGTAAATTGGGATATTTATTTCAAATAAATATTATAGGATTTTCAATTGATAATGAAAGACCAAATGAATATCATAGAATTTTCGATCAATGATGAAAGAATTTTTAGAGGTACACCAGAAATACGAATTTGTGTACTCTTATCTTAACACATAATTGTATTAAGACTGTTTTAAGATAATGAACCAACAGAAATTAAATAAATAAATCCATATATCTGGATTAGCGCAAGCTTCAAATTAAAGAAAACGCCACCACAAGGTGTCGTAACCAATTAAATGATTCAATGAAAGTGAAGACCAAACAAGTCTGTTATGGTTTTGAATAGATGAAGTACTTGGCAAGATGCATTTATTTATAAACTTTTGATTTATACTAGTGTCAAATAATACCTTAACTTAGATGCTACATATCAGCGATTACGTCTGGAATCATTTCTGCTTCTTGCGTAGTAAGTACGAATGCTCGCGCGTTCTTTTTAGCTCCGTCTGTTGTTTTTGCCTTGTTGTCGAGTGCTTTGGTCAGTTTCAGGAAATATGGTTTGATGTGTCCTGTTTCTCCGCAATTGTAACAGATATTAGTTTTCCTTCTACATTCTTCCTCTATATGCCCGGTCATCTTGCAGAAGTTACAGTAGGGTGTTCTCCTAAAATGACATTTTCCTGAATGCTTTTTGTTACAGCTTCTGCAGGTAGGTTGCTCTAATGACGGTTCAGTTCCTTTCTTCTTGAATTCTTGGGAAATTTTCTGGGCTATCTCTTTCTTCTTGTTTTCTTCTCTTGTGCGGATTAGTCCATCTGTCAGGATGTTAGCTAGTTCGACTGTTTCTTCGATAGTCTATGGTCTAGCGGCCTTGACCATGTCTCGGATTTCTCTAACTAATCCCCAAATATAACGAGAAATTAGTACGGGTTCTGGCGAAGCCAGAGTTGGTACCATTCTTGCATATTCGAAGAACGATGTCGTATATTCACGACAATTCACATCTATCATTTTATGATTTAGGAACTCGTTAGCCATTCGTTCCTTTTCATAAGGAGGACAAAATTTCCTTTCTGTCATTTCCTTGAATTTTTCCCAGTTCATGTCATAAGCCATGTCACTTCCTTTTGCCTGAAGAATTGTATTCCACCATTCTAAGGCTTCTTCTTAAAAGATGTTGGAAGCATACATCACCTTATCTTCTTCAGCACATTTGCTGATCTTAAGAACAGCTTCCGTCTTTTCCAACCATCGCAGAGCAGCCGTGGCTCCTTCACTGCCTGCGAACTCAGTTGGTTTACAAGCTAGAAATTCTTTGTAGGTACACCCGAGAGTCATCACCTTCATTTTCTTGGGATATGGGGTTTTGATAATATCATCATTGTCTCCATTGACACTATGGCTAAAACTGTCGTCGTGAGTATGCTTGCTACTCACAACTTTGGTGGGTTCTACGGGGTTTTTAACAACTTTAATTATTAAAGGTATAGCATTAGCTATTCCTTGGGCTATTATATTTTCTATAGCATTTTTATCCAAAGGATTTTCATTGTTAGCATGAATTTCTGGATTATGTGATACTTCATTCGACATCTGAATTGCAAACATTTTCACTTGTTAATATCACAGAATAATTAAAACAAAATAATACTTTCAAGAATCATGTGTGCATATATATATATACATATATATACATATATATATATATATATATATATATATATATATATATATATATTTAAATCTACAAAAATAGCACATATGCTCTTAATTTCCTAACTTTATTGTTTAAATTTAGGTATTAAAAGAACACATAAATAGCTTAAACAAGTGGCTCTGATACCACCTTTTGTCACAGCCCCTGACCCCACCCTGGGAGCGAGAGCCATGAACCAGCCAGATGGTATCGGTGTTTATTAATTATGCAGCGGAAAATTTTTCACCAGGATCGTAGTTAGGAAATAATTTCAGAGTTTGTAAAACACCATACTTTTAATATTTAAACAAATGGGATATAACCCATATTCCATTCAAATGTTTTTATAGGGATAAATGTCACACCCTCAAAAATCACATGCGGAGTACCACCGCGAGGCGTGTGACATGACCAGGATCCAGCCACTAATTATACTGAGCATTTAGTTAATAATAATATTGTTCACCAACCACAAAGGTTAGTAAATAACATAGTCAAAGTTCAAAGATTTAAGTTCGAGTAACGGTTTAAGTAAAGAGCGGAAGCATAGACAAAACAGTTTAAAATAAAGTTCATAGTTCAGGTTTATTTAGAACCCAACACATGGGTTAAGACGACCACTACACATCCCCAAGCTGCAAGCTCCTGAGTCAAAGGGTACCTGCAAAGCATGCAGTAGGGTATCAACATAATGTTGGCGAGTTCACAAGATATCCAGTTTTAACTTGTCGAAAACGTAGATTGTTTAGATAGAGCATTTATATTCACGTCATGGGGAGCTACCCCATATGAAATCTTACTAAACTGGCGTTACCGAAACTGTTGACAAGAAGATTTTTGTGCCCCGAGTCAATGTCTATCGTCATTGACCAAGATGCAAGGTCTACTAGTTCACGCCCGATCTCCCCCGGTCACGGTGTGAGGTTGTCAAACCTAATAGCGCTATCAACTAATAACCCGTTCGCCCCCGGTGATTAATCGGTACTATAAGCAGGGACTTTACATGATAGAGATTCGTTTTGTTTTGCTAGTTGTGATATAAATAATATCCAAACGTATCTCCCCCGGAAATAGTAATTTGAAAATATACCCATTCGCATTTCCCCCCAAAAATATTAGTTTGAAAGCATTCTTTAGGTTGTTCGTGTCCCTTCTTGGGACGCATGCTTTTAGTGTGTGAACTCACCTTGGGTTGCTCGGCAGATTAGTTTACTTGGTCAAGCACGCTGGTCACCACGTCCTAGCATGGTTACCAGTATAGGTCAGGTTTGGGTACAGGCAAGTCACATATATTTTACACATAACTTAACACATAGCATGCATAACATACAATTATCTTTTAAGTTATTGGGCCTGTTCTAATCCTTAATCAGTCAATCAGCACATGGCACAGTAGCACAGATACAAGCCCAGAACACGTTGTCACATTTGGTGGCCCAATAACTGAGTCGGACAACCCAGTCGAGACCAGGTGATCTCGACTCGAGATCATGCGGTCTCGAGTCGCAACCAAGGGGTCTCGAGTTGTGGATGGCTGGTCTCGAGTCGCAACCTCTGCTCTCGAGTGATGTATATATGAGTAGCAACCTTGGAGGTCTCGAGTTCAGTCTCGAGTCGAGATCATGAGATCTCGAGTCGAGAAGTAGCTAGTCTCGAGTCCTTGATGTCTGCTGCTTGGTTTCGAGTTGTCTCTTTGATGGTCTCGAGTCGAAACCGGGGGTCTCGACTCACACACCTGTCCAACTTGTACTATCCAATAGAATTTTATTTCCATGATCCTATGTACTAACCAATACAATTTCACCAACATGTTTTCTTGTCTAACACTAAATCAAAACGGATCAAACAAGCATTTTTCAAATGTTCAACACATATTCATCCCATATTCATACTGTTCTTCATTAAATTCATCCAATTAAACCACCTCTTATTATTTAAATTTATCCAAGAACTAATGTGAACATATATCACGACAATCTTGTAAACCATCATCAACACACATTTTTTCTATAATATCAACATGAATCGGGTGGTCATTAACATCCTAAACTATCAATCATTTATCATTCAAATCATTCCTAGCAAGACATTTTTATACAAGAGTTCACACTTTAATCGCCACTTAAACATTCAAAGCAAAATCTTAATAAACAACCCATTTATTCAACAAGTAGTGTCATCATGCATCCTAAAGTTACCCAAAGATTAACAAAACTACAAAACACTAACCGGTTGAATATGGAGGGTATGGAGAGTCGGTGAAAGAAGTTCCGAGTGAGGGTAATGAGCTTGATCCGAGAGTCTTAATGCTACCGGTTGAATCCGAGAGAGAGAGAGGAGATGTTGAGGCTTAGGGTTTTAGTGAGAGAAAGATGAGAGGAGAGGGAGAAGGAGAGTGTGTGAGAGTGAGGGAGTGTTGGTTGCTCAAAAATGGCAAGGTCGGCTAGGAGCATGGGTTTTATGCTCGTTCCATGTTGGTGCACCCTAATGGGCTCCGAATGGATTAAAGGAGGGGTGCGGCCCAAACGGCCCGACTGTTCACTCGAGACCGAGTGGTCTTGAGTCGGGTTCGTGGTCTCGGCTCACTTATATATATATATATATATATATATATATATATATATATATATATATATATATATATATATATATATATATATTACATACACCTAATTTAATATAAGCATCACATAATACATCAAGATAATTCACAAATCTTCATTTAATAGTATATGCACACATAATGCTAAACAAGGAGGTTGCTCGGGAAAACCTAGAGTGTCACATTATCCCCAAGTTTTATGAACTTTCGTCCCGAAAGTTAAGGCAGTCACTGTCAAACTAGTGCGAGTGAGAACGTTTCAACGGGGTGTCACATCATCCCCCCGTTAGTTTGGAATTTCGTCCCGAAATTCGGTTGTAGCTTCAGTGCTGGGAGTTTCGTTAGGGAACAACTGAGGACATTTGCGTTTCATCTGGTCTTCCCGTTGTTAGTGCACTATGTCTATTGACTTCGTCTTGTATCGAGTCATGTAATAGGATAGAATGAACAGTGCTCGAGTTGCTAGAAACTGATTTTAGTGGATTAGCTTGTAATTTCGCTTGAATGTGTCAAAGACAAGTTCAAACGAAATTAACATAGTTAATTTTGTTTGAAGGTGTCCTTGCCCATTTCAAACGAAATTATCACTCCTATATATAGGGGAGCACTTGTGTCATTTATAAGGGAATTAGGTTGTGTGATTCGGTAACGAAGTGCTGCTGGATTGTCTCCAGGTGCTGTAATTCTATCAGATTAATACAAGAGACATTTATAATTACATCGAGCGTCCGTTTCATTGATTCCGCCTTTGATTCGGATAAACAACTCTTCTAATCGACTCATTCGGGTCATACAACGATCCTACAAGTGGTATCAGAGCTCAGGAGGAAGAGTTTAGCTTGATTTCATCTGTTTTCTGACTTCTACACCTTCTTTTTCAAATTGGACAAGATTTCACGGTCAAAATGGATTGAATTTTTCACAGTACATGCGAAACAGTGTTTTAACAAAGCCTTGAGAGAATCAGATCTAAATACGGCTTAAAAGTGACAAAAATGGGACAAAAACATAATTCCGTTTGAACGAGCATTATAATTCCATTTGAAATCTGCATTTGATCTCGTTTGAAATAGTATTTCCGCTTGAAATAGTGTGTTAATTCCGCTTCAAAGGGTTATCTCGTTTGAAAGATTCAAACGAAATCAGCTATTCAGCTTGAAAGTCCTAATTTCGTTTGAGATTGTCAGTCAACTGATTTCGTTTGAAGTTGCCAGACAAGTGATTTCGTTTGAAGTGTCATTCAGAGTGATTTCGTTTGAAAGAGGATTTCGTTTCAAAGTGTTTCCGTTTGAAGATTAATCTCGTTTGAAAGTGGACTTTTTGTGTCAAGATCATTTCACGTCAACCGAGTATCAGTCTGTTTCAGGTTATTTGATATTGTTTATCCTGATTGTATTTGTTTGATTGTTTTGTCTCCAGGAAATTCAAGAATCATGGCTGAAGAATTTTACAACACGTTCTATACAAAAGTGTCACACAAAAGTCAATTACAAAAGTGGTCAATGAAAACATCAATCACGATAACTTTTATGGAACTCATTCCAAACCACCTAAGCTGGATAATATTGAAGATTATACTTGGTGGAAAGAACGTTTCATTAACTGGGCGAAAGCATACGCGCATGAAAGCTGGTTTTGTCTAGAGTTCGGATATGAAAGGCCAAAGAATGACAAAGGAGAGGAAATTCCTTTGAAGAAGTTAGATCATGAGGACAAAAAGGAATTCTCGTCTGAACAGAGAATGATTGCGTTGATCCAGTCGGCAATTAGAAATGACATTTTTGCATTGCTTAACCATGATGGGTCATCGAAATCTGTTTGGGAAGCTTTATGAGTTAAAGCTGAGGGGGGTAAACAGATTAAAAAGAACAAAATTGCTTTGTTAAAGAAAGAATTTGATCTGTTTGATAGCATTAAAGGAGAGTCTGTGAGGCAAATGATAGAAAGATTTTGTCACCTAAAAATTGAACTCGAAAGGTTTGAGATTGTGAAAACAAGAGAGGAAATTATTGATAAAGTCATAGAAGCGTTACCACGAGCTGATCAGTGGCAAACGTTTGTTTTTATTTTGAAAAATGATGCTTTGTATGAAACAATTTCTCTTGATACATTATTTGAAAAGATTGAAACTTATGAGCTTGAATTGCAGAAACAGAACAAGATGAGCAGTTCCTCGTATCAACAGAATGTTGGTCTGTATTATAAAGGTAATTTACCTTCGGTGAAAGCTGGTGAATCACCAAAGACAGCATTCAGTGGTGTGAGGACAAAAGAACCTCAAACAAGCTCATCAAGCTACAATCCGGGCTATCATTCATCATCTTCAAAAGCTAGTTCTGAAGAAGCAAAGGAGATATTGTGCAACATTGCTCTTAAATTGAAAAACTCTCCGGCAATGAGCATCAATACAGCTAAACAGCAAATGAGCTTCCTTGCATCAGTTCTGGAATCGTATGAAGGTCTTGTAGCTGGTAAAATTAGAAACTCTGAGTTCACCAAAGAAGACTACGACCAGATTGATCCAGAAGAGATGGAACTCATTGACATTCGATGGTGTTTGGCAAGTTGCATCCGTAGAGCTCAGAGATATATGGAAATTACTGGGAAACAATCTCTTGGTGGTGCTTCAACAAAACTTGGATTTGACAAGTCCAAGGTGACCTGTTTCAGATGTAAGCAAAAAGGTCATTTCAAGAGAGAATGCAACAATTCTGTGGTTGGTGGGAATGAACATCCGTTCAATGATGATTACTACCGAAAGGCAATCTACCACCGAAGCAAATAAGATCCAAAGATGATTGAAGACAAACCCAGAGAGAAGTCAAGAGCTTGTGCTGTAATCCACGATGATGAAGGATATGATTGGAGTCAAATTTGTCCAGAAGAAGATCGTGTTGATATTCGAAAAACAGCTCATGGCAAAACTATATCAAAGAACAACCATTATGTTTTTGTTGCAGAAATTAAAGAGGAAAACAAAGAAGAAAATGTTGTTGCTAAGGTTAAAGAGAAAACCAGAGAAGAGACTTTGAACGAGAAAACATACAGAGAAAGAAACATTGCTTGGAACAGAATGGAGATGATGCAAGAAGAATATGAAAGTGCAGTGGCCAACAAGAGATGGGATAAGAAGCAAGAATGCTACATTAACAGGAATGGTGAACCTGTTGTTCCCAAGAAAGATATAATCTTTGATGATGTTCTTCTAGAAATTCCTCTGTCCGTCGTATACTACACTAATGTTTTAAAAGACGACACATATGTGAAAAAGTTTGAAAGACGTTTAAGAGATGTTATGATTTCAAGCTTGAAGAAGAGGGATGAAGAGAGAATGAAGAAGAATGTTGAGTGTATGGTTGAAGAGTTGAAGAAGGTTACTGAAGATGTGAAAGTTGAAGCTGTGAAAGTAGAGAATGTGAAGGTAGAAGAAAAAGTTGCTGAAAAGGTTGTGGTAAATGAAGAAGTTGTGAAAGAAGCTGTTACTGAAGAATAGCAGATTGGAGAACATATGAAGAAAGCAGAAGAAGAAGTAAAGAATGAGAATTTGAAAGCTGGTGATGTTGGTGATGAAGTTGGTGTTGAAGGAAAGAAGTATGATGCTGATCAGACAAATGCAGCAGAGAACACCGAGGTGCCAATCACTGAGGTAAATTCTGAGTCTGAAACTCAAATTAAAACTGTTGAACAGTGCAAGAAATGCATGGAAACGTGCAGTGCTTGTACTGAAAAAGACAAACAATTCAAAATAAGAAATCTTGAATTCAATAAAATTGAAGAAGTTTTCAAAAATAAATGCAAAGAAATGTTAGAAAATAAAAAAGTTTTGAAAGATAATGATGAAAAACTTTTTGGAAAAATGTAAAAAATTAGAAAAAGAAAATGAAGTTTTAAAAGAAAATGTTTTGAAAAAGACAGAAGAATGTGATCAAAAAGAAATTGTTTGTCAAGAAATGAAAAAAGAATATGATTCAATAAAGTTGGCATATCATATTACAAAAGAATCATATGAAAAAGTGAAGGATGAAATAAAATTTGCTCAATCAAGAATGAATTACTTTTCTGAAACAACTAAAGAGCTTAAGCGAATGTATGAAATAAAACAAGGTGTTGTTAATTCCTATATTGAGGATGTTGCTAAGCTAAAGCGACAGATTGCTGATTTAGAACAGGAAAATAACATGTTAAAGAGTTATCACGTGTCGTCATATGTGCTTGAACGTATTTTCAATATAAAACCGGGAGATGGTGAGTCCGAGCAAAACAAGAAAGGCATTGGCTCGGAGTTTCATCAAGTTCCACCACCGAAAAAGTTTGCATTTTATGATGATGAAAAGGTCGAAAAAGCTTTCAACATGGTAGATCAATTGCCAGATAACATTGACGTAACCTATTCCAAATCTGACGATTCTAGTGATTCAAAGGTGGTAGGTAAGGTCGTTGAAAGTGTGTTGAAAGAAGAGTCGGTTGATACAGGTAAATCTGAATCACAAGATGAAAATGAAGGTAATTTTCATGATGGATATCTGAAAAACTCTGAGAAAAATTTGAATGAAGATTCAAAAGGATTGGTTTATACCATGATTGGATCGGACAAATTATTCTTAGATGTTGTATTCCCGATTCAGAATGTGATTTCAGAAAAGATTGACAAAGTTTTTGTGACACCCCAGGAAAATCAGGAAAACAACGCAACTTAACTAGCTTCCTCAGTAACCAGGTGCTAAATTTCGGGACGAAATTCTCTTAACAGGGGGAGAATGTGACAACCCTCAAAATCCCATGTATTCCGTACAATTCATTAATGATAATTAAAGTGCTTGACGACTGTGTGGAAATATTTAACTGCTCTCTGATTTCTGTGTTATATTCACATGTGCGTGTTAACATACTAGTAGTATGCAGAAAACCTGACTAAATGGTCCTGAATATTTTCCTATATCTTAGGAATTTATTTCGTTACAAAAATATATAAATAAGACACTTTACGGTACAATTAAACACTTTAACGGAACAGTATCCGACCGAACAGCCGGACATTACCCGGGACACCAAATATTTACCAAATACCTCGTCTTATTATTTTTGGCTTGTCATCATCCCCGTATGCCATAATACCCACTAAAAACCATCACACCAACATATATTATCTAGTTACTTACATTTTAACTTACCCTTACCTATTTAGTTACATTTTTACCTTATACCCCCCCCCCCAACCCAATTTTGGTCCCAAGTTGGACCCACCAAATCACCAAATTATCACTACACCATACTTCTTTGATTTACTTCATTATTTAATTAGATCATTTCTTGTGTAAGTAGCTAAACTATATGAATTGCTTATAAAAGTATGGAGCTTGAGATTGTCATCATTCCCTTAAGATTTTTCACTCCATTGCATCTCTCTCTCTCTCCCCATTTCGGTCACCACATAACCGAAATCACCACCACCTTTCCAACATCTTCATCTTCTTCCTTTACATTGTCCATTCAAAGCTTAGTGTTCATCCATGGAAGGTGCAACTTAAAGGGACTTCAAAGGAGCTTGTTCTAGTCTTTCTCACCATCATTTTCTCATCACTTTCTTCACTAGATACTTCCCTAGCTAGAGGCTAGTAGTAAGTCCCATTTTACCTTGGTTCATCTTGTTAAAAATTATGATTTGTAGTATGATGTGTTGTTGTTTAAATCACTAAATAACAAGAATGCTAGAAAATGTGAAACATGAGTTATGAGCATAAAAGCTACATAAAAGTTTACTTATGTATGAATTATGAAGCGGAATCTTGTCGGTTGAGGGTTGGTTAAATCATACTTGATGTTTGATTGTTGGTTTCTTGTTAAATCCATTGTTCGGACACTCGTTGATGCGATTTAGTAATGCTTAAACCACGAAACAGCATTCTGATGTACTTTTTCAGCCGCATTCAACAGGCCTAAACAGACTTTAACAAATCGAAAAACGGAATTTCTGAAGCCTAAATCGGGTCTTTTCGAAAAACGAAGAAAATGGCGCTGGAATCGTATTTTTTTGAGGTCGTTTACTATTTTAAAAGTCTGTTTTCGTGGCAGCAGCTAAGGCTGATTTTTACTGCAGTAAAATGGGCTGTACGTTTTCGGTCGTAATTTGAAACCTGAATTAAACCAGCCCCTAAAATTCATACCATAGATAGTCACTGATGTATTTGTGACCCTCGAACTGGAATTTTGTCAAACGGACTTCCGAGGAATTTTAGACGAATTATCCCGTGAACTGCAATCAGAATGTAGTAAATCTGATTGCAGTCCGGTAAACGAATTTCTATAAATTACTGATAATGAACTGGACCCCGATATTTTTACACAATTATTTTTGGTTCATGTAAGACGTCCTGTAAAAACATTATGAACTTATTAAACCTATGTGTTGGACTTTAAACTTATGAACTGCGAACTTATGTTTTGAACTTTACGTTTATGTTTCCGCTGTCTAAATTAAAAACTTGGTTAACTAGCTTTTGGTCTCCAATCGTATTTTGGTTGTCTTTATTTACTTAAGTACATTGTTCAGTATGATTGGTGGCTCGATCCTGGTCACGTCACGCCTCCAAGCGGTGGAACTCCGCATGGTGGATTTTGGGGGTGTGACAGATTGGTATCAGAGCCATTGGTTATAGTGAACTTGGTTTTAAAAAGGGAAAAGCTTTTTGATAAAACCAGACTATAACTTGTACAGTGCTCAACGATCCACAACGACGCTTCGCTCCACGTGCAAGACTCGACACCATAAGTGGTATGATTTATGTTATATTGTCGGTTAGATAGTTCTCACTGTGCATTAGATAATGTGATAATTGCTATTTGAACCTTGCGTGCTTACTCTCTACTATCGTCCCACACTTACGCACTTTCGCGACACTTTTCTCACCTACGTTATTTCGTTGTGAAGATCATGGGTGGACGTTTAAACCTAACTCAAGCCCAGCTGACGGCTTTGATCAACAAACGAGTTGCTGAGGCACTCGCAGCTGTCCCTGCAGGAGGTCAACATGCTCAGCCTCCTGTGTGCACGTTCAAGATGTTCATGGACTGCCGACCTACCACTTTCAGTGGCACCGAAGGAGCAGTGGGCCTTCTTCACTGGTTTGAAAAGCTTGAGTCAGTTTTCGAGATGTGCGAATGCCCCGAAGACCGTAGGGTGAAATATGCTACCGGAACACTTGAAGGAGCTGCGTTAACCTGGTGGAAGGCGCAAGTTCAACTACTAGGACTGGCAGTTGCTAATGCCACACCCTGGAATGGTTTCAAAGAGCTGATCAAGGAGGAGTACTGTAGTCGGGATGATATCCACAAGCTAGAAGTGGAATTTTACAATCTGAAAATGACAGGGTCTGAGATTGAGGCGTATATGAAAAGGTCAAATGAGCTGGCCATCTTGTGCCCTACCATGGTGGACCCTCCCATCAAACGTATTGAGCTGTACCTCAAGGGCCTTGTACCGGAGATTCAAAGTCATGTGACTTCAGCCAACCTGGGTACCATACAGCAAATCATCAAGTTGGCCCATCGACTCACTGACCAGGCGGTGGAGCAAAACAGGCTACCCAAACGTATCAGTGCCACAGCTACTTCTGATGCACCTACCGACAACAAGCGAAAATGGGATGGAAATTCCAGTAAGGGTTCAACTTCAGTTCAGTCTCAGCAGAGAAAGACTGATGGCTACCAGAGTCCTAGTCAGCAATCCTCCGGTAATCAAGGACAGGGTGGGTATCGAGGAAACCACCCAAAGTGCAACAAATGTAACAGACACCATAGTGGTCAATGCAACAAAGGGCGTTGTCAGAGGTGTCTCAGGATGGGTCACCAAGCCAAGGATTGCAGGAGCTCACGGCCTGCAAATCAGAATCGCCAGCAGCAACAGCAAGCACCGCAGAATCAACAACAGCAACAGGGCAACAGGGGATGCTTTCAGTGTGGCGCTGAAGGCCACTTTAAGAAGAACTATCCCCAGCTTAACCAGAATCAGAACAACAACAATAACCAGGGAAACGGGAATAACAATGGAGGCAACAACGGGGGTAACAACAATGGTAATGGAGCAAGGGGTCGTGCTTTCGTGATTGGTCAGGGTGATGCAAGGAACGATCCCAACGTTGTGATGGTTAAGTTTCTTCTGGATGACTTCTTTGTTACTGTTTTATTCGATTCGGGTGCCGATACTAGTTATGTGTCCTTAAAAGTTAGCCAAATGCTTAAGCGCACTCCAACACTTTTGAACATCAAACACGCGGTAGAGCTAGCAAATGGTAAAAGTCTTGAAGCCACACATGTAGTTAAAGGTTGTAACCTCGTCTTAGCTGGTCAGACTTTCTCTATCGATCTTATTCCTATCACACTGGGTAGTTTCGACGTCGTTATTGGAATGGATTGGCTATCTCGTCATCAAGCGGAGATTGTTTGCAAGGAGAAAATCATCCGCATTCCTCGTCCTGGTGAAGAACCTCTCGTGATTCGTGGTGACAAGAGTGGTGCTGTCGAAGGCATCATCTCATTCCTTAAGGCCCAGAAATGTTTACGAAAGGGCCACACTGCCATTCTGGCACTCGTTACTGACACATCCACGGAAGAGAAGAGAATTGAAGGCATTCCTATAGTACGCGATTTTCCCGAGGTATTTCCTGAGGAATTACCTGGTCTTCCGCCTCACCGCCAAGTTGAATTTCAAATCGAACTAGCTCCTGGAGCAGCGCCAGTAGCTCGAGCACCATATCGTCTAGCTCCATCAGAACTCGAAGAACTGTCCACACAACTACAAGAACTCTTGGAAAAGGGTTTTATACGTCCTAGCTCTTCGCCCTGGGGAGCTCCAGTACTATTCGTGAAGAAGAAAGATGGTACTTTCAGAATGTGTATTGACTATCGCGAGCTTAACAAGGTGACTGTGAAGAATCGTTATCCTCTTCCACTTATTGACGACTTATTCGACCAGCTGCAAGGGTCGAGCTATTACTCCAAGATTGACTTGAGATCGGGATACCATCAGCTGAGGGTTCGAGATGAGGACGTCTCCAAAACAGCATTCAGAACTCGTTACGGCCATTACGAGTTTCTGGTTATGCCATTCGGGCTGACGAATGCACCAGCGGTCTTCATGGATCTCATGAACCGAGTGTGCAAGCCTTACCTGGATAAGTTCGTTATTGTGTTCATCGACGATATCCTGATCTATTCTAAGAGTCAGGAGGAACACGAGCAGCATCTGCGACTTATGTTGGAACTTCTTCGAAAGGAGCAGTTGTATGCCAAGTTTTCGAAATGTGACTTCTGGCTTCGCGAAGTCCACTTTCTAGGCCATGTGGTAAACAAGGATGGAATTCATGTGGATCCATCTAAGGTTGAATCGATCAAGAACTGGCCTGCACCCCGTACACCAAAAGAAATCCGCCAATTCTTGGGTTTGGCAGGATATTACAGAAGGTTTATCAAAGTCTTCTCCAAGATTGCGCAACCTCTCACTTCACTGACTCAGAAGGGTGTCATCTATCGTTGGGGTGATGCACAAGAGTCCGCATTTCAACATCTAAAGGATAGACTTTGTAGCGCGCCTATCCTCTCATTGCCCGAAGGCACCGATGATTTCGTGGTTTATTGCGACGCTTCCATCCAAGGACTTGGTTGCGTATTAATGCAACGTGACAAGGTCATTGCCTACGCATCGCGCCAACTTAAAGTTCACGAAAGAAACTACACTACTCACGATCTGGAGCTGGGAGCAGTTGTTTTCGCGCTTAAGATATGGAGACATTACCTGTACGGTACCAAGTGCACCATTTACACCGATCACAGGAGTCTCGAACATATCTTCAAGCAAAAGGAGTTGAACATGCGTCAACGCCGATGGGTTGAGCTCTTGAACGATTATGAATGCGCAATCAAGTATCATCCGGGCAAAGCCAATGTTGTGGCCGACGCCCTCAGTCGAAAGGATACCATACCTAGGCGTGTACGTGCTCTACAGCTTACCATCCAATCTAACCTTCCCGCTCAGATTCGCGATGCTCAGGTCGAAGCATTGAAAGCAGAAAACATCAGGGCTGAATCCCTACGAGGATCGAGGCAACGGCTAGAACAAAAGGAAGACGGCGCCTACTATGTAACAGGGCGTATTTGGGTTCCACTCTATGGCAACTTACGCGAGCTTGTGATGGATGAAGCACATAAGTCTCGTTATTCAGTACATCCTGGTTCGGATCAGATGTACCACGACTTAAAGACCACATACTGGTGGCCTGGCATGAAAGCCCACATAGCAACCTACGTCAGCAAGTGCTTGACTTGTGCGAGAGTCAAGTCTGAATATCAGAAACCAGTAGGCCTACTTCAACAACCGGAGATCCCGAAATGGAAATGGGAGCAAATTTCCATGGATTTCGTTACCGGCCTGCCCAGATCTCAACGCGGAAACGATACCATTTGGGTGATCGTAGATCGACTGACCAAGTCTGCACATTTTCTGGCTATCAAAGAAACGGATAAGTTTTCTACTCTTGCAGACATTTACCTAAAGGAAGTGGTATCAAGGCACGGAGTGCCAACCTCTATTATATCTGATCGTGACGCACGCTTTACTTCTGAACTGTGGCAAGTAATGCACAAGTCCTTTGGCTCACGTTTAGATATGAGCACCGCTTATCACCCGCAGACGGATGGGCAATCTGAACGCACCATCCAAACCCTTGAAGACATGCTTAGGGCATGTGTAATCGATTTTGGTAATGGCTGGGAAAGGCACCTCCCGCTGGTGGAGTTTTCGTACAACAACAGCTACCACACCAGCATCCAAGCCGCTCCGTTTGAGGCATTGTACGGACGCAAATGCCGATCACCTCTCTGTTGGGCAGAAGTTGGTGACAGCCAAATCACTGGCCCAGAACTTGTGGTAGATACCACCGAGAAAATTGCTCAGATACGACAGCGAATGGCGGCAGCTCGTGACCGTCAGAAAAGCTATGCTGATAAGGGAAGAAAACCACTCGAGCTCCAGGTTTGGGATCGAGTGCTACTCAAAGTCTCACCTTGGAAAGGTGTAGTTCGCTTTGGCAAATGAGGCAAACTCAATCCGCGTTATGTCGGACCGTTCGAAGTCATTGAGAAAATTGGCAAAGTCGCCTACAGGTTGGATCTACCTGAAGAACTCAGCGGAGTTCACAATGTTTTCCATGTGTCGAATCTGAAGAAGTGTCTGTCAGATGAGACCCTCATAGTTCCTCTTAAGGAACTCACTATCGACGATCAGCTGCTATTCGTCGAGGAACCAGTAGAGATTACGGATCGAGATGTTAAGATCCTCAAGCATACCAGGATACCTCTGGTCCGAGTTCGTTGGAATGCTCGTCGTGGCCCAGAGTATACCTGGGAACGAGAAGACCAAATGAAACTCAAGTATCCCCAACTGTTTAAGAAAAACGCAACCACTACTGAGGCTGAAGCTACTGCAGAATTTCGGGACGAAATTCCAAATCAACGGGGGGATGATGTGACACCCCAGGAAAATCAGGAAAACAACGCAACTTAACTAGCTTCCTCAGTAACCAGGTGCTAAATTTCGGGACGAAATTCTCTTAACAGGGGGAGAATGTGACAACCCTCAAAATCCCATGTATTTCGTACAATTCATTAATGATAATTAAAGTGCTTGACGACTGTGTGGAAATATTTAACTACTCTCTGATTTCTGTGTTATATTCACATGTGTGTGTTAACATACTAGTAGTATGCAGAAAACCTGACTAAATGGTCCTGAATATTTTCCTATATGTTAGGAATTTATTTCGTTACAAAAATATATAAATAAGACACTTTACGGTACAATTAAACACTTTAACGGAACAGTATCCGACCGAACAACCGGACATTACCCGGGACACCAAATATTTACCAAATACCTCGTCTTATTATTTTTGGCTTGTCATGATCCCCGTATGCCATAATACCCACTAAAAACCATCACACCAACATATATTATCTAGTTACTTACATTTTAACTTACCCTTACCTATTTAGTTACATTTTTACCTTATACCCCCCCCCCCCCCCAACCGAATTTTGGTCCCAAGTTGGACCCACCAAATCACCAAATTATCACTACACCATACTTCTTTGATTTACTTCATTATTTAATTAGATCATTTCTTGTGTAAGTAGCTAAACTATATGAATTGCTTATAAAAGTATGGAGCTTGAGATTGTCATCATTCCCTTAAGATTTTTCACTCCATTGCATCTCTCTCTCTCCCCATTTCGGTCACCACATAACCGAAATCACCACCACCTTTCCAACATCTTCATCTTCTTCCTTTACATTGTCCATTCAAAGCTTAGTGTTCATCCATGGAAGGTGCAACTTAAAGGGACTTCAAAGGAGCTTGTTCTAGTCTTTCTCACCATCATTTTCTCATCACTTTCTTCACTAGATACTTCCCTAGCTAGAGGCTAGTAGTAAGTCCCATTTTACCTTGGTTCATCTTGTTAAAAATTATGATTTGTAGTATGATGTGTTGTTGTTTAAATCACTAAATAACAAGAATGCTAGAAAATGTGAAACATGAGTTATGAGCATAAAAGCTACATAAAAGTTTACTTATGTATGAATTATGAAGCGGAATCTTGTCGGTTGAGGGTTGGTTAAATCATACTTGATGTTTGATTGTTGGTTTCTTGTTAAATCCATTGTTCGGACACTCGTTGATGCGATTTAGTAATGCTTAAACCACGAAACAGCATTCTGATGTACTTTTTCAGCCGCATTCAACAGGCCGTAAACAGACTTTAACAAATCGAAAAACGGAATTTCTGAAGCCTAAATCGGGTCTTTTCGAAAAACGAAGAAAATGGCGCTGGAATCGTATTTTTTTGAGGTCGTTTACTATTTTAAAAGTCTGTTTTCGTGGCAGCAGCTAAGGCTGATTTTTACTGCAGTAAAATGGGCTGTACGTTTTCAGTCGTAATTTGAAACCTGAATTAAACCAGCCCCTAAAATTCATACCATAGATAGTCACTGATGTATTTGTGACCCTCGAACTGGAATTTTGTCAAACGGACTTCCGAGGAATTTTAGACGAATTATCCCGTGAACTGCAATCAGAATGTAGTAAATCTGATTGCAGTCCGGTAAACGAATTTCTATAAATTACTGATAATGAACTGGACCCCGATATTTTTACACAATTATTTTTGGTTCATGTAAGACGTCCTGTAAAAATTTGGGAATTTTTGGAATAATTTAACTATTTTATTTAAATGTCCGAAAACAGCCGGTTTTAAATATTAATGCTGAATTGACATAGGTTGTGACTTGCGTGTCTAAATGTCGAGTATGCTATCGGTGAATGATCTAACATGTTATATGTGTTACGTGCAATATCGTATGTCTGTTTATGAGTGGGGAATGGATGGGAAGTTTATATGGGCATAAATCGTTAAAGTGTGTACCTGTTATGTGGACGAAGTAATGTGCAAATAAACCATACGTAGGATACGTGTTATGCATGAGAAACTGATTGTTATCCGTACCTTATTAGGACGTGATTGACCGACCTTGACTGTTAACTATATTTGAGAACCTAACCGAGCAAACCGAGGTGAGTTCACACTCTTTCTAAGGCATGGGATTCCCAGGGGTTGGGAATGGGATTGAATAACTACTTGTACTATCATTACTATTAAACTACTTTTTACTGTCCTCGGATTGAAGGGCACGTACGTAAAACCTACGTACACTCATACTTACTACTGTCCTCGGATTGAAGGGCACGTACGTAAAACCTACGTACACGATCATAAGACCATCAACTCTATCACTTTAAGTCCCTCATTTATCGACTTAATCGCCGAGGCCTATGGCGAGCGGGTCATTAGTTAATAGCGCTATTAGGTTTAACAAACCTCACACCGTGCCAGTCGGACGGGCGTGTACTAATGGACTATGGGCAAAGGGTCAATGCTGATAGACATTGACTTAGGGCACCTCTTATATTTTCGTAGCAGTCGATACGCGTGGTCTAGTAACATATGGGAAACCCCCACTAATCTTCGCAAACATGTCAGAAAGACCGCGATGCAAACTTATACGATACATGGTTTTCAAAACGAACAGATGATTTACGAAACGAATGCTATAACTAAACAACCAACTGTGAATTCACTCAACTTTGTTGTTGACTCGTTGTTACATGCCTTACAGGTCGCTAAACATTTGGAGCTTGCACGAGGAAGGAGTCGTTGTGGTGTGCGGACGGTTATGTCCAGTGTTTAATGTTTAAAACATTATGAACTTATTAAACCTATGTGTTGGACTTTAAACTTATGAACTGCGAACTTATGTTTTGAACTTTACGTTTATGCTTCCGCTGTCTAAATTAAAAACTTGGTTAACTAGCTTTTGGTCTCCAATCGTATTTTGGTTGTCTTTATTTACTTAAGTACGTTGTTCAGTATGATTGGTGGCTCGATCCTGGTCACGTCACGCCTCCAAGCGGTGGAACTTCGCATGGTGGATTTTGGGGGTGTGACAGTTTTCAAAATGGTTGAGATTAAAAAATCTGAGATTCCAAAATTTGCTGGTAAAGGTCATAAAATGTCTTATAACAAACCTGGTTACAAGAAGAAAAACATGAAGGCTGGGTTGGGTTATAAGAAGAAACAAAATCGAAATAAAAATGAAACGCCAAATTATCAGACAAAGATGAACTTTGTTCATGGAACAAGTTCTGAAGAAGAGAAAGAACTCAAATTTAGGCGTCAGTCTAATGAAGAGTTCTATGCTCAAAAGAAAAAGCGACAACCACAGGTCAAAGATGTGTCCAAGAGAACATGTTTCAAATGTGATCAAATTGGACATCTTGCACGAAAGTGTCCGAATCTGAAACCTGTGGATGTTGACAAAAAGAAGTCTGAAAATGTTGAGAAACAAAAATCTGAGGATGTGAAACAAAGGTCGACGAGATTTGATTCAAAACAAACTTGGAGGTATAACACAAACAAGTTTGTTTCAAACCAAACTTGGAAATCAAACCCGAATAGGTTCGATTCAAGACAAACCTGGAATTCTCAAACACCCAGATTAAGAACAACACAAAGTTGGAAAACAACTGTCGATGCAGTAAAACCAAACGAGTTTTGGAAGCCAAAAGTTGTTGTTCAAAATCAAAATGTTCAAAAAGAGTTACATTTTTACAAACGAGGTACTCCAAAAGGTCAAACATGGAATGTTAAGAAACAAGTGACTTCGGTAAAAGATGAGAAAGTTGAAGTTGAAGATGAAAAAGTCTTTGATGACAAAGATTTTCCGAAGTTGAATGATACATATTGTGTTGAAATGCCTAAGGTCGAACAGACCTGGGCTAAATTGTTCAAGTAATCAAGTAGTCTGAATGTGCAGGTGCTCAACAAAACCGAAGATTGTGAGATTGGAAGTTGGAGCAGCCTGGCACAACAGGAGGAGAAGGCTGCTGAATCCTGGTTTGGTTGAACAGGGAGTTTGTTTGTTTTCTGTACATAAATAAACAATATTTCAAAAACCCTTAAAATTGAAAAATTTAAAAAACCAAAAATATGTTTTCATTTTTGTCAAATATTCAAAAATAACAAAAATTATGTTGATTGAATACGCCGAAACCCTCACGGCTGAACAAACATGATTAATTTCACAAGATTGAAAAATGGTTTTTCAACTGTAAAGGATCAATGTGTTATAAATCATGAGGGTACATTATTTTTCTGCAAATCAGTGCATGAGAAGCAGAAAATGGATGGCGAGACAAAGCTATCAGTATTGGTTGTCAAATTTTCTTTAAATGATTTTGCATTTTAGGGGGAGTAATGTTGTTAGAAAACCCAAAAACATTTGCAAAATTTGAAAATGACAAAAACATGATAAAAACCTATTGGCAAAAAGACAAAAACATTAAAAATGAAAATTGAGTTTTTGTGTAAAAAGAGGAAATGATAGTACATCAGTAGACAGTTACAGTACGCTAAAGAATTGAAAAGTTAAAATGTGTTAAAGGATCTCACCGTGGATGTGTCGGTAGATTTTTATACATTTAGTAAACTTTTTTAGGATATAAACCTAAATTCAAACTTGCTTATTTCGTGGGGAACACTACTTGGATATATAGGTAACCCCTGAAATCTTGTTTGAAGGACCCCTCTTTATGAGATACTAGGTCTTTATACTTAGTGATATCTGGGGCATTATCCCGGGACTTCTGATTTTGCGGAAGCAATGGCCTAGTCCCCGGAGAATACTTTACGCTTGCTTGAAACATAGCCTACCCTCAGCATAAAAATGATGAAACATTGAAAAAATATGCTAATCATGTGCTGTTGAAGAAAAGATCCTCTAAAGGGGACACACCAAAAGTCAAAGCCGTCATCTCTCTGCTGAACGTAAGTTCTGACCTGAGCTCTCACGGTTCTTCGCAATTTAACCCCTTACAGATATCATCTAGGTATACTCACCTGTAAGACTGAATATTGGGATCTGGATACGGGAGTATATTCAAGAGGTGAGACACATGAATGAGTTTAAGTTCTTAAAACATCTAATTCGTATCCTGAATCAGTTGAAATTTGTATGAAAATTTAAGTGGATCAGTATATCGACAATCTAAGTGAATTGTTTAATTCGTAATGTGTAACTAAGCTCAACGGTCCTTGTGACTTGTCAGAAACTGATATGATCCTCTAGCGCAAACTCAAACAAAAATATTGTGTGTAAATATGTTTGTACATATTTCTTTACTGCTTTATATTTCAGAAAATACAAAAAGATTTTTGATTCTGCTTTATTTTTGACAACCGATGTCTGAGGCTGAGTTTCAAAATCTGAGTATGCTGATTGTGTTTCTGAAAATAAAACAAGTTCATTAATTTAAAACTTGAATTTTTAACAAAAATAAAAAACAGTTTGTGATATCTCCAAGGTCATTAGTTTGGACTTGGATGATTAACTGTGAGGGATTTGGATGCTTATATTGTTATAGAGCTAGTTTCCGATTCGATTCGATGAAACTGCCAAATTCATGAAAAATGTTGTTTAGAAAGATTGAGTGAGCCAGGTTACAATTCCTGGATATTTGAAAGCTTAAAATGCTGTTACTTATAAATGGATGAGTGTTGCAGATATTGTACCAGACTACGATCCGAGAAGCTGAGTCTAAGGGGGAGTCTGAAGACGAGCTCAAAGCTAGGGGGAGCTTGTAAACCGGAAAGCAAGGTGTCGATCCCTAAAGCACGGAAGCTTGACGAAAGGGGGAGCCTGACGACTTGTGACGTGATGTCGTGGTCACAATCAAATTTAATCCAAATAACAACTATTGATAGTGGTAAATGGGTATCGAACTCAGGGAGTATGTGGAAAATGTGTTGATTTTATAGCTTTGCACTTTAACTAAAATTAACCTAATTTGCAGAAAGTAAAGATCAATGATTTGGATTGTTGTTTTAGAAAACTAAATTACTAGCTAATTGCAAAATCAAAATTGGATTTTTACTTCAGATTATGAGAATAATGACCACCTTAGGATTCAGTTTCTTTTAACAATTGTGTGAAATTCCAACTAGAAAGAGTTACATAGACATAACTCATGCATAAACAATTGTTGTGATGAAAGGGAACAAAGTACTCGGATTATATGAATGCGAGGTTGTTTCCCGATGATCAATCAATCAATATCCAACCCTAACCCTTCCCGTGATATCTCGATTGCCAACGGCACCAAGAACGTACGATTAAGACTAGAAATTGCTATATCAATTAACAAGCTACAAACAATTATGCATACACCATGATAATCAAGCAAACACAAGTTATCATTCTAGAAATTATGGAACAAACACACAAAAGTTTAGAGAAACCTTCACCTAAGATGATCACCACAAGTTTAGCCGGACATTGTTCGGTTGATCATCATAACATTAAAAGTCAAGTTCATATGAATCAAAAAGAAGAACCAAACGTTTAGAATTGTTTAGAACCAACAAGCATCAGCCAAAATCGCCCCCCAAAGTGCAGAGAAACTGTCCAATCATGAGATAATCCCAAAAGACACCATCAAAACCGTTTTAATGAGCAGTTACAAATCTATCCGCAGCTTCCACCGTAAATTACGGTGCCACCGTAATTTACGGTGGTCTTCAAAGTGTTACGGTGGAACAAGACTGAGTTACGGTGGAGAGATATGTGGATTTCAGGGCCACCGTAAATTACGGTGGCCACCGTAATTTACGGTGGAGCCCTGATTCATATGTTTGGTTCCTTTGTTCCTTCCACGCACGACCCGTTCATCTCCAAACCGTACAAAGCTGCGTTTTCTCCTCTTTTAGCTCCCAAAACATACCTGAAACATAAGCAACTGCAGTTATCTAATTCAAGATAATTACGTGATTAAGTGAAGGATAAATTCGTCTTTTAACATCATTAAGGGTTGTCCTATGGACCACCCGTCACATCCCCATACTTAACCGTTGCTTGTCCCAAGCAACTCATCAAACCATTTTCAAAACAAGTGATCAATGTAAACCAAGCAGAAACATATAGTCCTTTTACTAACCCCCTTTTAAAACCCAAAATAACGCACCCCTCGCTATGTCTCTCATCTCGGTAACAAGTAAGTACTAGCAATATGAGCTAGACACACAAAGGCTAACGGGCGGTTGCACAACTATAGGCTTGTACCTAAATCAATTCTTCTCCTAAAATGTGTCAAACATGAATGCAAATCAAAGGGACTTTCAAGGTTATAACGTGGCTAGGTGTATGGGTAGGAAATGGAATATATATGAAGTAGCGAAAACTTAACCCGGTCTTTTATTACACAAAGAAACAAACAAACAACTACCAAACTAAACTACTATATACAAGATAACTAAACATCACCTTTTTTTTCGTTTTTCATTGCTTTTTCTTTTTTTTTTTCTGATTTTTTTTTTTAACAAACAACTTTCAACATAACATTAAATAAAAATACATGCTACTAAACAATCACTAACACTATAAAACCGGGTCAAGTTGGGTAAATTTTTAGGTAACTAGCTAGGGGGTAACAAACGATAGGCTTTTAGGCACAAAATTGGGCAACTAAATGTCCAAACCCCCGCCCCTCTCGTAACCATGCTCATATATATAACTTATGAGGTCCAACCCCCCAAATCCCACACTCACACTCACACACACTAAAAACGAGGCTACCTAAATGCCCTTATCCTTTTCGCATTCATGTCCAACTAAGGACTCAAACCGTATCAAGGCACAAGTTCTAATGTACCCCCACCCGTAGCCACTCTCATCAAAGATAAGAATTATTTATTTACATGTGTGGATTTAACTCTCACCAAGAATAAAAGGGGTATCAAGGGTTGCCGGTGCATCAATTGGGGTTAATCTAGGGTGTTCAAATTCTCACATCATTTCGCTTGATTTAAAATTTTTTCAAAATCTTCAAAAATTTCCCCCATCCCCACACTTGGGATACATTGACCCCAATGTATGGTTTTAGGAGGATTTGATCACTAAACATCTTTCATATCACCCAAAAGCTCAACACTCCAACCACAAATTTCTTTTTGAATTTTTTTATTTTATATTTTTTTATATTTTTCTTCTTAAAAAAAAACATCACACCGCCAACTCGCACCAACCCAACATAACATCACAACTCAACTACACCACCCAACCACCCGACCATAAACAAAACAAGCTAATAAATATTCACAAAATATACAAGGAAAGAACACGACCTGGCTAGTAATAGCGTGGATGTGGAGGCCCAAAAATGGAAGACATCATGTCATTCCATTCTCCAAATGCAAATGTACCGCTACTACTCCCACCTTGTTGCGGAGCTCCTTCTTGTTGGCGCGGGTCGATCCATTGTGAATGATGAAGCGACGGGGTTGGATACGAAACACTACAATCATACGGTGGTAGAGACGCATAATCCACATGTTGTGGATCCACAACCACCGGCCGCCCGGCGTGCCAATCTGCATGCAATCTTCTTGCTTGATCATCGTGGTATCGATTATTCATTTCCAATTCATGGGAATACGCGTGTGTGCGATTCCATGCCTCTTGACGATCGAAGCTTTGTTTCAAAGACCGCTCCATGCTTGCACTCATCATTGTATGTTGATCAAATAACGTCCGCTCTGAATCCGACCATGACTCAAAAATGGGTGCCGGAGGACGTTGGTTTTCGATAACCTCTTGCATCGTGCCATCATAAGCCCAATTCGGCACATAGGACCGCTCCGTATAATCGTAAAAAGCACCACCATAACCTCTACCTAGGCCCCCTTGGCCTACATTCTCACCACCATGCGGCTCATCCGCTCATCCGCTTCTCCCGGTAGAAGATCCCTTGCACCCACCTTTAATGCTCTCCATCGCTGCCCCTCCGACTTGAGTTTATGGTACCGTTCTGATTGCGTGTAAGTCCAACCAATCCCCAACTTGTCTAAAGTAAAAGGCTGATGCCTTTTTGGCGCCCCTTTATCTTCTGACGTAATTTCCTTTTGTTGCTTCATCAATCCCGTGATGATTCGGCAATATGGGACAATATCTCTTCCCAACTTGTTTCGGCAAATCCATAGGTGGTTCATGATCAAGTATCGGATTGGAAAACGCAGAGACCCATTAAGTAGCGAATAGAGGACAGGTACTTCCGGGTACCTCACTTGCTCCTTGTCCCCCCTTCGCGGAATGACATTTAAAATGCAGATTGCTAGCAACAACTTCGCTTCTATCTTCAAGTTCCTCCGGTATAAAACGCCAGTGTAAGTACCGGGTAAAAACAATGCAGCTAACATATCATTCCAACGAGGATGCTTATCCGATTTGTGATACAAATCATCAAGGCTAGGGATCATGTACTCACGAGCATGTAAACTGTCATACTTCCCCAATTTCTTTAACGTGTCAAATGACATCTCTACCGGGATCCCATTCACTTCACCTATCAACTTCATTTGCGATGGCTTTTCGTATGTGTTGCACTTGAGAGTTGCCATCCATTCTTGAATTTTGTTTATGAACAAGTTCTTGCTATCCTTGTCATAACAACTAAGTGCCGACTCCCATCCTAGAGCGCGAAATTTGGCAAACACACCAAACGGACTAAATTCCACTTCACGAACTTCTCTCTCGCCAATAAATGCAGCAGCTCTGTTTTTCAATCGATTCATACTATCGTGAAAGAGTGTCGGTTGCCAATGCTCCGGTTGGTCTTCCAATGAACCCGACTCCCATTTTGGCTTTTCCGCCGGGTCCAACTCCATTTCTTCCTCGCTTTCACTCTCATCAACTCGACCCAAATATTGCCTCTTTCTCGGTTGTTGTTTCGGTTGCTTGCCCTTATCTTTAGATGAAGAAGACGAACTTGCTCTAGCTCTTTCCTTAGTCTTGACCATTTTTCTACACACATTAAAGCAAAAAACACAACCAAAGACAATAAATTAGACCCTTTTCACCCAAATATCCCCACACTTGCTTGTTACTATGGTTGTAGATACTAGTGAACCAAAACTTTTATAAATCTTTTTCAAAAATTGGGCATGGTGTCTCTACAATGTAGAGATTCCCAAAAAGTTCACTACTTTACCATCAATCCTACATCTACAACTCATAACAATGTTCAAGTAACAATTTTATGACAAAATCTAAGAACAAGCAAGTGGGTATGAACAAATATAAAAAATAACCTCAATCTTCACAATGCATCATCAAAATACAACAAACAAACTTCCATACCTTTGTTTGAAGATGCAAGCACACAAGTGAAACAAAAAACTTCAAAAACCCCCAAAATTTTCGTCACTAGGGTTTGTGATTCGGACCCAAAAACTTCGTTTTTTCGCAAATCTCTTCTCACAATCAGCAAGTTCGTGAAAAATTAGTCAAGTTAGACCTAAATTTCACTTGATTTGGCCAAGAATTGAAGGAGATATGAAGCTTGGAAGGTTGAAGAAAGTTATGGAGATCTTGTGGGTCTTAGAAAGTGATGGATGAGAATAGAAGAATGAGAAAAGTGAAGTGAATATGAGTGGCTGGGGTTAAGTCTCGAAACTGATTATTATTAAGTTTTTTTTTTATGTACATGCAGAAACCGGAAGGACCCATTGTCTCGCCAGGTCCACCGTAAATTACGGTGTGGACCGTAAATTACGGTGGATGCTGGCAACATGTTTCTACCGTAAAACAGGAGGTTCCTGCCATAAAGCCCAAAAATATTCACTGGACACCGTAAATTACGGTGTCACCGTAAGTTACGGTGACACCTGGGAATTCCTGTTTTGCTGAAAAATGCAATTTTAAGTACCTTTTTATATTTTTTTTCAGTTTTTTTTTTCGATTTTTTTGTGTTTTTAAAATTTTTCAAAAACATGTAAAATCACCCTACCCCCTCAAAAGTCCCGTGTTGTCCTCAACACAATGTTAGAGCAATTCGCGACCCGAATGTCCCCACACTTGTTTCAAACACAAGATTCAAGTGAGTACGGTAAATATGCAAACTATACAAAAACAACAAAATGAAATACTAACTATTTACACTACCAAACCTGGGCCTCTCACGGTTGTTCCTCATCGACCGGGCGTAAAATGTAACCCGCTTTATCAAGCTCTAAGTTGTTGATGTCGTTCCCTTCCAAGTATGGCTTCAACCGGTGATCGTTCACTGTTTTTTGTTTCAATGTTTGCTCATCTTGGATATCTACATCACCAAACCTCCCAACTCTCCGAACGACATACGGGCCCATCCATTTGCTTTTAAGCTTGCCCGCAAATATCTTGAGTCTTGAATTGTACAACCAAACCTTTTGACCCACTTCAAAGGTTTTCTTCCTCAATTTTGCATCGTGCACCTTCTTGAGTTTGTCTTTGTAAGCCGATGCACACTCACACGCTTCATCTCTAATCTCTTCGATCTTACTTAATTGCAACTTTCTCATCTTCCCCGCTTCATCATAATCCGCATTCACAGTCTTGATTGCCCAATGTGCTCGATGCGCTAACTCCATTGGCAAATGACAACCTTTTCCATAAACCATCCGATACGGGGTTGTGCCAATTGGAGTCTTGTAGGCCGTTCGGTACGCCCACAATGCATCATCCAACTTGCTCGACCAATCCTTCCTATCCGTTCTAACCGTCTTCATGAGGATTTCTTTGATTTGACGATTGGACACTTCGACTTGTCCACTCGTTTGCGGATGGTAAGGTGTGGCAATCTGGTGATTCACGCTATACCTCTTCAAAAGTTTCCCGAAATTAAAGTTCTTGAAGTGCGAACCACCATCACTTATGATAACTCTTGGAATGCCAAAACGGGAGAAGATGTTGGATTGAACGAATTTACAAACAACCGAATGGTCATTTTTTCTTGTTGCAATAGCCTCAATCCACTTCGAGACGTAATCAACTGCCACCAAAATATATAAGAACCCGTTAGAATTTGGGAAGGGACCCATAAAGTCAATACCCCAAACATCGAATATTTCTACAACCAAGATTGGTTGTAATGGCATCTCATCCCTCTTCGATATGCTTCCCATCTTTTGGCAGTTTACACAATTTCTAGCGAACTCACATGCATCCTTGAAAATTGTGGGCCAATAAAACCCACATGAGAGAACCCGGTAACCCGTTTTATACCCACTAAAGTGACCTCCACATGCAGATGAATGAGCATGGGTCAAAATTTCCATCACCTCCGTTTCGGGCACACACCTCCGAATGACTTGATCCGGCCCGATCTTGAAAAGATCCGGTTCATCCCAAATGTATTGCTTCACTTGGACCATAAATTGTTGTCGACGCTTCTTGGTCCAATGACTTGGGATGGCACCCGTGGCTAAGTAGTTGACATAATGGGCATACCACGGTGCAACAAAGGTGGATACGGCTAAGAGTTGCTCGTCGGGAAAACTTTCATTTATTTCACTTACATCGTCAAGCCCTTCAACCGGAATCCGAGACAAGTGATCCGCCACTACGTTCTCACTTCCCTTTTTGTCTCGGATTTCTAAGTCAAACTCTTGTAACAACAATACCCATCGAATCAAACGAGGCTTCGCGTCCTTTTTCTCCATCAAATATCAGACCGCACTATGATCCGAGTAAACCACTACCTTGCTCCCCCAAATATACGCACGGAACTTATCCAAAGCATACACCACCGCTAATAACTCCTTTTTGGTTGTGGTGTAATTGAGTTGCGCTTCGGATAAAGTCTTGCTTGCATAATAAATCACTACCGGCTTCTTGTCAACCCGTTGACCCAAAACTGTACCAATAGTAGTGTCGCTTGCATCACACATTATCTCAAACGGCTTTGACCAATCCGGTGGTTGCAAAATAGGAGCTTTGACCAAATGTTCCTTCAAAACAGTGAAAGCTTGCATACACTCATTAGTAAAATCAAATGGGACATCTTTTAATAAAAAGTTACATAAAGGTTTGGTGATAACACTAAAACCTTTTATGAAGCGTCTATAGAAACCCGCGTGTCCCAAAAATGACCTTACACCCTTAACATTTTTCGGAGGTGGCAAAGATGCTATTACCCGTATTTTTGCCTTATCCACCTCCATTCCCCTTTCAGAAATTACGTGACCCAACACAATGCCCTCTTGCACCATAAAGTGACTTTTCTCCCAACTAAGCACTAAATTTTTCTCAACACATCTTTTTAAAACTTTTTGTAGTTCGTTGAGACAAGATTCGAAACTAGTGCCAAAAATGGAAAAGTCATCCATAAACACTTCAAGCGACTCTCCAACCATGTCCGAGAAGATACTCATCATACATCGTTGGAAAGTTGCCGGTGCATTACACAAGCCAAATGGCATTCGCCAAAAGGCAAAGGTGCCATATGGACAAGTGAAGGTGGTCTTGTGTTGGTCATCCGGGTGTATTGCTATTTGATTGTAACCCGAATACCCATCCAAAAAACAGTAGTACTTTTGACCCGACAGTTTTTCAATTATTTGGTCAATAAAAGGCAACGGGAAATAGTCCTTAGAAGTGGCGGCATTCAACTTTCGGTAGTCAATACATACACGCCACCCAGTGACCGGTCGGGTGGCAATTTGTTCACCGTTTTCATCTTTGACTACTTGAATACCGGCCTTCTTAGGCACAACTTGGGTGGGACTCACCCAAGCACTATCCGAAATCGGATAGATGATTCCCGCGTCTAACCATTTGATTACCTCCTTTTTTACTACCTCCCGTAGGTTCGGATTCAATCGCCTTTGAGCTTCTCGTGTTGGTTTTGCATCTTCGGTGGTAATAATCTTGTGCATGACGATTGATGGACTAATTCCTTTGAGATCGGCAATCGTCCATCCGATAGCTCCCTTGTTTTCTTTCAAAACTTCCAACAATGCTTGCTCTTGTGCCAACTCTAAATTAGAGGCAATAATGACCGGTAAATGTCATTATCCCCTAAGAAAGCATACTTCAAGTGGCTCGGCAAGTCTTTAAGTTCCAACTTTGGCGGTTCCTCTAACGATGGTTTAGTACCCGAACTTATTTCCGCCGGTAAGCCTTCGAATTGATGAGTCCATGGTGGTCGACCTTCCTTCAAAGCCATGGCATCCTGTTTTTCCTCTTCAACCCGTAGTGCATAAGCATGTACCTGTTCAGAAAAATCACACAAGCAAACATCCATACCATCCTCCTCATACTCATGCAGGTTGCATCCGTCAACTAAATCTGCCATGAAACACTCATCAACACCATTAGCATTAGAATTGTTAGTAAAAACATTCAAGCGCATTTTTCGATTCCCAAAAGTCATATCGACTGTACCAAACCTACAATCGATCATGGCATGCGCGGTGCTAAAAAATGGCCGACCCAAAATGACATTTTGTTGTTGTTTTGGGTCCGCCGATGAGTAGTCCAAGACTAAAAAGTCAACCGGGTAATAAAACTCGTCAATTTTAACAATTACATTTTGAACCATCCCCAGGGGTAGCTTATGAGACAAATCGGCCAAAACAACCGTTGTCTCCACCCTAGCTAACGGACCAAAATCGTATTGGTCATATAAGCCCCCCGGTAAAATGCTAACTCCGGCTCCAAGATCTAGTAACGCCTTTACCATTTGAAAATTACCAACTTGTATGTTAATTAATGGCGTGCCCGGATCTTGGAGCTTAGGAGGAAGCTCCCCATTCAAAACTGCACTCACTTGCCCGGTTAAATCCACCCGCTTAGGCATTTTCTTCTTTTGTTGCCTCTTTTGTGTACATAATTCCTTTAGAAATTTTGCATAGGCGGGTACTTGCTTTATTGCATCAAGGAGTGGAAGGTTAATTTTAACTTGTTTAAACATGTCCCACAACTCTTCTTTTTGGGGACCTCTTGATGCAATAAAATTCTTCTTTCCCGGGTCAAGTAAAGCCGATGGAAACGGGACTTGACTCGGTTCACCCTCAACTTTTTCATTTTTTTTCATGTTCCCCCAAACCCGGGTTGTTAACATTTGATTCTTTAGGTTTAACTAGTGAAACTTCATCATCACTATCATTACCAGTGATGTCCTCAACTACCCCCTCAATCAATTCGGGTGACAAATTGGCTTTAAATTCTTTTCCACTTCTTAAAACACTAACATGATGAACATTAACATTACCTCGTGACGAACCATGTGAAGGATTTACCTTGGTGTCGCTAGGAAGTTGACCTTTGCTCTTCTTCAGTTCCGCCACATTGGTTGCCAATTGACCCATTTGGGTTGTTAGTGATTGGATGCTCTTGTCACGAACTTCATCTTTTTGCATCCGGACTTCATCGAGTTGATTTCGCTTTTGCATCTCCGCTTGCATGCTTTTTAACATTTCCATCATCTCGTTTCCACCCGAAGACCCCCCTTGTTCTTGACCCGGTTGATATTGCTTTTGATACCCTTGGTTGTTCCCACCTCGATATCCACTTTGATTGTTGTAAGGTTGGCGCGAACCAAAGTTACCTTGGCTACCTTGAAAGTTCGGGTTAGCTTGATTTGAAGAGTTCCCATACCGAAAATTTGAGTGGTTCCTCAACCCGGGGTGATAAGTATTAGAATTCATGTTGTAATTTCTACCACCCCCTCCTTGACCTTGAACCGCATGAACTTCTTCATATTGCCCTTCCACCATTCCTTGGCAATTTTCAGCCGCATGACCTATTTCATTGCACAATGCACAAACATCATAAATTTGGTTAGTGGTTTGAACATTACCATCATCTATTGCGTGCACTTGAGGTCGGGTAACGGCCGGTCATGCTCTCCTCGATGCTTGAGCTTTCCTCTTTGAAGTGATTGCCATTTGCTCCAAAAATTCCCAATCGTCATTCTCGTAATTTGTACCAAAAGACCCATTTGTAATGGACATCAAATCACGAGCATCTTCGGCACTTAATCCCTCGTGGAAGGCATTCATCAACTCCCAAAGTTCAATTCCATGATGAGGACAATTCTTGATCATCATGTTGAAACGCTCAAAGGCTTCATGAAACATTTCGCCTTGTTGTTGTTGAAAACTTCTCAACCCCTTCCTAGCATCGTTGGTCTTTTGAGCGGTATAAAATTCATCTAGGAAAATTTGTTGCATTTCCGCCCGAGTATAAATCGATGCTGAAGGCAAAGTATAGAACCACTTCTTTGCCTTATCCTCCAACGAAAATTGAAACAAGACTAACTTGACATCATCGGCCGAAAAACCTTGGCTCCCAAGAGTATTGCAAATTGAGTCTTAGGCCTCCAAATGGAAATAAGGCTCCTCTGTTGCTAGCCCCTTATATTTTGGCAAACTTTGTAAGGAATTAGTCCTTACTTCAAAAGTTCTTCCTTGGTTGTTGTGAGGAATAACCACCGGTGAAGGGTTGTGAGTAATTACTGGCCTAAAATGTGCTTCAATTCCCCTCGCATGTTCTCTAAGATGCCTTCTTGGTACACCAAACCGACCCCTTGGATGAACAGGACCCATTGGTCTTGGTATATGCCCTTGTGGTGCGAATGGTTGTTGAAATTGATGTTGTGGCATCGGTGGGTGTTGAATTGGCCTTTGGAATTGTGGTTGTACATTTTGTGGTCGAACTTGTTGCAATGGTGTAGGGCGTTGCATTGGTGGCCCTTGTGGCCTTGGCCGAATATGTTGTGGTATGGGTTGTTGTTGTTGTGGCATTCCACCAACACTTGCCATTCCTTGAGGTTGACCTTGCATATAACCAAACTCTCCTTGATCACCATCACCCCCATAAGCGTAAGCATACCCGTCTTCATCATAACCCTCATATCCCTCCTCATATCCATCTCCCCCTATTCCCGAAGATTGCCCAAATGGAAGGGTTGAGTATTGAAAACCCGATTGGTTCGATGGTCTAAATGTAGAAGTTGCATGAACGACAGTTGAACCTTGGGGTAATGTATATGTTGAGGATGATTGACCTGAAACTGGGAAGAAATGAGTGAGTGGTGGAATCGTAGTAGAAGGGTTAAAAGTCAATGTAGGTTCTTCTTGAGTGGTAATGGGTTGGGTGATGTTGGTTGGTGTAACATTGTGAGGTTGAGTAGGATTGGTAGTGGTGTTTGGAATAGTAGTGTTTGGTGAAGGTTGAGTGGATGATGGTATGAATGGTGGTATAAGTTCACCCGTAGTGGGTGCTGGTGGTGGTGGATCCATGTATCGAATTGGTGTGATTGGTGTAGTGGGTGTTGTTGGTGAACCGCTTATTTTGTTTTCTCTTAACAAAATTCTATTTCCTCTTAATGCCCGCTCAATTTCTGGATCAAACGCCAATGGTGAAATCTTGTGAGAGCTCCTAGTACGCATGCACCTGTGAATACCTGCACACTAACACACCCAGCGTAAACCAGAAAAATAACAAATTTAAAAAGAACAAAAATAACACACGTTGCGCACTACTCCCCGGCAACGGCGCCAAAATTTGACGTGATGTCGTGGTCACAAACAAATTTAATCCAAATAACAACTATAGATAGTGGTAAATGGGTATCGAACTCAGGGAGTATGTGGAAAATGTGTTGATTTTATAGCTTTGCACTTTAACTAAAATTAACCTAATTTGCAGAAAGTAAAGATCAATGATTTGGATTGTTGTTTTAGAAAACTAAATTACTAGCTAATTGCAAAATCAAAATTGGATTTTTACTTCAGATTATGAGAATAATGACCACCTTAGGATTCAGTTTCTTTTAACAATTGTGTGAAATTCCAACTAGAAAGAGTTACATAGACATAACTCATGCATAAACAATTGTTGTGTTGAAAGGGAACAAAGTACTCGGATTATACGAATGCGAGGTTGTTTCCCGATGATCAATCAATCAATATCCAACCCTAACCCTTCCCGTGATATCTCGATTGCCAACGGCACCAAGAACGTACGATTAAGACTAGAAATTGCTATATCAATTAACAAGCTACAAACAATTATGCATACACCATGATAATCAAGCAAACACAAGTTATCATTCTAGAAATAAAGGAATAAACACACAAAAGTTTAGAGAAACCTTCACCTAAGATGATCACCACAAGTTTAGCCGGACATTGTTCGGTTGATCATCATAACATTAAAAGTCAAGTTCATATGAATCAAAAACAAGAACCAAATGTTTAGAATTGTTTAGAACCAACAAGCATCAGCCAAAATCGCCCCCCAAAGTGCAGAGAAAGTGTCCAATCATGAGATAATCCCAAAAGACACCATCAAAACCGTTTTAATGAGCAGTTACAAATCTATCCGCAGCTTCCACCGTATATTACGGTGCCACCGTAATTTACGGTGGTCTTCAAAGTGTTACGGTGGAACAAGACTGAGTTACGGTGGAGAGATATGTGGATTTCAGGGCCACCGTAAATTACGGTGGCCACCGTAATTTATGGTGGAGCCCTGATTCATATGTTTGGTTCCTTTGTTCCTTCCACGCACGACCCGTTCATCTCCAAACCGTCCAAAGCTGTGTTTTCTCCTCTTTTAGCTCCCAAAACATACCTGAAACATAAGCAACTGCAGTTATCTAATTCAAGATAATTACGTGATTAAGTGAAGGATAAATTCGTCTTTTAACATCATTAAGGGTTGTCCTATGGACCACCCGTCAACTTGCAGAAAGATTGATAGATGCTTACAGTGTTAGACAAGAGACAGAGTTTGAAGACTGATCAAGACTGAAGATGTGTCATGATAAAGACTCGACACTGAAGACTTCGTCAACATCCAAGGGGGAGTCTGTTAATGCACTATGTTTATTGACTTCGTCTTGTATCGAGTTATGTAATAGGATAGAATGAACAGTGCTCGAGTTGCTAGAAACTGATTTTAGTGGATTAGCTTGTAATTTCGTTTGAAGGTGTCCTTGCCCATTTCAAACGAAATTATCACTCCTATATATAGGGGAGCACTTGTGTCATTTGTAAGTAAATTAGGTTGTGTGATTCGGTAACGAAGTGCTGTCGGATTGTCTCCAGGTGCTGTAATTCTATCAGATTAATACAAGAGACATTTATAATTACATTGAGCATCCGTTTCATTGATTCCGCCTTTGATTCGGATAAACAACTCTTCTGATCGACTCATTCGGGTCATACAACGATCCTACACCCGTTCCCAGGTGAACTCTGGGCCACGGCGCGAGTTCCAATGAACTCGTACGATAGGTATCTGGCTACGTTTGAGGACTTTGATTTCTCGATCCGTGATCTCAATCGGTTCCTCAATAAAGTGTAGCTGTTCGTCAAAAGTGAGTTCCTTGAAAGGGATGATGAGTGTTTCATCTGACAGACACTTCTTCAGATTAGACACGTGAAAGACATTGTGCACTGCACTCAGTTCTTCCAGCAGATTCAATCTATAAGCAACCTTACCGATCTTCTCGGTAATTTCGAATGGTCCAACATATCGCGGATTTAGCTTGCCCCGTTTTCCAAAACGAACCACGCCCTTCCAGGGTGAGACTTTAAGTAGAACCCGGTCACCGACCTGGAATTCTAGCGGTTTCCTACGCTTATCAGCGTAACTTTTCTGATGGTCACGAGCTGCCGCCATGCGTTGTCTGATCTGGGCAATCCTTTCCGTAGTCTCGACTATGAGTTCCGGGCCAGTAATTTGGCTTTCGCCAACTTCCGCCCAACATAAGGGTGATCGGCATTTACGACCGTATATTGCCTCAAAGGGTGCTGCCTGAATGCTAGTGTGGTAGCTGTTGTTGTAGGAGAACTCTACCAATGGTAAGTGTCGTTCCCACCCGTTTCCAAAATCAATAACACATGCTCTCAGCATGTCTTCAAGCGTTTGAATGGTACGTTCCGTTTGACCATTGGTCTGTGGGTGGTAAGCAGTACTTATGTCCAGACGTGAGCCAAAAGATTTATGCGTAGCTTACCATAGTTCAGATGTAAAGCGTGGGTCACGGTTTGAAATGATAGAGGTTGGCACTCCGTGCCTAGCAACTATTTCCTTCAAGTAGATTGCAGCAAGCTTTGAATACTTATCGGTTTCCTTGATCGCGAGGAAATGTGCAGACTTGGTTAGGCGGTCCACGACAACCCAGATAGTGTCGTTCCCGCTCTGAGATTTTGGCAAGCCTGTGACGAAATCCATGGAAATTTGCTCCCATTTCCATTTTGGCAGTTTCGGTTATTGCAACAAGCCTGACGGCTTCTGGTATTCGACCTTGACTCTAGCACAGGTCAAGCACTTGCTAATGTAGGTTGCTATGTTGGCTTTCATTCCTGGCCACCAATATGCAGTCTTTAAGTCGTGGTACATCTTATCCGAACCAGGATGTACTGAGTAACGAGACTTATGTGCTTCATCCATCACAAGCTCGCGTAAGTTTCCATAAAGTGGGACCCATATACACCCAGTTACGTAGTAAGCACCGTCTTCTTTTTGTTCTAATCGCTTCCTTGACCCGCGTAGGGACTCCGCCCTGATGTTCTCTGGTTTTAATGCTTCAACCTGAGCATCTCGTATCTGAGTAGGGAGGTTAGATTGGATGGTAAGTTGTAACGCTCGCACACGCTTAGGTGTAGTGTCCTTTCGACTGAGGGCGTCCGCCACAACATTGGCTTTGCCCGGATGGTACTTGATTGCGCATTCGTAATCATTCAAGAGCTCGACCCATCGACGTTGTCGCATGTTTAACTCCTTTTGCTTAAAGATATGCCCGAGACTCCTATGATCGGTGTAAATGGTACACCTGGTACCATACAGGTAATGTCTCCATATCTTAAGAGAAAAAACCACTGCTCCCAACTCCAAGTAGTGCGTAGTGTAGTTCCTTTCGTGAATCTTAAGTTGTCGAGAAGCGTAAGCGATAACTTTCTCGCGTTGCATCAACACGCAACCGAGCCCATGAATAGACGCATCGCAGTAAACCACAAAGTCGTCGATACCTTCAGGTAACGAGAGAATAGGAGCACTACAGAGATTATCCTTTAGCTTCTGGAAAGCAGACTCCTGAGCATCATTCCACTTGTAAGCAATACCCTTCTGGGTGAGAGTCGTGAGGGTTTGAGCGACCTTTGAAAATCCCTTGATGAATCTACGATAGTATCCTGCCAATCCCTAGAATTGGCGAACTTCGGTCGGTGTCTTAGGTGTAGGCCAATTCTTTATAGAGTCGATCTTAGCTGGATCGACATGTATTCCATCTTTATTGACCACGTGTCCAAGGAAGTGGACTTCTCGAAGCCAGAAGTCACATTTCGAGAACTTGGCGTACAATTGTTCATTGCGAAGGAGTTCGAGAATAAGACGCAGGTGTTGCTCATGCTCCTCTTGACTTTTCGAGTAGATTAAGATGTCGTCGATAAACACAATCACGAACTTGTCGAGGTAGGGTTTGCACACTCGGTTCATGAGATCCATAAAGACCGCAGGCGCGTTGGTCATTCCAAAAGGCATGACAAGAAATTCATAGTGACCATAACGGGTTCTGAAAGCAGTCTTGGAGATATCCTCGTCGCGGACTCTCAACTGATGATAACCTGATCCCAGATCGATCTTGGAGTAGTAGCTTGATCCTTGCAATTGATCGAATAGATCGTCGATGCGTGGGAGTGGGTAACGGTTCTTGATGGTATCCTTGTTCAGCTCAGGATAGTCGATGCACATACAGAATGTGCCGTCCTTCTTCTTGACAAAGAGCACTGGCGCTCCCCAGGGTGACGAACTAGGACGGATAAATCCTTTGTCCAACAGTTCTTGCAGTTGTGTAGAAAGTTCCTTCAGTTCTGCGGGAGCTAGTCGATAAGGTGCACGAGCTATAGGTGCTGCTCCGGGAGCTAGTTCAATTTGGAATTCAACCTGACGGTGAGGAGGGAGTCCAGGTAGTTCTTCAGGAAATACCTCGGGATAGTCGCGTACAACTGGAAAATCTTCGATCCTCTTTTCCTTTTCCTGTGTGTCGGCGAAAAGTGCTAAGATAGCGGTGTGCCCCTTTCGTAAACACTTCTGGGCTTTTAAGAATGAAATGATGCCTGTGACTTCTCCGCCTTTGTCACCTTGAACGATAAGGGCTTTGCCAGAACGACGGGGAATACGAACCATTTTCTCTTGACAGAGAATTTCAGCCCGATGTTTGGATAACCAATCCATACCAATGACGACGTCGAAGCTTCCAAGAACGATAGGGAAAAGATCGATGCTAAAGGTCTGACCAGACAATACTAGTTTGCAGTTACTTATCACGTGTGAGGCCTCAATGTTTCTACCATTCGCTAACTCGACGGTATGCTTAGATCTTAATAACGTAGACGTATGCTTAAGCTTCTTACTAATACGTAGGGATACATAGCTAGCATCGACTCCAGAATCAAATAATACAGAAACATAACGATCATCGAGTAGGAACTTACCCGCCACGACGTTGGGATCATTCCTAGCTTCTCCAGCTCCAATCACAAAAACCCTTCCTCTTGCGCCATTTCCAGCATTGTTATTGTTTTGATTGTTGTTTCCAGCGCCTTGATTGTTGTCGTTCTGATTTAACTGGGGGCAGTTCCTCTTAATGTGCCCCTCAGCTCCACACTGGAAACAACCCTTGATATTCCCATGATGTTGCTGCTGCTGTGGTTGGACCTGCCCTGCGGGACGAGGACTCCTACAATCCCTGGCCTCATGCCCCATCTTGTTGCATCGCTGACACTTGTTCCTGGCACAGGGCCCATTGTGTTTTCGGCCACACTTGTTACATTTGGGGAGATGGCCCTGGTAGCCTCCCTACTGTTGAGGGCCCTTGTTGTTTTCAGTTTTCTTTTGCTGGGCTGGGGCCTGAGTAGGGTTAGCATCCTTACCCTGCTTTACATCCCACTTTCGTTTGTGATCACTAGAAGTTCCAGGAGTAGCACTGATCCTTTTAGGTAGCTTGCCCTGTTCCACAGCCTGATCAGTGAGGTTGTGAGCAAAACGGATGACTGGCTGAATCGTAGTGAGGTTGGCTGAGGTCACATGGCTCTGGATTTCTGGAACTAGACCCTTGAGGTAGAGCTCGATTCTTCGATAAGCAAGTCGAGACATGTTAGGGCAGAGGGCAGCGTAATCATTGGACTGCTTGGTGTAGGTCGCAATCTCTGATCCAACCATCTTAAGCTCGAAGTACTCGTTTTCAAGCTTGTGGATATCATCCCTGTGGCAGTACCCTTCCTTGATCATGTCCTTGAAATCTTCCCACGCAGTAGCATTAGCAGTTTCCAAACCAAGCATCTGAATCTGCGCTTTCCACCATGAAAGCGCATTTCCTTCAAGCGTACCAGTAGCAAACTTCACCCAATTAGCAGGGGGACACTCGCAGACAGCAAAAACAGCTTCGGCCTTCTCAATCCAGTGTAGAAGACCTATGGCACCCTCAGTGCCATTGAAAGGGAGAGGCTTGCAATCCATGAAAGTTTTGAAAGTACAAACACGTGGTTGCACAGGTGCATGCTGACCTCCAGGGTGAGCTATGAAAGCTGCAGCCACCGTGTTGATCATGTTAGTGAATTGAGCCTGAGTCATGTTAACGTTTCCTCTTCCGCGTCCACTCATTGTCTTCATAACCAGAAAACACAGTATGAGTGTGATGTCGTAATGTAGCGAGAATGAGATAGAAGAGGGGTGTATCTATCTAGCTAGGTATACCAGTACGTATAGTAGAACATAATGCATAAAGTAAACAAGCAAGTAAACACAAGTCCAAGCTATGGGGTCTAGTATGTTGAGTCTTGCCCTTGGAGTGTAGCGTCGTCACGAGTCACGGGTTATAGTCTGGTTTTTCTTAAAAAGACTTCCTTTTTAAAACCGAGTTCACTATAACCAATGGCTCTGATACCAATCTGTCACACCCTCAAAAATCACATGCGGAGTACCACCGCGAGGCGTGTGACATGACCAGGATCCAGCCACTAATTATACTGAGCATTTAGTTAATAATAATATTGTTCACCAACCACAAAGGTTAGTAAATACCATAGTCAAAGTTCAAAGATTAAGTTCGAGTAACGGTTTAAGTAAAGAGCAGAAGCATAGACAAAACGGTTTAAAATAAAGTTCATAGTTCAGGTTTATTTAGAACCCAACACATGGGTTAAGACGACCACTACACATCCCCAAGCTGCAAGCTCCTGAGTCAAAAGGTACCTGCAAAGCATGCAGTAGGGTATCAACATAATGTTGGCGAGTTCACGAGATATCCAATTTTAACTTCTCGAAAACGTAGATTGTTTAGATAGAGCATTTATATTCACGTCATGGGGAGCTACCCCATATGAAAGCTTACTAAACTGGCGTTACCGAAACTGTTGACAAGAAGATTTTTGTGCCCCGAGTCAATGTCTATCGTCTTTGACCAAGATGCAAGGTCTACTAGTTCACGCCCGATCTCCCCCGGTCACGGTGTGAGGTTGTCAAACCTAATAGCGCTATCAACTAATAACCCGTTCGCCCCTGGCGATTAATCGGTACTATAAGCAGGGACTTTACATGATAGAGATTCGTTTAGTTTTGCTAGTTGTGATATAAATAATATCCAAACGTATCTCCCCCGGAAATAGTAATTTAAAATATACCCATTCGCATTTTCCCCCGGAAATATTAGTTTGAAAGCATTCTTTAGTTTGTCCGTGTCCCTTCTTGGGACGCATGCTTTTAGTGTGTGAACTCACCTTGGGTTGCTCGGCAGATTAGTTTACTTGGTCAAGCACGCTGGTCACCACGTCCTAGCATGGTTACCAGTATAGGTCAGGTTTGGGTACAGGCAAGTCACATATATTTTACACATAAGTTAACACATAGCATACATAACATACAATTATCTTTTAAGTTATTGGGCCTGTTCTAATCCTTAATCGGTCAATCAGCACATGGCACAGTAGCACAGATACAAGCCCAGAACACGTTGTCACATTTGGTGGCCCAATAACCGAGTCGGACAGCCCAGTGGAGACCAGGTGATCTCGACTCGAGATCATGCGGTCTCGAGTCGCAACCAAGGGGTCTCGAGCTGGTCTCGAGTCGCAACCTCTGCTCTCGAGTGATGTATATATGAGTAGCAACCTTGGAGGTCTCGAGTTCAGTCTCTAGTCGAGATCATGAAATATCGAGTCGAGAAGTAGATAGTCTCGAGTCCTTGTTGTCTGCTGCTTAGTCTCGAGTTGTCTCTTTGATGGTCTCGAGTCGAAACCGGGGGTCTCGACTCACACACCTGTCCAACTTGTACTATCCAATAGAATTTCATTTCCATGATCCTATGTACTAACCAATACAATTTCACCAACATGTTTTCTTGTCTAACACTAAATCAAAACGGATCAAACAAGCATTTTTCAAATGTTCCACACATATTCATCCCATATTCATACTGTTCTTCATTAAATTCATCCAATTAAACCACCTCTTCTTATTTAAATTTATCCAAGAATCATGTGAACATATATCACGACAATCTTGTAAACCATCATCAACACACATTTGTTCTATAATATCAACATGAATCGGGTGGTCATTAACATCCTAAACTATCAATCATTTATCATTCAAATCATTCCTAGCAAGACATTTTTATACAATAGTTCACACTTTAATCGTCACTTAAACATTCAAAGCAAACATCTTAATAAACAACCCATTTATTCAACAAGTAGTGTCATCATGCATCCTAAAGTTACCCAAAGATTAACAAAACTACAAAACACTAACCGGTTGAATATGGAGGGTATGGAGAGTCGGTGAAAGAAGTTCCGAGTGAGGGTAATGAGCTTGATCCAAGAGTCTTAATGCTACGGGTTGAATCCGAGAGAGAGAGGAGATGTTGAGGCTTAGGGTTTTAGTGAGAGAAAGATGAGAGGAGAGGGAGAGGGAGAGGGAGAGTGTGTGAGAGTGAGGGAGTGTTGGTTGCCCAAAAATGGCAAGGTCGGCTAGGAGCATGGGTTTTATGCTCGTTCCATGTTGGTGCACCCTAATGGGCTCTGAATGGATTAAAGGAGGGGTGCGGCCCAAACGGCCCGACAGTTCGAGTCGGGTTCGTGGTCTCGGCTCACTTATATATATATATATTACATACACCTAATTTAATATAAGCATCACATAATACATCAAGATAATTCACAAATCTTCATTTAATAGTATATGCACACATAATGCTAAACAAGGAGGTTGCTCGGGAAAACCTAGAGTGTCACAATAAACCCAAATAAATAAAACATAAATTTCTTCTTTTATTCAGGTATTTATAGCCACTTTATTTAAGTTTTCAGTGCTCCATAGCTGGCTTCTATTATCTCTACAATAGTTTACCTGAAACACGTTTTGAAAACATTTTATCAGTAATAAATACTGGCGAGTTCATTCCATTTTTATAAAAATGTATTGTTATACTTTACAACATTACGAGTTTTTATAATTGTTTATATTTACCCAACTCAATCAGTATTTGTCACATGGTGGCAGTTCCGATGTGACAGTGGTCGTATCACTCATTGGTTCACTTTCGTCCAATAGTGAATTTATCAAGTAATTATATTTTACTATTATTCAAAGTGTCTGTCACTAGGCGATTCCCGTAACGGTGGTCATATCACTGTTGATCATTCTTTCAACTAGTGACTCTGTTCATATCACTGTTGATCATTCTTTCAACTAGTGACTCTGGTCATTACACTGTTGATCATTCTCTCAACTAGTGTCTGTGGTTATAACATTGTTGATCATTCTCTCAACTAGTGCCTTTGGTCATGTCACTGTTGATCATTCTCTCAACATGTGACTCTGGACTTAGTAGCGTCCCATGACATTACTTTGTCAAATATATTTTCTATGGCACGAAACCAATTAGCCCAGAAAATGAAATATATCATTTTCTGTCAATTTAATAGCTATAACTTTTTCAAATATAATATATTAATTAAATAATTGTGATACAATTATTTAATATATTAACGGGACTAAGATTTAAAATATAATTCCCGATATATATATATATATATATATATCTTAATATATTAAAAGTTAAATCTACACCCTGCATATTTCCTATATTTTTTTTCTTTATAAAATCTAATGAACCTAACCATTATATATATAATCTTTTATAAACGTATTTTTTATGAAGAAACAATATAATGATTATATAAATGTTTTGTTATTTATAATATGTAATATATTTTAGTGGTATTACAATAAGATATAATAATTAGTTAACAACAAAACAACTAACGTAGCACAACTTCAATATATATATATTTATATAATTTTGGCTCTCATACTAGTTTTACAACACCAACAACGTTGTAGATATAGATATGTATTAAAGATCAATGTATATAAGTTCTTAAAAAATTAACTAATATGGGAAACAAAAGAATTTTTCTTGTGAGAGCCCAGTTATACTATTTTTCTAAATGTTATTTTTTTTATAGAAATTATGTTGGCTCCTGTGATACCCTTAAAAATCTATGAACATAAATTTTATTATGGTATACATCAATGTTTATAGTTTATAATATACTATATTACATATTAAATATAATATCTAAACCATATTTGAACATTGAATATAATGCTATATATTTTTTTATAGCAAAACCATAAATAAAGGTCTAAATATATTATTACTAATATATAGCATTGAATGTTCATGCCTCCACTAAACCATATTAAACCATATTTATGCTACTATTGGCTAACTATTTGGCCAATAGTAACGAGAGTCAAATAATGTATAAAACCTTCCATATCGATAGTTATTGCAAAATACAAAAATTTAATCACTGTTAGTATAACTAATAAATATTTAGGATTTTGGAAAGCATTTTTAAATATGACTGTATCACAAAAAAGTGATTAAAAGGAGAATGACTCACTTTGTAACTTTAGGGTTCAACTAAAAGCCTCCTGGTAGAATCTTGGGTATAACTCATGAGCTATTTAATAAAATATATAATGCACTCGTGTTAAATATAATAACCCAGTTCAACTTTATCCCTACGTCACGAGACAGAACCCCAACGAACTTAGTCGGGCAGAGCTTTGACATGCGTTATGGGGCTCCATATCAATCGGAATGGGTATCAGTGATCAGGGGTTAAAACACTTAAAACGGGGCAGGGCTTTGGAGTATAATAGGTATAATGTTTAAGAAGTTTTAGAAATAAAAAGAGACAGAAGGAAAAATAGAGAGAGAGAGAGTAGAAAGATGGAAAAGAAAACTTCGTATTTATAGATGAAGTGAGCTTGAAGCTCACAGCTTCACCTTCACCTCCACGTTGACACATATACTTAAGTGATAAGTTTACATTTTTTTTAATTATTTTATCCAAAAAATAGGACACGTAAACAATACTAGTTTCAAATGTATATATGTTGTTATTATTTTATTATTATAATTAATTCAGCTGCTTCACTTATTTGGCGCTCATAACTTCTAAAATATGACGTTTTATAAAACAATAAATATGTCTTTGTAACGAGAATATTTGTATCTACATTTTGAACCAAGTTTCATTAAAAACGGAGTAGATGCAAATATAATGTATTTTTATAATTAAATTATTAAAGGGTCCCTAGGCCCGTCTAGGTACTTCATATTTCTAACATTCAACTTACCCGTAATCTACCCGTCTAATAATATAAGTTTTATATACTTTATTTTAAAATAGAAAATAGAAATGTCACACATATACACCTATTAATTAGTATAACATTCCAACCAATTAAATATAAAATAGTTTTTAAAACTATATGGGTTGAATAAAAATAAAACTAGTTACTAGTGGTTAATAAATTTAAATAAACGTATAATTCTTATATAAAAAAATGGATATGTTACAATGCCCCAGCCGCATTTATGGACATGATGAACCGAATATGTAAACCATATTTGGATAAATTCATAATTGTCTTTATAGATGATATTCTTATCTATTCTAAGAGTAAAGAGGAACATGCAAAGCATTTGCACGCACTTTTAAGTCTATTAAGAAAGGAAAAGCTTTACGCTAAATTTTTAAAGTGCGAGTTTTGGTTAGAGCAGGTACAGTTTCTTGGACACTTAGTTAACCATGAAGGAATTCATGTGGATCCAACAAAGATCGAGGCGATTACCAAACGGAAAACCCCTGAGTCACCTACCGAGGTTAGAAGTTTCTTAGGATTGGCCGGTTATTATAGAAGATTTATTCAAGATTTTTCTAGAATAGCCATTTCTTTAACTAAGTTAACCTGTAAATCCATTAAGTTCGAATGGGGACCAAAGCAAGAAGAAGCCTTTAGAATTCTTAAGCAAAGACTAACCCACGCACCCATATTAACGTTACCAGAAGGAACTGAAGACTTTGTAGTTTATTGTGACGCTTCTAAATTAGGTTATGGATGTGTGTTGATGCAACGCCAAAAAGTTATAGCTTACGCATCTAGACAACTTAAGAATCATGAAGAGAATTATTCAACCCATGATTTAGAGTTAGGAGCTATAATTTTTGCCCTTAAGATTTGGAGACATTACCTTTATGGTAGTAAGTTTACCATATTTACTGATCATAAAAGTTTAAAGTATGTTTTTGGGCAAAAAGAATTGAGTATGAGACAAAGACGCTGGATGGAGATGCTTAGTGATTATGATTGTAATATCCAGTATCATGAAGGAAAAGCAAATGTAGTGGCAGATGCTTTAAACCGAAAGTATCACGAAAAGCCAAAAATGGTACGTTCTCTTAAATTAAATCTGCAAGTAGATTTAAATGATCAAATTAGAAAAGCACAAGAATCAGTAATCAAGGATGATACTGAAAAATTTAAAAGGAATGATTAAGGAATTAGAACAAGGAACATATGGAATTTGGAGATTCCATAAAAAGAGAATGTGGATACCTAAATTAGGGAACCTGCGTCATCGTATATTAGAAGAAGCCCATAAGTCTAAATATACAATGCATCCAGGAAATGATAAAATGTATCAGGATTTAAGAAAGCATTTCTGGTGGATAGGAATGAAAAAGGATATAGCAGCTTACGTTTCTAAATGTTTAACTTGCTCACAAGTTAAAGCTGAACACCAGAAACCCTCAGGTTTGTTACGGCAGTTAGAAATGCCAGTTTGGAAATGAGAATTGATAACAATGGATTTTGTTACCAAATTACACAAAACAAGAAAAGTTAATGATACAATCTGGGTGATTGTAGATAGACTAACCAAGTCAGCTCATTTTCTACCAATGAAAGAAACATTTAGTATGGAACAATTAGCTAAATTGTATGTAAATGAAATCGTTTCTTTACATGGAATTCCTTTATCAATTGTTTCTGATAGGGATAGCCGTTTTACCTCTCATTTTTGGACAAGTTTCCAAAAAGCCATGGGAACCAAGTTAAATCTAAGCACAGCATATCATCCTCAGACAGACGGACAAAGCGAAAGGACAATTCAGACAATGGAAGACATGCTTAGAGCTTGTGTAATTGATTTCGGAGGTAATTGGGACGACCACTTACCATTAATAGAATTTTCTTATAATAATAGTTATCACACGAGTATCAATGCTGCACCATTCGAAGCACTTTATGGAAGAAAGTGCCGAACCCCAGTCTGTTGGGCAGAAATTGGGGAAAAGCAACTATCTGGACCTGAGCTAGTGCAAGAAACAACCGACAAGATCATTCAAGTCAAGGAACGACTGAAAGCAGCACGTGATCGACAGAAGAGCTATGCTGATAACCGACGCAAACCACTGGAATTCCAAGTAGGAGATAAAGTGTTGTTGAAAGTCTCTCCTTGGAAAGGAGTGGTAAGATTTATCAAAAGAGGAAGCTAAGTCCCAGGTATGTTAAACCTTTTGAGATTATTAGAAGAATATGACCTGTAGCCTATCAGCTACAACTGCCAGAGGAAATGGCAGGAATACATGATGTATTTCATGTATCAAATCTCAAGAAGTGCTTAGCCGATGAATCACTGATGGTACCTCTTAAGGATATAGAGGTAAATGAACAACTCAAGTTTATAGAAAGGCCTCTACAAATTGAAGACAGGAAAGTTAAGAATCTCAAGCACAAGAGATTAGTTCTGGTCAAAGTGAAATGGGACTCCAAAAGAGGACCAGAGTACACATGGGAGCTTGAATCAGAAATGCAAAACAAATATCCACACTTGTTCCAGTAGATCTTGAGGACGAGCTCTAAAACAAGGTGGGGAGGATATAACAACCCTAAATAAACCGTCACCCTCATAAATTTTTCGACACCCTAAAAATATTTAAAATATCCCAATATGCTCTAAAATACACCCCGTATATGAAAACCGAGCTCGAAATATGACATAGCATTAAAAATAATTAAAAAACAAAGAAATTAAGTTTTAGGCGGGCCGCGTAAGCCTTCGCTTAACCCTTACGCGGGCCGCGACAAGGTGAAAGCTGGCGAAACCCTGGGCCACCACGTGGCCCGCTGATGACCCAGATCACCTAAACCCTACCCGGGCTACTACACGGGCCGCGTAGGCCCTGGTCTTGTTTAACGCGGGCCGCGAGAAGGGCCAAATCAGGCCCTATAAGTAGCATGCATTGGCCTTCAGTCAGAAATCGTTCACGAATACTTTCTCTCTCGAATTTCTTAAGGAATAGGCATAATTTCGGGTATAATACCCCCCTAAATAACGAAGTTCTGCTCCGTTGTAAGTATCATAACCCCTGGATATGTATTAGATACTCTGCCCGATTGATCTAGGGTTCCGTAACGGCTGTCGTGGTTTTGCCCGACGTAGTCGTTGGAATGTCGTCTCGGGGAGGGTATTACTAATGTTAAAATGGGTTATTATACTAACACGTGTGCATCTGTGTAAATTATAGATTGTCACCAGGAAACACTAAAGGATAATCTAAGACAGCAATGTGAGTAATCTCCTTTTTGCAAATTGTTTTTACAAAACCTCACTTAATTAATTATATATTAAGCAGTTATTGAGTATTTGTAAGGATACAATTATCGTCGGTATGTTGGGGTTTTGTATACAAAATTTGTTACTGGAGGGGTAACATTTCCACAAGTCGGGTCTGACAGTACCGCGGGTGGTAATTGATATAACTTGGAAACAAATATAATTGGGAGATCGCCCTCAATACTGTACAATGGATTTTATTAAAACTTGATTGAACTGGGATTCACTCACCAGTATTTCCCACTGAAAAAATGTTTTTAAACGCGTTTCAGGTAACAAAATGTGAAAACCAAATAGAAGCCAGCTGGACAGCACTGAAGGCTTGGAAAAGTGGCAATAAAGTTACCTAAAAAGAAATAGATGTTTTTATTAAATAAAAATAGGATTTATTCCTATGAAAATGTGTGTACTTAAAACTTGGGTTTTATCCCATGTGTTTAATATTATGAAAGTGTGGTATTTTACTATGATCAAATATTTCCTAACTACGGTCCTGATGAAAATTCCGCTGCCAAAATTAGACAATACCAGATACCACCGAAACTGGCTCGCGGCCGCCCGTTCCTGTATTTGAATAGGGGGACGGGGGTTGCGTCAGTTCTCCTTGTGACCACCCTCCGGCGTAAGAATAAGTACTGTTCTGAGGAGAATAGTGTGTGTTGAAGGTAAAATAGAGAGAGAGCAGAATGTTAAACCTGAAGGAGGAGTCCTCTATTTATAGCCGAAGGATGAAGGAGGGAAGAGGCGACCTGCCAGCTGCCAGCGAGCGCCAGCTGTCCGACCAAGAGGAATATCCTCTTGGTCTCCTCTGTTGTTACCAGAGTAGTGGATGACGTGGCGCGCCCTTATTCGTCTAGTTAGGAGAATTTTGGTAGTGGTTGTCGGCCTGTCCTATAGATATCGTGCAGGTCCAGCTGGCGTCCTTCTATAGGTGACACATTTCGTCCTTTATGTCTGGGAGAACATCTTTTATGTCACGTGCGATTTCTTCCAGAAGCTTCTGGATGCATCCTACTGATGTAGGCGCTATGGTGGAGTAAAGTGGTGTGGTCCCTACCATGTGTGCATGGATTTGGGACCATACCTCTTCAGTTTCCCTTAAAAATATGGCAATACGGATGAGGATGGGATTGTAAATTTTTTGGTCAAATTTAAGAATAAGGTTAAAAATGGGAATAAGATGTGAATGCTTGGTAAACGATATCCCATAATTTTTATGTTCAAATATTAATTATATTTCTAACTAAATTCATTTGATTACTTTACAAATTTCATAATATTATTAATATTATTAGGTGACGTTTGGTACGAAGGAATAGAAGGTGTAATTGAATGGATCATTATGATGGAATGAGAAGAAACATATTTGGTTATCATGTGGTAATGGAATGGAGTATACCTAAGGAATGTAACTCCTTCCAAATATAACAATTTCCATTCCGTGGTAAGGGAGTGTTTTTTTTTTCATTCCTTCAAGGAATGGAAATAAATATATTATTATTATTATCATTATTATATTTATATTTATATTAATACTGATATTAATATATATAAAAAAATTTATTATTAATTTTTTACCATTAATATATTATTATTATTATTGAGACAATTATATTTTTGTCGTTTTTAATACAATTGTGTTTCGTTACTTCGTCTTGTTTTGTCTATCAAATTGTACAAAGTAATGATTCATTATATTCATATATGAGTAACCAAACATCACAATGGAATGCAATGATCCATTTTATTTCGTTGTACATTCCATTACCTCGTCCATTCTATTCACTCGTCCATTCCATTACACCATACCAAACAGACCCTTAAGGTTATGTTTTTCTTTTGTATTCCAACAAAAGAAGTCATTCGATGGAGTAATCTCCATGTGACCCGTTATTATTAATATAACATTAACAATATATTGATAGTTTCATAATGATATCTATCTATACTATATTATAAAAGAAACCATTATAAAAAACACAAATTAACCTTAATAGTTATTACTAAGGGTGTTCACAATTCAATTTAAAACCGTGAAACAGATCAAATGGTCATCGGTTTGATTTCATGGTCGGGTTTGCTATTAACTTTCGGTTTATGTGTTAAGTTTACTAATATATTACTTCTGGATTCAAACTTAATATTTTAATTAAAAAGTCAATAATATCTTATCACAAAAACCGTTTTATAATTATTAAATATATTTATTTGATTCAACCCATGTAATACACGTGGTTCTAACCTAGTTATAAACTAAAAAAAAAAGAATAGATGTACTCTTTATATATTTCACATTTTGTATGAACATGAACAAGGTTTTGCGAACTTTTAGAAGAGTAAATTTTCATTTTAGTCTATAAGGTTTGGTTTATAACATATTAGTTTAAACGGTTTTTTGAGTAAACTGTAATTTTAGTAATTACAATATTTGTGGTTTAAATTGTAGTATTTTACAAATCTAAAAAGTGTTGTAAAAAACACACTCAGATTTATTTTTATTGCAATTTTAGTCCACTTCAGTAACTTCCATCCATATCTCTGTTAAATGCTTGTCACATGCAACACATGTGATAGGTAAAATTGTAATTTCAATCTCCATATAATTGAATATTATTTTTACCCATTATATTTTATACTAGAATAACAATAACAATTATCTGGTGATAAAGTCTTCAATGCTTTCATGATCTTTTCTCCAGATGTTTAAACAGTCTGCAGGGTCTCTAGTATGTCTGCGCTGTTGGGAAAAGTGTGCTAGAAACTTGTTTTGAAAGTCCATCCTGGACTTGATCCTTCCTTCTGGTAAACTGTCAAACCATGTGCGTGCTGCGCCGACGAATGTTTGTACGAATAAATGGCACCTAGTTGGTAATGACCAACCACCTACTACTCCTGCGCCAGTGAAGACTTGGAGGTGATCATCGGGATCTGTAAGGCCATTATACTTTCCCACATTGTGTGGTAATTTTGTCTTGTTTATTGGAGTTGTCGCAATTTCTATGATGAACTTTGATTTTTTTTAGCTATGCCTTCAGGACGATAGCTTAAGGTGTAGTCATACTCGGCGTTTGGATTGTATCACGCGCATGCACGGGGTCTATACGCTTCATGATTTGGTGGTAGTCTGCTGAAAACAGTGCTTTCTCCTTGTTTATAAGTCGAGTCATCTTCTTCATTGTAACTCTCCCATTCATTGTTGATGTTGCGTGGGCCTAAACGGCTGTGCAACGGAGGTTTCTTTTGATGGTAAGTGTACTGCTCATAGTTCCTTTCTGTTTCACCATAGGTGTTGCGCGTGTCATGCACGCTTTATCTCCTGATGGTGGATGATTTCTCATGTTGTTGGTTCCGTGCGTGCCCATGGGCATGTGTCTGTTGCGGAAATTGGGTGCTTGGTGGCCTTTGAGGTGGAGTAACAAAGGCGGATGGAGTAGCTTGTGCCTGGAGGAGTGCTTGTTGTGCGCTTAACTGCGCATAGACCATGTTTAAAGATGCTGTTTGTTTGGCATACCAGGAGGCCAGAGTTTCTCCTTCAGGTAGCCCTAATATAGCTGAGAAGTTTGGCTGTGCCTGAGCTGATAGTGCTGGAGGACCTGCACCATGGTTTGGCGTTTGAACTCTTGGAGTTGTTTGGTTGATGACTCTAGGGGCTGTTTGGTTGATAGCTCCAGGTGTGGCTTGGTTGATAACTCTGGAATAACTTCCAAAGAAATCAGGTATTTCATTGTTCACTTGTTCTTCTCTGATGGTCCCGTTCCTTTGGTGCCCTTGGACGTGAACGGTGTCCGTAGGCAGCTCAAAGGAAGAGCTTTCTCCGTCTACGTGAAGAGAAGGGTTTTGTTCAGCCATTTAGAGAGTGTTTTTGAAGAGAAAATAGATGAAAATGGTTGCAAAAAGATACGGTGGGCGCCAATGATGAAACACTAGTTAACACTAGGCTAACCAGCTGGGTCGTCTCGTGAATATGGGTCCAATCTCTTCCTCCACTCGCTGACTGTTGGGTTCCTGCAAAACAGAACACCAGTGACTCGCCACAAGCAAGGGAATAGGGGGGTTCTCCTTGTGACCACCCTCTGGCATGAGAATAAGTAATGTTCTGAGGAGAATAGTGTGTGTTGTAGGTGAAATAGAGAGAGAGCGGAATGTTAAACCTGAAAGAAGAGTCCCCTATTTATAGCCAAAGGATGAAGGAGGGAATGAGGGCCTTGCCAGCTGCCGCTGAATGCCAGTTGTCCGACCAAGAGGAATATCCTCTTGGTCTCCTCTGTTGTGCTCAGAGTAGTGGATGACGTTGCGCGTCTTTATTCATCCAGATAGGAGAATTCTAGTAGTGGCTGTCGGCCTGTCCTAGGAATATCTTGCAGGTCCAGCTGGCGTCCGACTACTGGTGACACTGTTGTCCTTTTTGTGTGGGAGAGCATCTTTGGTGTCACCTGCGGTTTCTTCCAGAAGCTTCTGGAAAAGCTTTGCTGATGTAGACACCATGTTGGATAAAAGTGGTGTGCCTGCCATGTATGCATTGACTTGGGACCATATATATAGAGAAAAATTTCTAACTTGGTATATATAAAGTTCAAATACACAAGTTATTAACAAATGAGCCAAGTCAATTAAATTACAAAGACTTTAAACCGCGCTAAAACACTTACAACATAGATGCATCATATCCGTCTTGACACATGATAAGCAACTCGATGTCTTTCAAATTTTTGCAATCCCTCTCCACATTATCTCAATCCCCCTAACATAACATAGCATGACATAATAAAAGGTGTTACACCCCGATATTTCCACATTTTACTGGTGGGCCCGGCGGGGAGTATCGTGACGTAGTTGATATCATCATAGTCAATACACACAATATAATAGCACAACGGAAGGCTTGGTGAATAAACTATTACAAACCATAATGTCTGAGTGTCCGAGTGAAAGAATATACAAACTGGAATGTAATAAGATCCACAGGCGGATCATAATTAAAAACAAAGAAACAAAATAACAGACTTCAAGTATCTATGGATTTGCAAGATCCGCTTATGACACCTAATAGCTCCAGTTACGAGAGGTACCTGGTAAATACACATGGCACAAATCATTTTACTGGTGGGCCCGGCGGGGAATATACAGACTGTTAAATCAGTCTTTAAGAAAATACGTCAGTTTACACTGGTAAATACAATTAACTGACTCATTTGAAAACATTTATGAAAATTGATTTAAGTACACATGGCACAAATCATTTATAACTTGGGACAATTATTTAAAGATAATCTTGTATACAGATTTACATGTTTGTCAAACAATTGGGGCCGGTTGGAAGCCGGTATTGATTAATCGACTCACCACTTATAGAACCCACAAAAGAGTTATTCCCAACATGTGGGTTTATATTTATTATTTAGCATTTGCATCTGTCAGGTGTATGCCTACACCCCGTGCATAGGTCGTGGCCATTTTCAAATAAAATGAGCCGAGGATATCCAGGACACGGTCGAATTAACCCCCAATGCTTATGTTTTCAAACAAGACAGATTAAAACGGGTTATATAAATTTATTAATCACAATCCGATTAAATGATTTCATACCCGACCAAGTGGTATTATTATAATACCATATCCCAAGCCCGTATAGGAAAAATAAGTTAAAAGTATTTACCTGATGCTAGCAGTATAATCCTAGAGCTTTATGATGGCACCTTCTACCGGAAGCTATTTAATCTGTATAGAAGGTTTATTACCTATTAGGATGCTAACGGGTCTTTAATTTAGTCAAGGACTTAGACCGGCTAGCTAGAAGGAAACCTTACGGCTCTAAACGCTAGATTAAGCGGAGACCGGAATAGAATGTGGTTTAGACTCGACAAGCTTGGATACTTGTATAATATGGGTAAACTAAACACATTCTGGAAATTTAAAATTTGACCTTTAAGGTTAAGCTCGTTTCGGCTATTTTACGTAAACTAGTCACGTAAACCGATTCTAACGCGTAAATGCGTAACGGGTAACCAAGTAAATTATATACAGGTTTTAATCGTTATTGTGCTCAAAATATGTTAATACATCAGTAAGATGTTAACATATATGCCCAAAAAGTAATTTAAACCAAATTAAGTTCCATAAGGGCATTTTGGTAATTTTAATGCTCATAAAAGAGTTTAAATATTAAACTGAGTTTCAGGTCTGATATGATCTGTAATAATATGTATTTTTATAAGTTATATCAGTAGAGTATTGCATATATGTGAAATTTATCTTATATAACCAAACTATGCACCATAGGGGCATTTTGGTAATTTCACATAAGCTTTAAAGGTCAAATTAGAATTCTGAGTTTAAAAAACTTTGGCTTACTGTTTAATTATATAAATTAACTTAAAACATCAGTAGGTAATAAGTTTTATATGCCAAAAATAGTTTTAACTCATACTATGTGCTAAAAACGCTTAAAAGTCGGTTTTAAGTGATATTTGGGTTAAAATAGGAAATCTAAGTTTTTGATCAGTTTATAAAGTTCAAAATATTTTATTTATCATATAAAATCAGTAGCAAAAAGTTTGACATCAAAATGTTATGTAAAACTCATTTTATGCATGAAAAGGGTAAAACCGACAATTACCGAAATCAAGCTATAATCCTATGTTATGCTCAGCCTAAAAATAAATAAAAATCTTCAAAAATCCCAAAATATTATTTTACATCAGTAAGTAAAAATTTTGGTATCAAAAATTGGGTTTAGATAGGCCTTATGCTAATTACGCCATTTAATTAATAAAAAGCTTTCTAATTACGCTATTGAGCATAACTCCTAATCTAGACCTCAAACTGATGTCAAATTTTCGGGTCAAGTCTAAATATCAGTATCAAAGGTGTTTGTCCATTCACATTGCTAAAAATCTCAATTGTGTGTCAAAAGGGCATTTATGGCATTTTTAAGCATATTAACGATCATGTGCATATAATTCAAACCACTAAGAACCATGTACTATAACTCCAGGGGGTTATGCTACTGAGTAATGTGGTCCTAATGGAAGCTTAAAACATGGGAGAATTAAGCTTGAACGGGTCAGAACTGAAAGTCAAAGCAAAAGTCAAGCTTTTGCGACTTTCGGTTATAAACTGACCTTAGACTAATAATTGTCGGGTTAGGACTGATAAAACATGTTCTAATATTAATTACCAAGTCATTAGAATGTTAAAATATAATTTAGAACTTCTGTTTTATTAATTTTAATCATTTTCACACATTCTGTCCAGTTTGACTTTTTATCAAACTAGTTTGACCTGACAATTGACTAGTCAAACGGAATAATTAGGAGGTGCCCTTTTAGGGGTTAATCACCTACATTAATATGGTTCCATAACCACTTTCGTTTTGATCAGTGGTTAGACCATATGTGATTAAACTGAAAGTCAAACCTAATTTACGACAAGTTTGACTTTTAGGTAATTAAGCTAATTAAAACGATTAAACAAGTAATTAGAAGCTTACTAATGGTCCTAGCTGTCTTTTCTACCCTTGGAAGTCTTCTCCTTACTGATGCAAGCTCCAGAAGCAAGTCCTTTTGAGTTGTTGCAACTTATGTGCATAAGAACACATGAACTAGTTCCTTTATATAGTGATTTCCAATCTCCTAGATCAACTGCAGGTGTAATGGGACATCCTAGGATCACTCCAGGTGTCCTAGTTGATTTATGAAACCATTTGAGAGCCCCTAGGATCGATATAAACGAACATAAGTCGGTTAACAGCTGATAACCTGCACCTGGCAGGTTTTTTCAGCGCTGGGCACTCTTACGCGGCCCGCGTAAGAGTTCGTCAGGGCCTACGCGGCCCGCCTGGAACCGGGTTTCAGGTTAAACAAGTTTTAAAGCTGGCAGAATCAGTCCCTGGTGGTTTTAAACCCTATTTAACCTTCTTTTTGACAAGTAAGGCCCTTGTAGTTAGTTTATTGAGGTTCAAGGATAAATAAACAAACTTCGTTAGGCTTGGTTTCGTTAAATATCACTATAAATGTAAGTTTCATCAAGTTGACACTTATAGCCCAAAGTCTTGAAAACATGCTTAGCGACCTCGAAATCATGTGAAATTTATACCACTTATTCTTGAGAGTATAATTGAATATTCCGAAGCCTCGGTTTTGTTAAAAGGTCACTCAGAGGTCAGAATTGACATGTTGACACGTTTAACCCTTGTAGTTTTATAATCTTCCGATTATTTTAACAAACGGTTTCTTATATCCAATTGATTACTCGTTTAAGGATATTTTCTTCACGTATGGTCATTCAGAGGCTCAAGTTTGGCATGTTGACACTTTTTGTCCCTCCGGACACATAATTTCACTGTTTGTCAACTTTAGTCCTTCAAACTCAATCTTTCTCAAATCTTGGGTTTAGGATACGTGTCTATACATAATTGGACACGTTTTTACGTGGTGTTACAAAAGGAAACCAAAAAAATATCAAACCAGTAGCGTTAATACATTTTGGAATAATATGGACATGTTTGACCTATTTGACCCGTTTTCATTTAAGCTCGTTTTTAATTGACCCAATTAGATATAAAATAACTATTCTTGATTGCTTAGTAGGTCTGATACCGATCACGGCTATTTTTATAGTTCAGCTAGATCAGTTCGAATCCTATTAACCTTTTAAAGGTCGTGGTCTTATCCTCTGGTTTCTTTTGGTCTTCTCCATGGGTAGGAAGGTTCCGTTTGGTCAATACGACAACTGGAATACGATCCTCAGCAAGAAGGAATACAAGAAGGAAAAATTGTTTGTTAACAGGGAAAATAGACTTCGTAATGCAACTTCTTTTTTCATTTCCAATCTCTTGGATTCGTGCGATAATGCTTCGCTGTGGCAGGCGTTCGAACACTTGGATAATCTAGAAGACACTTTCGTCCCGTTTAAAAAAGATAGAGCGGGAAACAAGTTCGGTTTCATAAAATTATCTAACGTGAAAGATCCGGAATGGTGGATTGGTAAGCTTAAGGAGGTTCGTATCGATGGGGCGGTTATTGGTGTCAATCTAGCTAAATTTAATAGGGATGGTTCTAAGGTAGAACAACTAAAAACTGGTAATCGTGTATTGGTTTTTGATCGGCTGCATGGTTTTAAAACTATGCCACCAGCGGGTGGTGTCAGGGATGGGCCCGGTTACAGCAGTTTGGTAACAGAAACAATATAAGTTACAGCTCCGTTGTTAAACCAAGTGGTGAAGTTAACACGATGACTATTGAACTTCCCCCTATGAATACGGTCACTAAAAATCTCTGGAATACAAATCTCTCGTTGGAGAAACAAAGGATATATATATTTTGAATAATTTGAAACAAAATTTGTCGGGGATCACGGAGGAGGGACTGAATCTAAGATATCTGGGAGGTTTAAAGGTCTTTCTTTTTTTCAACAGCCCGGACGAAGCAGAACAGTTCCGGTATCATAAAGTGGATGTTTGGGAAAAATGGTTCTCGAGATTGTATTTGTGGGAGGGTATCCCACCTCTTTATGAAAGAATAGCTTGGATTAAAGTATTGGGGGTCCCTGTCCCCCTTTGGGATAGAAATGTGATCAACAAAATTGGAGAAAGGTGTGGTCGGCTTTTGGTCAAGTCGGAGGCAGATGTCTCTGATGGCAATATGGCGGAAGACCGACTAGCTATTTTGGTGAATTCCGGTAAAAGGGTTGCGTCGTAATTTAAGCTGGTTTGGAAGGAACAGAACATCAAAGATTGGGTGGAGGAAATATCAGGAAAATGGTGCCCAGATTTCCTGAATGAAGATTCGTCGGAGTTGGATTCTCCGACCAAATCATCGGAATTCGTGGAGTCCTTTTTTTCCGGTGACTCTGATTCCGTTAGGTGCATGGGGGACCCTTCATTTCCATGTACGGATAACCCAAAAGGTTGCACGTCTTCCAATCCCGAGGAGGATAGACTGCCTGATGGGGACCATGGGGTTTCGTGTGTGCCGCATAATATCTTTAATGTAGATAGAGAAGAGGAGCCTCCTATTTTCGAGGATAATGAGCAGTCGTGTGAGAGTAGTTGGGACCATGTTCAAGCGACATAAAAAGTTAACAAGGAGAGAGAAGTTGATGACTCTGTTCCAGAAAATGGATTTCATGGGGATTTGTCGGATCATAATGAGACGGGGGAACAGATTTCGGCGGCTGGAAACAATTTTACAGAGAGAGAAAATGTGGGGCCAGTGGACCAGTCTGGTGGGCCTTTTGTGGTGATAATAATGGAGTGATTGGGCCAAGTTCAGTGGACTGTAGACCTAGTTATATCACCATGAGGCCCAAACGCAAATCTAATAGGGTTGTTAAATCCCAAGAGTACAAAACCCCTGACTTAAATAATTCGATTGAAGAAGGAGTAGATTCAGATCCTTTTAACATTGAGGCTATTTTCAGAATGGAAGAAGAAAACAACAGGAATCCAGAGGAAAGTGCGGGTCATACCTGTTCTTCAAATAACTGTGTGGAAGAAGATCTGCGATCCAGAAGGCTTGAAGCTGAGGTAAAAGGAACTATAGAAGTTGGAGCTGCGCTGGGAATTGAGGTTAGTGGTTGTGAAAATCATGTGAGAAAATTGGTAAATGGGAAATTGGAGACAATGGTTGGACAATGAATTTTTTATCGATTAATATGAACGGTGTTTCTTCGGGAAGAAAAGGATTATGGGTAAAAAATCTTAAAAGGAATTTGAAAGCTGATGTCATAGGTATCCAAGAGACTCATCAGTCGGGTCTCTCGGAAGTTTTCCTCCAGCGGTTTTGGGATAAAACGAAGTTGAAAGTGATTATGGTGGACTCGGTGGGTAGATCCGGCGGTTTGGCTTTGCTGTGGAATCCGGATCTGTTCAAGGATGTTTTTACCCTAACCAACCAAAGGTTCCTGTTGGTGTTGGGGTATATCATGGGAGTGGAGGAGAAGATCAACATTTTGAATATCCATGCCCCGAATGAAGCGAGACTTAGAAGAGTTCTTTGGGACGATCTGGTTTCTCTGATCAGTCAAATGGAAGTAATGTGGATTCTATTCGGTGATTTCAATGATGTTAGGTCGGAGGCTGAAAGAGTTAATTCAAGATTTGACAGGGGTGCGACTGATGCTTTTAACGACTTCATCACTAGGGTTGGTCTCCATGAATACTCCATGCTTGGGGGTAAGTTCACGTTTATCTCTGGCCACGCTGATGTAAAATTAAGCAAATTGGACAGGTTCCTTGTTAGTGATTCTTTTTTAAACCAGTGGCCAACCGCTAAAGCTGGAGTTCAGGATAGAGGTGCCTCAGATCACTGTCCTATATCTCTTTTATGCAATCCTCTCGATTTTGGCCCTATTCCGTTTAAATTTTTTAACTCATGGGTGGAGGACCATAGGTTGATTAGTATTGTTCAAAGTGTCTCGAAGAATCCTATAAGAGATAGGAGGTTCGATTGTCGTTAATGTCAATTTTGAAATGTATCAAGAATGAGATTAAGAAGTGGAGACTAGAAGTAAAAGCGACCGAGGATCAGGATATCATGAAGTTAATTGAGACTATTGGGGATATTGAATAAAAAGCCTCTATTGGGCCGATCGCTGGTGTCGAAAAAAAGTTGAGAATTGATCTTAGAGCCAAATTAATTGGGCTGGAGAATGCCAAAGCCAAAAACATCCAACAAAAAGCCAGGATAAACTGGCTTAAATTCGGAGATGATAACACTTCTTTTTTTCATAGAATCTTGAATGTTAATATTGCAAGTAGCAGAATTAATGGGTTGCGATTTAATGACATTGTTGTTACGGACCCATTGGAGCTTAAGGAAGAAATAAGAAAATGGTTTAGAAAACAATTTTCGAAACCGATGAGACGAAGACCCTTTTTCGATAGCGATGGTCTCCCTAGAATATCACACCAAAGCAGTTTGTTGCTCGGTGAGGAGTTCTCAGAATTGGAAGTTTGGAATGCCATTAAAGGGTGAGATGGCGGGAAAGCCCCGGGACCGGACGGATTTACTTTAAAGTTTTTTAAAACTTTTTGGAAGGATCTTAAGTATCTTATCATGGGGGTTATGAGGGATTTTCATAGCAGTGGGGTTATAAGCAAAGGCTGTAATTCATCTTTCGTGGCTCTTATTCCTAAAACTAAAGACCCTCAATTGCTTGCCAACTTTCGGCCAATCTCTTTAGTTGGTTCTATGTATAAAATTATAACTAAAGTTTTGGCAAACCGTCTCAAGTTGGTGATTAAAGAGGTTATATCTCCTACGCAATCGGCTTTCATTGGCGAAAGAAACATATTAGATAGCCCGCTTATTATTAGCGAAACGATTGCTCGGTCGAAGAAGAATAAAGATAAGCTTCTCATCTTTAAAGTCGACTTTGAGAAGGCTTATGACTCCATTAACTGGAAATTTCTCCTTCGTATGATGAATTATATGGCCTTTCCAGATAAGTGGATCAGTTGGATAAAAGGGTGCGTGTCTTCAGGAATGGGTTCTGTGCTTGTGAATGGTTCGCCAACGTCGGAATTTAAATACAAGAGGGGTTTAAGACAGGGTGACCCGATCTCTCCCTTCCTCTTTATTATTGCTATGGAAATAATTAACTTGTTCATGAACAGGGCTATGAACATTGACATGTTTCATGGGATCCATCTTCCTAACGGCGGCCCGGTTATATCCTACATTTGTTACGCGGACGATGTACTATTTGTGGGTAAATGGATGGATAAAAATATGATTACTCTTTCCCGGCTTCTAAGATGGCTAAACTTCGTTACAGGCCATAAGGTAAATCTTCGGAAAAGCAAGCTATTAGGTTTTGGTGTTTCTGATAACGAGAAGTTATGGTTGGCTATGATCCTAAATTGTGAAGTCGGTCTCTTGCCTTTCAACTATTTAGGCATCCCTATTGGGGTAAACATGAAGCGGGCAAAGTTTTGGGGCCCTGTGGTGGACAAGTTTAACTCGAAATTATCCCAATGGAAGGCCAGGTACTTATCATTCTCTGATAGAGTTACTTTGGCAAAATCGGTTCTTGGCAGCCTTCCGTCTTATTACTTATCCCTTTTCGTTGCCCCTAAATGCATTATTAACAAGCTTGAGAAGATTCGAAGAGACTTTGTTTGGGGTATCTCGGACTCGTCTAAAAAGCTTAGATGGATCCGTTGGGAGGGGCTGATGAAATCAAAGAAAAGAGGCGGGATAGGTATTGGAAACATAACCGACTTTAATTATGCGATGTTAATTAAGTGGTGGTAGAGATATAAGTCGGATCCAAATCAATTATGGGCCAAGGTTGTTTCTTCGGTCCACTATAACAGCTCGGCTAATCACTTGATTCCCTTAAAAAATTCTATTCTTGGCATTTGGAAAGATATCGGGAATATTAAAGAGGTTTTAGAGAAGGCGGGTTTAAGATTGGACCAAAATCTGATTGTAGAAAAGGGTTCTTGGAGATGGCGGAGTTCTTCGGAGGAGCTCTTCTCCGTCAATCAGATCCGTAAGGACCATGAAAATCTTAAGTGGGCTGACTTACCGAATGACCCGGAGCTTGATTGGAATAGCTGGGCTACGCCGAAAGGAAACCTTCTTATCTAGAGAGCTCTCCTCAGCAGAATAGCGTCTAGGGAGGGGCTGGCTCGCAGGGGGGTGGCGGGGATCGATGTTGGGTGTCCCCGGTGTGGGCTCGAGATTGAAAGCCCAGATCATATTTTCCTTAAATGTTTGTGGGCCAGGTGCATTTGGTGGAACATTTTGGCATGGGTTCGGATCTGATTCCCGGAGGATTGCACGTCATTGTTGGATTTTGTAAGGTATGTTAAAGAGAGGCCGGGCAGTAGCACTTGGAAACGTATTGTGTATACGATCGTCATTGCTACGACTTGGAGAATCTGGAGTGCGAGAAACGCAAAAGTTTTCGAAGACAGTTTTATTCTTGTTATGAAGACGGTTGATCTTATTAAGGAAGGTTCTTTCCTTTGGATATGCAACAGGGCACATCTCAAAAATCCGACTTGGAAGAAATGGTTGTCTTTTGATGTTGTAGACATTTTGTAGGTTGTTTGTTTCCTTTTGTTTGTTTGTTTTTCTCTCAGTTTCTTGCTGGCTCTTTATATTTATATATAAAGTGTTTTGCCGTTAAAAAAAAAAAGAATTTGTGCTAACTTTGAGACACCTCTAATAGTTCATTCCGGACCATCAAAACATCTTGTTAATAAATTCCGGCATTAAACGTAAGACTAAATTGTTAATTTATGAACGTGGAAGATGCCCTTCTTCTTCATTCCCAAACTCAATTCAATTAAATAAAAGAGTGAGATTGTAAATACTAGTGAGATTTTCTGCACTATCACAACGGGTTTTCGATCGGCAATCGTTCGGTTTGTTACATTCTTGTACGATAGAGGTACTTAGTATAACAATCAACATGTGTTTACATCAATCGAAACCATAAAACGATGACAGGTACCGATGTTTTTCGAAAGGTAGTGGGATTCTCCATGTGATCACGGCGAATTTTCAATCAGCATCGGTTTGGCTTGTTACACTTATCGGTATGATACAAACATGGTTGTAAAATAAGGTTTCCAAGGCCGAGTACTTCCCGAGTAGTAGCTACAAGGTAGGCTGTTGATGCAACTTTCTTCAACTCCGTCTAATTACTCGGAATCGTTCAAACGCAGTCAACCTTGGCCAAAGTTTGACTTAAAAAAAAAGTAAAACGTAATTTCTATGCCTATCATGTTAAAGAATTAAAGAATGAATATCATTTTCACTTATTTTGTTATAAATATTAGTAAATTTATGTTATTTGACATAAATTTAGTTTCCAAAAACTAATTTCTTTATAACTAAACATGTCCGAGTACTCTCCGCCTAGGTCTAGTACTCTCAACTCCCCAATCGACCGAGTGAGGAGCGCCTAACGACTTTTGAAACCATGGATACAGACACTCAGTATATCAATTAACACATGTTTTACATCAATATCTAGCTATAAAAACGAACACTTGTATCGATGTTTGGAGAATATTGGCCCGTTTTGTCATGGTATCGGTATTCACTTATGCATGTGGAGTTGTATAAATAAAATGGTATTGAAACCGCCAACCATAAAAATAAATATAAGTACTAGTTTATAGTACAAACTTAATTGTACTTGCTACATTTTGCATGATTATGAAAGTAGTACAGTCTACTTATAGAATTTATGGCCTTTAATGATTGTGAAAAATGAGGGCAACCCGGTTTTACCCGGCTGTTACCCCAGCGAGTCTTTTGTGTGGGGGCGGTATGGTTTCCGGGCGAAGGTCAGCTTGCGCAACGGCCGGGGCCCGATCGAACATCGCGTCCGGAAGAGCAGGGCTGACAGGGGATTGTCATTGACATGAACCCGGTGACCAATAGGTCCTGTACATAGAAAGTCACCCTTAAAAAAAAGAGTAAATGAGTCGACGTTTTATAGATGATAACATGAAGTCATCACCGTGTAATTGTGACGAGGCGCCTCTACGACTCCGTGACACGCAGCTGGAGTCCACTCTCGGGGCACTAGGTGACTTGCTTGGTGTCCCTTGGTTCGCAAGCTACAATTAACAAAAAAATTTAAGGTAAATATTTATATTCTTAAATATAATATATATGGAAAGGTTAACGTACAATAGCCCCTTAACGTGCGAAGCGTCCAAGAGTAATTATGCATGTTATAAAAAATTCAAACCCTAATCACACATAGGCTAAACACAAAATCACGCATGAACAAAACACATAAAATCACGCATGTTGTATGTATAATTACACATATTATTTTGTGGTCGCGTACACTTTACACGTTAAGAGATTTTTATAGTTTAAACTTTTTCTAATCCACGCGTAACATGTGTTTTGTACACCTTTCTAAATCCCCCATTCCAATAGTTGGTTCTTCATAGATGCCTTGTATTGTAGAGTAAACAGATCCAGAAATCTCCATGCTGAAATTATTGAGAATAACAGAACTCAAGTTTACAAAAGTCACCAATGTCAATCAGGGTTATATACAGGGGCGGACCCAAGTTATGGGGTGGATGGGCGGCCGCACCCCTTGAAAAAAAAATTTAGTGGTATTTTTCGCGAAAAATCCAGAACGCACCCCTTGGAAATTTTCGTCCGCACCCCTTAGAAAAAAATGTTAGGAATTTATGTAAAAAAAATTGTGAACACGGATTGAAACCCGATCAAATTATGTAAACAAGTTAGCCTACTAACCTCTTTAATAAAACTTAAATTCAATCCATCAAGCCCAATAACTTAATACACATTCAAGCCCAACCCATCTACTAGTTTTGTTAAACAAACCAGTCCACATAATAAAAAAAAAACCCAAATCGCTGCCACTTGTCAGCGACTCCCGTCCTCACTCTGCCTCACTTCAGCGCCCAGCGACAGCATAATTCTGGCAGAGGACTGCAAAATTTCGGCTGCAAACTGGTTAATTCAGGCCACCCCTGACAAGTACATGTTTTTTACTAGGGCAAATAATAATTACTAGGGCTTGAAATTCAAAATTTTAAATTGAAAATTAAGGAACATGGGCTTTGGTTGAAAACTTGAAGATCCTTGTTTATTTTGTATGTGATAAGATTAGGAATGAACAATGAGTAGGGAAGTTATGTCGCGATTTCTCAAGAGGAAAGGGGTTGAACCACTTTTTTTCGCCGGATTATTCTAATTAAAGACCAAGGTATGTTATAGATAACTTTTTTTGTTCTTTTATTAAATGATTAAGAGAAATAAAAGTAGGGATGGTTTGAACTTTGATGTTTTTTTGTTTGTTAATGTGATATGAAGTTAGGAACTAGGGTTTGATTGTTTGAGAATTGAAATGGACCCGACCCGATCTGATTCGACCAGCTATGAAACTTTGTTTGTTTGTTTTTACTTGTTTTACATGACCTGACACGATCCGACCCGCTATGAACCGATTTTTTTATATAGCTAGGGGTCTAAAATCTTTAAAAAATTTCCGCACCCCCAGGAAAAAAATCCTGGGTCCACCACTGGTTATATATATTCATCTGTTCAAGTCCAACAATTTTAACTGACTTGATATATTTCGTTATTCAAACAAGCTTAATACGACTAAATCTTGGCTTAAATATTTGTTTGTTTTTTTTATTTAGGGGTGTTCGATTTTACAAACTCAAAAGTATAATAGCCAAATTAGAACCAGTAAAACCTTGAATTCATTAAGCCTAGGGATGAGCATATCGGTATCCGATACCGAACCGATACCGATACCGTCTAATACCGATCCCGAATTTCACCCAAACTAGGTACCGATACCGAAACATGTCGGTTAGGTATCGGTACGGTATCGGTATTATACCGTATTTTGAGGGTCGGTATCGGTATAATACCGATACCGTACCGTACCGATACCGAAAACGCCAAAAAGTGGATACCGATCGGGATCGGGATCGGGATCGGTATTCGGTGGCATATGCTCATCCCTAATTAAGCCTATCCGATTCATTTTAACCAAACAGAATGACATATAGTTGGTTAATTTGGTAAAATTAAACCTAATGATTACAAAAAAAGAATAATGGATTTTAATAATCCAAACTATTACCCGTTGGCCGACAACAGTCCCAACTTCAAAAATAACAAATGGTGGTCCCAACTTTTCACATATTGTAAACTAATGGACCTTTACTAACTCAACCTTAATTTCTTTTTGTCCCGCTATCCTTTTCGGTTTAGTAAAGGTCCATTAGTTTACAATAAATGAAAATGTAGGACCACCACGGGTTATTTTTGAAGTTGGGATCATTACCGGTCAACCGCGAATAGTTAGAATTATTAAAATCCATTATTCATAAAAAAACCCCAAGCAATCCGCTAAAGATATATCTTTTTTCCTACTGCACTATAATTATTTTTTCATCATACATAGCTACCCAAAATACTAACACTAGTACACAAACTCTTTAAAGATGCAGTGAAATTTGATTGTAAACCTGCGACGGGGAAGTGGTGCTGGAGATGGGGGTTGGTTGGAGGCGGATGTGTGCGACGGAGTGGGTGGCGTTGGGGTTCAGGACGATGATGGAGGGCGGTGGTGGGAAGGTGTCGATGTGGTGAAGAAGAAGCAAAGAAGAATCTGTGATTTAGGTATTAGGGTTTAGAAGATGATAAATTGACGCCGTGACCGTTAAATTACTGTTTCTCGGTTATGTTATGTTTTAATACATATATATGAATGCGGTGCTGGAACCACATTAATAATATGGGCACCATTTAATGTTTTTTTAGGGTGCGGTTCCATATAACGCAACAAATAATAATTTACCCCAATAAAACACAACAACCGCACCACCAGTTTTCTTGAAAACAAAATATATTATATTGTTCTTAAATTTATAATTTCCAGGTTTTTTCCATTTATATATTTTCTAATAAATACCATTCCTAAGGGTCTTCTTATTGCTTGCACTGCATTTTGTTCACAAGTAGTTATATCCACTAAACTATTTTAAACACAATAAATCATTGATTACATACCTGTACCATTTCCCACTTAAATTATCGCTTCCCAAAAAACTTTGTTAATTATAGAGACAAGCGTGTAACTTTTCTTGGTCTTTCCGGTTCTCATGGAGTCACCAATATAGCCACGATAAGAAGTAGGATGAAGAATTATTAGCGACCAATGGCCACTACAAAAAAGAAATTATAGAACAATTAGGTATGTATTTGTGTTTGTGCAAGTGTATGTATGGTGCGAAAATATACATTACCTTTGTAGATATGGTGCAAAAATGAAGTTTTTTTTGAATAAAACCAACTTATATCTTTTTATGTAATTCTCAACAATTCTTTAATACACTTTGGACCACTGATTTTCGCGGGATCAAGAAAAGCGCATTGGGAATTGGGCTTCTAAAAAATGCCTAAAATCAAGAACAAAAAAGTATGACAAAGTTAGTACATTAAATAGTATTTAAAATGTTATAGTACATAAAATGTTATAAGCTAACATCAAGCCAGTCGTTCAAAAAAATTTGTAACAATTCGGAATATGCAATGGCCTCAACAACCTGCTCGGGATGCATCTCTTTAGGCGAACCAACCCAAACGACATATCTATCACCAATGAGAATTGTTAACTGGTCAACTAAATCTTAAACTGGTTGAGGTCTACCCTTTATTAATTCCAAGGCTGGAGCTAATGTGGGATCTTCAAATGCAGGCTCGACCATGGTGGCAAGCTCGGCCTCGGTCTCAAAATTGGGCTCGTGTTCGGGATTGGCCTCGGGGGTGGAATTTGGTTTGGGATTTAAGGGATGCAACTCAAATGGATTTTGGAAACCAGGTTGTGGATTACTAAAGTTTAATATCTAGAAACAAATATAAAAAACATTAATCCTTATGCAGCAGCAAACTCATTATTAATCATAGTGTGTTGGTGAATAACTGATTAGCAAACTGATGCAGATTAAACATAGTATGCTGATGAACTAACTGATTCTTTGATTAGCAAACTAATGCATTTAAACTGATTAATAATTGATCAACAAACTAATCAGCAAGTTTTTGAGTAATTACCATAAAGAGCCTTGAACTTATTCAGGTTGCATCATGACATCTTGAGTTTGGAGTTCTAGATACTGGTTGACTACCTCAGCCTAAAATTACAAACAAATTGTTTTACTATGAAAAAGTTACAAAACAAAATAATTTAATATAAAGTACCCGTGAACAATGATATGGCGTCATCGCGGTATCATCAGCAGGGATTTGTAGTGAGGCTCCTGGACAACTTGGTGATCCAGCACTCGAGGCCAGTCTCGTGGCACTAGTTGACTTGCTCGCCGTCTCTTGTTCACGAGCTACAATTTAACAAAAAAAAAAAAAAAACATTAAAGTGAAAATTAATATACTAAAATATAGTGTAATATAAAAACAAAATATACCTTTAGTGCATGTCTTGGCCACTGAACGACCTCATGAAACATATCCTTAACATACTTAACTTCATCTGTCCTTGTTACGCTATGGACAGGCAAATTCTCGTGCATATCAACGATCTTATCCACATTTACCTTGATGCAGCCATCCATTATTGGCTTCTGATGTATGACCGACTCTGAGGTTGGCCATGCCATACCATTAGCGACCTCCACTAGCGAGTCGTCGCCCACATTGCAACACACATTGGGTCATGCTCTGCAAAACCATTCAACATTTTTATAATATATAACATATTTATTTAAAAAACAATAAATATATTACCTCAATAGGTTGATAGTCGATGAACCTTCCACCAGAACCGTAAGTAGAGCCACAAAACGTTGGGCCCGTGGTGCCCAGCCTCTATCATGGTTCACATTTTTGTACAATCCACCATGAACCCTAGTATGTCCTATAAACTCAATATCAAAACTAAATCAAGTTCTATTAAAATATTTAACTAATAATATATATATACATACACATAGTCATTACCTATAATATCGGATATCGTCCGTGATCGACCCCTGTGCTCGGGTCCCAAAAGTCGAACTAGTGGGTCTTCTTTGTTTAGAAAAAAAACTGCCATCTTCTATCATTTTTTGCTCTTCTTCGTACTATAAAAAAATATTTGTTAAACCATTCGACTAATATATATTTAATTTTATATAACAAAATAACACAACTATTTACCAATATTTTGAAATCTTCAATCGCATCTGGTGGAAGGTCATGCAGCTTGGTCTAGCAATTCGAGTTGAATCAAACTTCCATCCACCATCATATTTTACCTCTCTCAGTACTATAAAAAATATAGTAACAACATTCGACTATAAGATTAACAAATCAAACGAAATTACTTTTATATAGTCAAACAACACAGTCATTTATTAAAGCACTAGTCTCCTCAATCTCATCATCATGTTCATACACACCACATACACACACATATGCTACATACACATATAAGAATCTGGACCACATACAATTTTTATATTCTCACACTGAGGTACTAAACTCAAATAAAAATATAAGAAGCAACCTTGAAAAAATCAAAAGAAACCTAAAACTCAAAACAATACAAGAAAAAAGATCACAAGTACCTCACATGTGATGTCCATCATGGAAGGGTTTCATAAAACCTCAAAACTAAAAATTAATCACTATATAGGAAAAATTTTTAAACATTGCAGAAAAACGATGAGCAAATTTCTTTTAGAACAACAAGAAAACAATTTGAATGAGAATTAATTAAACCACTTGACAGATCTTAAAACCCAATTTAAAGAGTATCTAGGTTTGTGTTTATGATCCTATATGGTGCAACTAAAGATCATCACAATGATACATTAGAAATAAAAACAAACCTTTAGTTGCGTTATTATGAAAGTAGTCTAATCCACTTGTAGAATTTATCGCCAACTTTAGTAGTTGTACACAATGTAAAGTAACATGTGCTTTGTACACATTTCTAATTCCCCACATTCCAATAGTTGTTTCTTCAAAGATGCCTTGTATTGTAGAGTACACCAATGCTGAAATTATTGAGAATAACAGAACTCAAGTTTACAAAAATCACCTATTTCAATCAGTGTTATACATTTTCAATTGTTCAAGCACAACTAAATTAATTAACTTGTATGTTTCATTATTAAAAAGAGCTTAATACAACTAAAACTTACTTAAACATTTTTTTTTTCTTATTTAGGGGATGTTCAATTTTACAAACTAAAACTATAATTGCCAAATTAGAACATGTTTAATGATTATAAAAAGGGCCAAAATTTTGAATTTGCAACCGAAATAGTAAAGTCACATATTTAACTTTATTTGAATTTGAGCCATGAGAACAAACTTTATTTTAAGCAACGAAGAGGGAAACTGACCATTGACTGCTAGATCGGCGCCCCTGCGGTAGAGAGTAGACCGGCGGGTGGTCGCTACCGGTTAAGTGCGGATCAAAAAAGGGTGGGTAATTTGAAAGGTTTTGGGGGCTGCTAGGGTTTGTGAAAATAGGAGTTTATGCGAATATATAAGCAGCAAGAATATATGTTTTAGTTTTTGTTTTCAAGAGTTGCTTTGATAATTCGATAGTGAGTTAATTAATAATAACTAGTGAGAATTCCCTCGCACTTCGCTGCAAAAATCAGTCGGTATTAGTTCACTTCGTTACGGTATCGGCATTTTCTATAGTATCATTCCAAAGAGGAAACATAACATCAGTCGAAAACAATAAAAACAAATATCAATAACAGTAATGATCTTGTTCGGTTGATATTGGTTATGTTCGTTTGCATTCTTTGTTTATTATATTTCAACATTGCAATATTTTTTTTTTGAAAATGGACGTTGTATCGCTGTCGTACCAAACCGAATTGAAACCTATTAAACAACATATGTATCAATCGGTACCAATATTTAATTTTATTATTAATGCTTTCCATAAACTAACACCCTATCGTTACGATATCGTACTGAACTGAACCAAACAAAATAGGTACCGATATGCATTCATTTTTATAGTATTTTGTTTGATAACATATACTTTGACTGTATCTTAAAAGTAATATAAGAATAAATATGATTAAAATCAATTAAAGTAATAAAACAATAAAATAACGAAAAGTAAATAAAAACAATATTAAACAAAAATATTGAAGTACTATTCATGGTAAGTTTCTATTCATGTAGATAACTAGTCATTTTCCACCGTGCTTTGCGGCGGGAATTCGATCGGTATATGTCCGGTTCGTTATGATACCGACTTTCGCTATAGTAATCGAAAGAGGAAAACCATACATCGATCGAAAACAATAAAAACTAATATCGATATCGGTACCGATGTTGTTCAATTGATATCAGTTTGCGCTCTATGTTTATTTTCTTGAACATTGCCATATAAACTTTATTGAAAACGGTTTTGTGACATTATCGTACCAAACAAAACCAAAACTGACTTAACAACATTTGTATGGTATTTATTTTTTGTTGTTTTTTATTTCGGTAAACCAAGATTGTATCGCTATTAAATTTTGTGGTTTTTTGTTTGATAACAGATATCATACCGCTACCGTAGTGAACCAAACGAACTACATTGGTTTCGTAGCACTGGTATTTATTTATATTGGTTTTTATATAACTCTTACCTATGAGGATAAATGGATAGCGGTACTAGTATCGTGAAAATTTGAACCGATCGATATCGTTCGAACAACATTGGTGTCGGTCCCAGGTGTTTGCTTTTATCGTTTCGGTCGATGTAAAACACGTGTTGATTTCTATAGGAATGCATGAATCGTACCAAACATATACCGATACAGATTAAATGCTCGTGGTAACGGTAACGTACCATTACAATGCAGACAAATGACATGGAATGTTAAAAAAAAAGATAAACATAGATGCAGATTTAGATTTTTTTAAAGTTAACAAACTTAACTTATTACTAAAAAATTAAATTGAATGCTAAACAAAATACTATCTGCTAATAAAAAATAGAAAAAAAAAAAAACAAATACTCAAGAATTATTAATTACTATTTATTACTAAAAATTAAATAGCCTATACATAAAAATATTTAAAAAAAATAAAAATAAATACCTAAAAATTTTAAGTTACTATTGATCATAACTTTCTAATAATAATAATAATAATAATAATAATAATAATAATAATAATAATAATAATAATAATAATAATAATAATAATAATCATCATCATCATCATCATAATCATAATCATAATCATAATCATAATCATAATCATAATCATAATCATAATCATAATAATAATAATAATAATAATAATAATAATAATAATAATAATAATAATAATAATAATCATAATCATAATCATAATCATAATCATAATCATTATATCATAATCATAATCATAATAATAATAATAATAATAATAATAATAATAATAATAAAAATAATAATAATAATAATAATAATAATAATAATAATAAAGTATATGTAACTATTATCATACTGTTAAAATTCAAACGTTTTGAACAGTGTTTGTGGTGGGTGTTTTTCATTCATTGGGTGTTTCAGGTGGTGCTTAAATTTGATGGGCTTTTGTGGGAGGTCATGGCCTCATCAGTGAAGCCATACACGTGTCACCCAAAGCCAGAGAGAAAGGGTAAGGCCTCTTCCTCTCTCTCCTTCAAAACTCCTGGATTTCTTCTCAAATCCACAACGAAGCTTTCCAGAACACCACTACCATCGTCATTTTTCCGGTCAAAACCCATCACCCTGTCTAGCTCGATGGTGGTGGCGAGGTGGGTGTTGGTGGTGTTCTTCATGAGAAAGGCACAATACATGAGCGCATGAGCGGGAGATGATGTTTTGTGGTGGTGAGCAACCAACGACAATATACGCACCGACGACCGTGTAAACATCATCTGGTGGCGATTTAGGGATTTTTGAACTAGATCTTGCGGCAGCGATGACTCACTGAGCAGTGACAGTGACGGAAAGATTTTGTGTTGTATTGGCCGTTGTTTCACAGTTGTTTCACAGATCTAGAAACGACAAACTGTGGAGAAAACTCAGGTTGCGCCACTGCTCTCGCCGCAAACACTCTGATCACCTGCCAAGGTAAGGTTGCCATTGTACATATTGTTTTTTCTTCATTGTTGCGTATGTTTCTTCCTTTTTGGCGGCCTTTGTCCGTTCTTTGTAGCTGGTGAAATAACCTAATATTTATCTCATTGTTGTTCAGATTTTGGGAATGGGAATTTAGCTAATTTTGTAACGATGGTTCCTGCGATTTAGCATATTAGGTATAAATGTTCCAAAAAGTTTTCAAATTACTGGAATCACAGATCACTTGAGATGAGCTGGCTATTTAACTTCTAATGTATATGGACTTTACGATTTTATGTTGTATAGGGTTTGTGTATACGCACGTATGTGCTAGATGGTTCAAAAGAATCAATATTGAAGTCCCCACTTTTATACAAGTATAAAGTTCTTCTAACAATTAGATATACTTATCGACAAAACTAGAAATAAAATTAAAAGCGATTGATTTTTAACCTCTACACCATTTTTCCTTCTTTTTGAAATACCTATGTGGGGCACAATGGTGTGCTCATGAGATGCACTGAGATGGAAAGTGAGGGACGGTGGGACGAGCGGGTACACCCCCACCCTGTTCAATATAGTGTAATAGTGAATTCTATCCTAAATGGTTTGGGTTGAAATAATCGGGTACTAGTCATCACAGATTTGGTTCAAAATGGTTTCTGTCCAAAATGGGCTTGGGTTAAAATTGATGTGTGAAGTAGCTAATCATAATGGGTTTGGGTTGAAATGGTTTGTTTTGGAAATAAAAATATATAACAAAACAGCAAGCATGATAGTCTCATACTTATTCAGTTTACTATTACTTGCAATGTGATTATGTTGAATCAACTTGAGCTACAAATATATGTTTTCCTTATTTCTAAGATTATAAGTTTGAATTTTTTTAATCTGACTTGGAAATGAAGTGCTATGTTTCAGTTGTTAAGTTATATCAAAGTTTATTTTATTTTTATATTATGAATGATACAATCAGAACTTTAATAGATTTCATTTTGAAATTTCTTAGTTTCTGTAGATTTTGGTTGTTGCTCAGGTGCTCACCACATGTTTCATGCTCACAAAAGGTAAGTAAGTTACCAACCTTGCATTTCATTTAGTTTCATAATTCAACTTTGCATCTTTTGACTTGTATATGTTAATAAGAAAACCGGATAATAGTAAAAGGAGTCATGGGTTGTCTTGATTCGTTCACATGCCATGCCCTCATAGCGGTCACCATCGGAAAAGCTAAACATTGTTTAACTTCAATCTGTAACAGATGAAGAAAACGAACACTGTAACAATAAAACGATAGATCGGACAAAATCATCATCGTTCTATGCTCCTTAAACCTGCGTCAGAAATCCAGTGAATCGTTGGCCCATTTCAGATTAAAGAAATGTCGAAATAAAGGACAACATGAATCCTAAAATGAAGAAATCAAATCTTAGAACATGAGTGTCAAATTCAAATAAGAAACTCAAGAACATTGACACAAATAGTTATAAATTATTTTCAGGCATACATCTCTGTCAACCAGCAGGTAATGTGTTTCACTTTCTCTAAATGTTAGAATCCGCTTCCATACAACACATACTTCAACTGTTGGGGCGGCCACTTTAGGTCTAAGCATTTGATTTCCATGTCTTTGTACCTTTCCAAAACCATTTCACATTTTAGCTCACATTATACGGGTTGATAGAGGCTCATCAAGATGGAAATGAGCTAATGTTTTGATTTTTAACACCGAGCATTGGTGGAACCATTTCAGTTATATGTTAATATATGGGATTATGATATGTGTTTTTGTCGGTTATTAGGGATGCAAATTTACAATTTGTCGACTCCCCTGCACTTGCTCCACCAAAAATTCAAATTGACATGGTTGCTCAACAACAGTACGTTTTGCTTTCGAACTGTATCAACTATGGGTTGTTGGTTGTTATCATTGTGTGTTTTGTAGACATGAAGCTGAGCTTGCAGTAGCTGCAAACCAGCCTCTTCCAGAGGATGACGATGATGACGCATTTGAATAGAGAAAAGATTGTTAATCATATTTATAATCGACTTCGAATTTGGTGTTAAATTTGGTTTTTTCTAATATTCAAGAGTTGTTTGAGAGAAAGATATTCTCTTTTTCTTTAGAAGGATCAGATTGTATGTCCAAATTTATGAGCACTTGATGTTTTTACAATGTACATTTGTATATTTTTTATTAAAGCGTTGGCTGCACTTGGATTGATGATTTGGTTATGCTTGGTATAGAATAAGATAGTAGACACGAACATACTTGAGATTTTGAATATTCTCAACTGGATTTATTTTGTTTTTATTCACGTCCCACCAGCTTGGAAACACGCAGACCTTCATCGAAGTTGCAGCGCGAAATCTTCATTAGAGTTGCCTTTGGCAATTGAAGTTGCGACGCGAAATCCTTATCGTAGTTGCCTTAGCGCGCCGCAACGCGCGCGTAGATATAAACCTAGTTCATATGAGTTTACATTTGATATAAACATAAATATAGTTTTTAAATTTTTAATAGTGTTCACATAAAAATTTTCAACTTCATATATATAATTTGAATAAAAAATAGTTATATAATATATATTAAATAACATCATGAAGCTACAGTACAAACACAATCCTTCACTTTTAACTTATTTACTTCAATGCCATCATATATTAGTGAAGATATCAAACTGATTTTTGTGTAGTAAAGGGTAGAAATGTCATACAAAACTTTAAGGATAAAAAATACCAGGCATAGGATCATATACAAACAGGTATCTTTATACAAACTGTAAGAACCAATAGTTTAATGACAAGTCTCCTCAATTAAAAAATTAATTTAAGGGTAGTTTAGACTTTTTATACCCTTTTATTTATATCTAATTAAAAACAAAAATTAAATTATCCCTAAATTCATGCAAGATTAATTCAAATGCTAATCTCCTAGTCTATTATTCATCATCGAATCAGCACTGTAATCAGCATCATCATCAGCACTGTAATTAGCGTCATCAACAACACCGTAATCAACATCATCGTCAACACCGTAATCAGCACATCGTCAACATTAGCACGGTAACACCACCTTCGGCACATCCGACGGTAACATCCCACACCACCACCATCAGCACATCCCATAATCAGCATAACACTGTAATCAACACATTAATCTGCATCGTATTGAATATTAAAACATATTGAGGGTAACATGCACAAATACATTGGTTGACACATGCACATGTGCATAACAAAATAATCAGACAAACAGTTATAACAGTTATATTAAGGGTAATATGCACTAATGGTAACATTTAAAAAATAGTAATTTATGAATGTTATGTTGTGTGTATTGAATATTAAAACATGTTGGATAGTAAGGAGATACCTCGAATTCATTAACATAAGACATGTTTTGTTTGCAATGACGAACAGTGTAATTTTTTATATCGGTCGTTTCAGGACGTTCAATTGGCATGCAATGGAACATGCCCATGTATATTTCTTTTAGAACTTCAAGAAACATGGACCATGTGTATGTTTCGGGCGCATGTGCTTCTATACGAAGACCGATAGATAAGCGAGGGTTCGACATGTCGCTTTTAAATTCAAGATCTCGTTGTGTGTGCCGCTGAGCATCAAGACTGGTGTCAAAACACATCAGAAATTGAACTAATGTGTTAGTTTATGATGAGTTAACTTTAAAACGCGCATTTGAGTTCTCGCATCTGGATGTAGTCTTCATAAAACAACACATCGGTATCTCTCTAAAATAACACGAGACCTATTCATGCCGTATAGCAAACATCTCACATAGCCAATGATGATTGTTTAAATGATATTCATCCATTAATATATGCCATCTTTTTTTGAATGTTTGTGGTGTGATGAATAGATTCCACACCAATTTATGTATTGATGAACGAAGGGTGGTATTATCAAGGATGTCATTTGATATTTGTAAATAAAGATATGTGAATAATAATTGGAATTAGTTAATCATATTATATGGTTTAATTGGAATTGTTTTAATATTAAAATACCGTGTTTACCTTGGACGAAAGTTTTCTCATTATGTGCCACATACATAAAAGATGGATATAGTTTGTGAATATGATTGATACAGCTTGTTTCATTGATGCATCTTGGTCAGTGAGCATAAATATTGGTTGCTTCTTGTGTGCAGCCAGGAAGGTGTTCAGTAACCATGTATATGACTCTATAGTCTCATCATATAACATGCCAGTACCAAAGATAACACATTTCTTGTGATGATCAACTCCGGTGAATGGCACGAAAATCATTTTGTACCTGTAAATAAAACATATGATGTTAAAAAATAATAATAATTGCACATGTTGGAAAGTATAACGTCTTACTTGTTAGTGTCATACGTAGCGTCAAATGCGCATACATCACCAAAAGCCTCGTAATTTCGTAATGATACGAAATCAGCCCAAAAGAACGATCGTAACTTGTTATCAACTATGACGCAATCAAAATAGAAGTCTTTAAGATTGGTAACTCGGGATTTCATGGTGTGTAAGATAATGTCTGCATCGCGTTCACCAATGAATAAACGTATATCTCTATAGCAATTTTTGAAATCTTCTATCGTGCCACGAACATTATGAGGCACGCCTTTAAGTGATACTTGGATGTTATGTGCAACATTTGGGCCAATTTTGTTAAGGCTAACTTTGTGGATGAACTGTTGTTCTTCAAATCTGAGTTTCCTATTTTGTTTTAACATGTTGGCGTTATCGCTAACAATCAAGCAATGGTTGTGCGCGGCGATGAAATCGTATATCTTGTATTGTTCGGTGGCACGATCATAACTCACTTTGATACGCGCACGGCACCCGGAAACTGTGTATCGGCTTCGTCGGTGTTGTTGCTTGGATGTATCATACATCGTTTGGAGCATTCTTGGATGGAGCATTGGGGTCAGATTCTGTGATCTTTGGTTGTCCTTCTCTTGAACATAATATATGTCTATGAGTGTGGATGTTCATAGTAGGACTGTCATGATATTTTTTGTCCTTCGTTGTGCCAATACGAGTAGAAAATCCAGATTTTGTAGCATACGTATTGTACATCTATTGTACATCGTAACAATATCTTCCCAATGGGTAAATGTACTGTTTATAACAGGAACGTATTCAACATCAACTTCAGATATCCAATATGGGGTGCCATTGGGTGTAGAATGTATGGCAGTCGTAATTGTTCCTGTGAAAATAATAAATAAATGAAAAATGGTCAACATGATGCACAGATGAATATTAAAATTGTAATCAAAATGCACATGTGCATTGTCAGATAATATATGATGTCATAAGTTATTTTTAATCATAATGCACATGAGCATAAATTTGCAATGTAACATAATTTGTAATATGATGCAGTTAACACAATGCATATGTGCCTATATTATTGAGTAATTATTATTTACAACATAATATAACTGTGAACATGTTGCAAAAGAGTATATCATTGAACAAATCACAATTTACATAAAATGGACATAGAATACGTTTAGTCTCAAACCGAATGAACTGTAATTGCTGATGTTATGTATTTGTAGGTGTTGTACCAGTCGAAGTAGTGTCAAATGATAACGAGTGTTCAGATATATTAGCAGTCCCAGATGATAATATAACATTGCCTGATGAAGACATGGAATCAAGAGTCTGGATTTCAAAGCCATGAAGGGTGTCTCGACTTTCAACTGTTGTAGACACAAGTTTGCGACTTTCAATTGGATTGACGGCAGAAATGGGATTGACATCAGATGGACCGCCAAAATCAGCATCAGATGTATATGGATGATATGCATAAATTGTTGGATGAGGATCATCAGATGCGTTAGGTTCAACACGAGATGAATCAGAAGACGCCATATGTCGCCGTAAGCAATATGCCTAATGCATCCACCGTAAAATGTGGATGCCGCCGCCGTGAAATTGGTGATCCCGGTCGCCATCGTCGATTTATACAAGAACTCTGTTCAAAGGAATGAAACCCTAAAATGTAAAAGACGTTCGTGAACAGAGTGTGACAAGTGAACAGGGCGCGTGTTTTTATTAGACATCACTTAATTATAATTTTGCCATGTGTTCACATTGGGTCTCGTGGTTCTTGCAATAAAGGGTGGGGTTCATGCGAGAACCACCTTTATTGCGAGAACCGCGAGAACCAATGTGAACGGATGGCAATTTTGTAAATAATAAAAAAAATTCTAAACTCGCGCTCCCCCCTTACGGACGTCAGCGTTTAATTAAAATATGATCTATAGTACAATTTCAAGTCCAACAACTATCACAACCAACACAACTCTCCCAATTCGGTCGATTTTCCCCCCAAAAAATCTCATAAAACCAGTCCGATACTCAATCGCCGATACTCAATACTCAATCGCCGATACTCACTGACGCTCCCAATTCCAGCAGTTTATCAGCAATTTCGCCATACGATCATCGTTGCTATTCAATCGCCGTCCGCCCATTAATCGCCGGCTTAAAATTAGGGCAAAAAATGGCCATACCAAATCGATTTAGGGCAAATACCGAATCGATTTAGGGCAAAAAACGGTCATACTCGACATATTCGGCGAGGTTTATATATTACGAAGAGCATACGTCGTTGCATTGATTGATTTACGAACTTGAAAGTTCATACAGCCGATGTAAGTTCATACTATGTAAGCTCATACAAAGTTCTTTGTGCTTGTTCATGTATGTGCTTGTTCATGTAGATTACAGCCGATTATGTGCTTGTTCATATAGATTACAGCCGATGTAGGTCAATACGATTATGTGTTTGTGATTGATTTGGAATGCACATGTGCATACGATTATGTGTTTGTGTTTGATTTGGAAAGCACATGTGCATAATATTGTTCATGTAAATATGATTACGTGTTTGAGTTTGTGTTTGTTTTGGAATGCACATGTGCATAATATTGGTATGTAAATACGATTATGTGTCTGTGTTTGTTTTGGAATGCACATGTGCATAATATTGTTGCGATTATGTGTTTGTGTTTGTTTTGGAATGCACATGTGCATAATATTGTTGTATGTATGCACATGTGCATAGTTATATTACATCCGCTCTTTACTGTCTGTCCGAGGTACATAGTTATATTACATCCGCTCTTTACTGTCTGTATGCACATGTGCATAGTTATATTACATCCGCTATTTACTGTCTGTCCGAGGTACTGGCTACTAGGTTTACTGTTTGTGCTTTTGGGATCGGTATTTACTTCCCGAGTTGTTGATCTCCGGGTTAGTCAGCTGCATACATGTAGGGTCTATCGTTGATGCTGGTAGTTTGCTGTATGGTGTGAGTATTATGTTAATGGTGCACCGGATAACAGACCTACTGTTTGTATGGCTGCAAAGTGTGAGCCTAAAGCATAGTGCTGAATTTATGATGCTGCTGGGTCTTAATACAGCCTCAAAATGCTTATGTATGGCTGTTAACAGCTGGCCGCATCAGTTCTTCATTTGGTCATGCGGTAAAAGTTACAGGGGTATTTTGGTCGAAAAGACTGAAGGTTTTAATGTTTGTTCGTGTAGATTACAGCCAATGTTGTGCATATTTGTTTGTGTTTGTTTGTTCGTGTAGATTACAGTCGATGGTGTGCATATGTGTTTGTGTTTGATTTGGAATGCACATGTGCATAATGTGATAACTTATGGTTGTACTTATGGTTTTGGTTCATATTTATGCTTGGTTGGTATGCACATGTGCATAACGTGTTGGAATGCACATGTGCATAATGTGATAACTTATGGTTTTACTAATAACTTATGGTTTTACTTGTGGTGTTGGTTCATATTTATGCTTGATTGGTATGCACATGTGCATAACATGACAAATTATGTTTATAATTTGTAACCGAATTTGTTTTTTTCGGGTCAATGTGTTAACATATGTATATATTGATAAATTATTTCATAGTTGTATGTATGCACATGTGCATAGTTATAGTTGCATAGTTATAGTTATGCACGTGTGTTAATATACATTCTCATTGTATGCAGTAAAATGGAAAAAAAAAAAACAAAGAAAGTTACGTTTCTCCTGAAGCCGAGAGATGAAGGGTCGAAAAGAATGCCAGATGCGACAGAAGACGAGCATGCGGTTGTTAAGCAAAAAGGTTAGAAAGTGTTGAGAACTTACTGTTAATATTAGTATTGTTAATGACGCAATATGCATCTATGCACATGTGCATTAACAGTTTTTTTTTTTCAAATGTTATAACTCGTGCAAACGCATTAATTTTTTGAATTCAGGTATTTTAAAGGTGGAAAAGAACGCACAAAAGGAAAAAAGCATACAAAAACGAAATGATGCAACTAAATGTGTTGATGTAGAAAGAAGGACTAGCAAACGGAAACACGAAGAAACAACCAAAGGTTTGGATGTAACATGTAAGACAAAGAACAAAAGGATTGTAAGATCGCGAAGACAAGTGAAAGACACCAAAGTTGATAACAATGATAGTGATGGTACGTGTTATTGAAAATAATTAATAAAAATTTGAAATGCACATGTACATTTTTTCTGTACATACATTATATAACATGTGCATGTTATTATGTTGATAAACAGGTTCAAATAAAGAAGTTGTGTCACCGAAAGTTAAGAAGACGGGGAGTAAAAAGGTTATGAGGGTATCTAACTGGCAATCGATACGAACACGCATATCACCACATCAACTTTTGGTGGGGTTAAACACATTCTCTAAACAACAGTTGGTCGCAATAAAAAATATGGGGTTTGGAAGTATTATGAAGCTTAAAATTGACAGCTTGCCAACGAAGATGTCACATTTTGTGGTAGACAGTTTTAGCGGGAAAGATATGGCAATCAAGTTGACTGTTGGAAACATTGAAGTTAACGAAACTGTTATTAGCGAGTTGTTGGGATTGAGAAACAGCGGGGCTGTTATAGAGTATAAAAAGAAGGAGAAAAAGAAGGATAAAGAGAATGAGGAGCAGAAAGAACATAAGGATGAACAAAAGGGGAAAATAATGATAAAAATAGTGGGTCTGATATAGAATCTGATGTGAAAGAAGATGAAGACGAAGAAGAAGAAGATGAGGAAGATGGGATATTGGCTGAGTGGAAGAGTTTATACAAAGGGCGTACAATAACACCGAGTAGAATTGTCGATAGATTAAGAGATAACCCAACGGATGATGGCATAATGTTTAAATATGATTTTTTTGACATTGTTCATGAATACGATGGTGGAAATAAACAAAGATGGTAGATGCAAAACTAATTTTCTGGAATGCTTAGGCGAAGATGTGGCGGTTGAAGATGTGAATTGGTGCAAGTATATTTGTGATAGCATGAAGATGAGCAAAGATGGATGGCAACGGGATAGCACGTCAAAATATTTTAATGGTGCTCTTACAATATTGGTGGTAAGTTAAGTGTTATGTTTGAAATAAGATATATAATTAATTTGTATTTTTGTATAAATTATTTTGTTTTTAGTTTGTATATATATATATAGTTTTCACATATGGTAATAATGCACATGTGCAGATGTTATATGTGGATAGAACATTTTGTGGGGACATCAATACGGTCCGAACATCGAGTCCATTATCATTCTGGACTAAAGAAATGTTGAGCAGAAGGCAGACATGGGAAATAAAGAATGGCGGTTTTGGAAAAGGGGCGTTACGTGAAGGATATGTCGACACTCAAGTTGACGTGGAGCATGAAACGAAAGAGGATAGAATGAAGAAAGTGGAGCAAATGGTAGATAAGAATGAAGGCGAAAAGAAAAATGTGACGTTTGAGGTACGTATAATGTTTTAACGTGATTTTTTTCTTTGTTTTTATGGAATTAGAACTGTGATACAGCTTTCATTGATTATATTGTTTAAAATAATAATTTGTATTTTGTAGTTTGTATGTGGTTGATACAGATCTGTGTTAGGTTGAGAGACATGTGGTGGGGTTAGTGGTTAGGATATGATGTATATGATACATGTTGTGCAAGCTGATGCACATGTGCATAATGTTGTGTTGATATGAACATATAACTTATGCACATGTGCATACATATAACTTATGCAGATATGATGTATATTATACTGTATATTATACATGTTGTGCAAGATGATGCACATGTGCATAATGTTGTGTCGATATGAACATATAATTTATGCACATGTGCATAATGTTGTGTTTATATGAACATATAATTCATGTTATACAAGCTTATGCACATGTGCATAATGTTGTTTTGATATGAACATATAATTCATGCATATGTGCATAATGCTGTTTTATAATGTGATAACGCTGGTGCATATATGCACAATGTTGGGTTTATATTATTAACTTTGTTTTGTTAATGTGTTATTAATTAGGAGCATGTACGTATGGTTGAAAGTTTAATGGCTGAGACATTAAGCAAAAAAGAGTTGTTAAATAAAGAGTTGGATGATATTTGGTACAAATATCCAAAGAATGAGAAGGTTGAAGAGTTGGTGAGGGAGTATGATAGAACATTTAGAGGTGAAAACAAAATGTCGGTTTTGCTAAGTACAAAGGAGAAGGTTGATAGCAAAGAAAATGAAGTGATGGAGTGTGAAAATGATAAAAAGGTTAATGTTAAAATCAAAGGTGGGATGAAGGTGTTTACAAGGTCAAGAAAAAGAAGTTTAAAAGATGAAGGTGATGTGTTGGACGGTGTATCAAAAGAAGACGAATGTGATGCAACGAAGGTGGATGGAGTGACAAAAAACGACGGGGATATAAAGTTAGACAAAGTTGTCGATGAGACCATTAAGTGGGCAGAAACGGAAAAGAGTGTTGTGAAAAGGCAAACACGTAGGAGGAAAGAAGTAGATAACACCGTACCGAGTTTTGAGTTGTTGTCACAAAGCTCGCAAAGCTCACAAAGTTCACCAGAAGCAGACATTGGAACAAAAGTGCATGCGAGTGTTAAAGATACAAACGTAAACGTGCATGTGAGTGGTAGAGATACAAATGTGGTTGACATGAATGAGCCATTAAATGATGATGAAAAAACGTTATGGCAATATTTGCTGACAACCATCGACGACAAACGAAGGTATGGACGTGTATTATAATGTTATGTTATTATTTGTTGTGACATAATAATTTAGAATTACAATCTGAGGTACAAACTAATATTGTAGGGCGGAGAGCAAAAAATGTAATGTGGACGATCAAGAAATAGACGTTGAAAAGGAGAAGAAAGAGGTCATCCTATCATTCAAGTAAGACTAAATATGCATTAATATTTATTTATAAATCTGTTACAGCATAAATTTCATCATAAATTTGAAAAAGTTAAAAAAAATGTCTATTTTCAGTAGCATTAGGATCATCATCTTATAACTTTCATCATAAATTTGAAACCGAATTAAGATCTGTGAATAACTGAAATGCATTTAACAGTAGTTGGACATCACTGTGTTTTGATTATGTGAATTCATATCTGAATTATAGCTATTCGAATATAACTTTCAGTTCAGATCTGAATCTGAGATGCAAGTGAATCAGTTAAGATATGAATTGTGCATTAAGAAGAAAGAAATAGACAGATTTTTGTTGTGTGATTGGAGGTTGAATTTTGGCATAAAAATATGGTGTATAGTATATGTAATGTATTCTATGCACATGTGCATACAGAACATAACTGATGTAATTTATTGTGACGATTACAGCTCAACTATTTTTGAAACCTCACATGGAATGACAACACGCGCATTTTTGATAAACACATTGGAGGATGGGCAATGGATCTCACAAAACGTGATAGATTGTTGGGCGGCTATTTTGAATTACGAAGAGAAAAAAAACAATACATCAGGGAAAAGGCGATTATGGTGTTATACGACAACTATCGTAAGTGTGTTATAATTCATGTTTAACAATCATATTTAGGATATTTATACTTGTGTGTGACATGTATTTATGTAATGTGCAGCCGGATTATGTGTTGAAAACAAAACAGACGGAACAACAGGCGTTTACAATATTAACTTCACACTTGAAGGAGGTTGTTGAGTGTAACAATAAAATGTTGGAGTTAAAGGAATTTAGCATCATAATAATACCAATGATCGAAAGAAAGCATTTCTATATAATATGCTTTGATTTAGAGAACACAAAGGTTGAAGTTATTGATAATATGGTGAGTAGCCGCGGGTTTTATAGAATGTCAGCAGGAAGAAATTTTAAAGAAAATGGAACGCCATCTAAAGTGGTAAGTCTAGATTTGTAATATTAAATGTTATATTTGAAAATAAGGATATATGAATAGGACATGTAGTAACATTCAATATTATTATTTTTTGCAGAAAAATTACATGGTTGGGTATTTGAAGAATGTTAAACATCCAAGCGCGGAACGCATGGCAGCCGCACCGTTGACGAAGAAAAAACTGGAATGGGCGACGAGCGATAATTTCAACGATTGTGGCGTGTTTGCTATGAGGCACATGGAGATGTACAAAGGGAGTGATGTCGAGTTTGAATGCGGTTTTAGTACGCAAAAAAATATTCAAGACATGCAATTGCAAAACCTGAGGATGAAGATTGCAAAAAAACTGTTACTATCAGAGGCGAACGTGTACAAGGCAACGGTTATGTACCTCGCAAGAAAAGCAAGAAAAAATTTGGGAGATGAAAGAATGAGGAAATTGTTGGAAAAAGAGGGAGCAAAACAAGAAAAATGCTGGAACACTCTTAGCAAATGGAAGAATGGGGATAAAGTTTGAGGGTAGTAGTTTATGACACGTAGGTAGTATTTCTAGTTAATTAGTGATATTTGAACATTAAAATGGTATGTTGGATTGTTTTGTTTGGTAGGGCATGTTAGATGGTTGTGTTAGGAAGGTAACAAGTTGGTACAGGTATGTTGGATTGTTTTGTTTGGTTAGGCATGTTAGATGGTTGTGTTAGGAAGGTAACAAGTTGGTACAGGTATGTTGGATTGTTTTGTTTGGTTATGCATGTTAGATGGTTGTGTTAGGAAGGTAACAAGTTGGTACAGTTATGATGCATGTTACAGTTTTGGTTAGTTGTGGTTGGAACTAGATAATCATGTTACTAATATTTGTTGGTTGATATATTGAGAAGTTGGAATTTTAGCAAATTGGTAATGTGTATTGTAGAAATTGTTATGTTGGATGGGTGATATGGTGATCAATGTTTGGATTTATAGTTCATATAGTTTGTTGTTTATGCACAAGTGAATTAATATGGTTACAGTAACAAGTTCGTATTGTTTGTTTTTTATGCACATGTGCAATAATATGGTTAAATGACCATATGCACATGTGCATATGGTGATATAAATGCACGTTATTAGTTATAAATTTACATATTTGTTAAAATATGGCATGTTATAGTTATTAGTTATAAATTTACATGTTTGTTAAAATATGGCATGTTACGTTGATTAGTAAGTTAAATGATCCGTATGCACATGTGCATACAGTGTTATTAGTTATAAATGTATATGTTTGTTAAAATATGGAATGTTAAGTTGATTAACAAGTTAAATGACCCGTATGCACATGTGCATATAGTGTTATTAGTTATAAATTTATATGTTTGTTAAAATATGGCATGTTACGTTGATTAGTAAGTTAAATGACCCATATGCACATGTGCATACAGTATGTGCATGAAGTGATAAAACACACAGATTAAAGGTTAAGTTTGTATATGTATTACAATTGGGTATAGCTAACATATGGTTTTAAATTCATATTAGTAACATGTATAATCATAATAGTAACATGTATAATGTTAAAAAATATTATATTGATAAACAGGTGGTTTAAAAAAAACGTAAAATACAACTTATAAATACATATGCACATGTGCATATGACAAGTTAATCATCAATATCAATACTGTAAGTTAAATGGGTACTAATAAAAAATAAACAAAACAAACATTGGTAGTCATAATTAGATAAGTTAGGTAATCATAAGTTGTAATACATAATACATCAATCAAGAATCACGAGCTATGTTGGATGGTTTGCGACGTCTGGTTGAACGCCTAAGGCTTTGATCAGGCTCAAAAGACTGTTCAGGTTCACGCCTAACATTTGTTCGCTCGGGTACGGGAGGTTTTTGCATGGAGACGGGGTATTCAGATGCGTCATAATCAGAAGAATTATACTCATCCATGTCATCATTGGTGTCATCGTCGGTGTCATCGAGATCAACATCAGTATCTTCAGAATCGGAATCAGACGAGGCGGGTAGTCCAGCGGCGATAGCAGCAGCACGTTTAGCTGCTCGTACAGCAAGTTTGGCAGCTTTGATTTTCTCGCAATTGCGATAATCGTGGTCAAATACATACTTGTTGCATTTGTTGCATAAGCGGGCGACTTTTTGTCGTTTACCGGCTTTCTTTCGTTTATCTTTAATGTTTTGACCACCGGGGTCGATCCGTTGTTTTTTGGTCCCACAACCTTTGTTTCTAATACCTTGCGGAGGATGGACACTTGTGCTTAGATTTGAAGGTATGTTTAAGATGTCACTGATGTTTGCAGTTTTTTGAACGGAACGAGGCTGAGGCTCACACGGGAACGATTCGAATACACGGTTTCTGATGCGTTTGATCTCAGAAGATAAGGAACGTAGCTGATCAGGATTGCGTCTGAGTCGGTTTGTGCATTGAGTGACTAAATCCATTATTTCATTGTGGATGATAGCAAACTCGCTGTTGTTAGATGAGTATATGTTAGATATGCTATGAACAACCGACGGGAGCGCATCTCGTTTCCAACGTGGAATGATGTACTGGGATGGTATCCGTTCAATTTGGTGGTAACGGAATATACAGAACACATGTCGGCATAGGTATCCAATACGAGTGAACCCAAGACATGTACAGCTTACCGTTTGTTCAGGTAAATTGAGCGACACCTGCACATGTGCATAACATATATTATAAATAGAATAAATACATGAAGGGTAATATTGAACAAGTGAATAAGTTATGATGTATAATAAAATAGACTTTTGAATAAGTTTAATGTATATTAAAATAATCGATTCAAATACAATGTTTGATATATGAACAAGTGAATAACATAAGATAAATTTTGATACATGCACATGTGCATAACAAAAAATTAATCAAATAGACAATAGATATAACATAAGACAAATTTTGATACATGCACATGTGCATAACAAAAAAATAATCAAACAGATGGTTACAATAGATATACACATAAGACAAAATTGTGATACATGCACATGTGCATAACAAAAAAATTAATCAAACACAAAATTGTGATACATGCACATGTGCATAACAAAAAAATTAATCAAACACAAAATTGTGATACATGCACATGTGCATAACAAAAAAATTAATCAAACAGACGGTTATAATAGATATAATATGAAAAAAATTGATACATGCATATGTGCATAACAAAAAATTAATCAAACAGACAGTAGACAACAAAAAGTTAATCAAACAGACAGTAGACAGCTATAATAGATATATTGAGGTTAATATGTAGTAATGGTATATTGGGGTAGGGTGGACATACCTCGAATTCATTGACATAAGACATGTTTGATTTGCAGTGACGAACAGTGTAATTTTTTACGTCGGTCGTTCCAGGACGTTCAATTGGCATACAATGGAGCATGCCCATATATATTTCTTTTCGAACTTCAAGAAACATGGACCATGTATATGTTTCGGACGCGTGTGCCTCTATGCGAAGACCGGTAGATAAGCGAGGGGTCGACATATCGCTTTTAAATTCGAGATCTCGTTGTGTATGCCGTTGAGCATCAATACTGGTTTCAAAACACATTAAAAATTGAACTAATGTGTTAGTTTTTGACGAGTTGACTTTAAAACACGCGTTTGAGCTCTCGCATCTGGATGTAGTCTTCATCAAACAACACATCGGTATCTCTCTGAAATAACACGGGACCCATTCATGACGTATAGCAAACATCTCACAAAGCCACGGATGATTGTCTAGGTGATATTCATCCATTAACACATGCCATCTTTCTTCGAATGTTTGTGGTGTGATGAATAAATTCCACACCAGCTTATGTATTGACGAACGAAGAGTGGTATTATCAAGGATGTCGTTTGAAATCTGTAATTAATGAAACATGAATAATAAAAAGTTGAATTGTTTACTCATATTATAAGGTTTAATTGGAGCCGTGTTAATATTAAAAAATAGAGTGTTTACCTTGGACGGAAGTTTTCTCATTATGTGCCACGTGCACAAACGATGGATGGAGTTTGTGAAAACGGTTGATACAGCTTGTTTCATTGATGCGTCTTGGTCAGTGAGAACAAAGATTGGTTGTTTCTTATGTGCAGCCAGAAAGGTGTTTAGTAACCATGTATACGACTCTATAGTCTCATCGTATAACATGTCAGCGCCAAAGATAACACATTTTTTGTGGTGATCAATTCCGGTGAATGGCACAAAAATCATGTTGTGTCTATAAATAAAACATATGATATTAAAAAAATATTAATAATTTCACATGCTGAAAAAGTATAGTATCTTACTTGTTGGTGTCATATGTAGCGTCGAATGCACACACATCACCGAAAGCCTCGTAATTTCGCAATGATACGAAATCAGTCCAAAAGAAAGATCGCAACTCATTGTCAACTATGACACAATCAAAATAGAAATCATTAAGATTGGTAACTCGAGATCTCATGGTATGTAAGAGGATGTCTGCATCGCGTTCACCGATGAATGCACGTATGTCTCTAGAGCAATTTTTGAAATCTTCTGTTGTGCCACGAACATTTTGAGGTCCGCCATTAAGTGATGCTCGAATGTTATGTGCAACAGTTGGGCCAATTTTGTTAAGACTAACTTTGTGGATGAACTGTTGCTCCTCAAATCCAAGTTTCCTGTTTTGTTTTAACATGTTGGCGTGATCTCTACCAATCATGCAATGGTTGTGCGCGGCGATGAAATCATATATTTTGTATTGTTCGGTAGCACGATCAAACCTCACTTTGATACGCGCACGACACCCGGAAACTGTGAATCGGCTTCGTCTGTGTTGTTTCTTGGATTTATCATATATGGTTGGAGCATTTTTGGATGGAGCATTGGGGTCAGATTCTGTGACCCGTGGTTGTCCTTCTCTTGAACATAATATATCTCTATGAGTGGAGATTTTCATATTAGGATTGTCATGATACTTTTTGTTCTTCGATGTACCGATACGAGTAGAAAACCCGGATTGCGTAGCATACGTATTGTACATCATGACAACATCTTCCCAATGGGTAAATGTACTATTTACCACAGGAAGGTATCTAACATCAACTTGAGGTATCCAATACGGGGTGCCATTAGGTGTAGCATGTATGGCAGCCGTAATCGTTCCTGTAAGAGATAATTAATAAATTAAATGATAGTGAGAAATAATTAATAAATTAAAAAAATTTGTCAACATGATATAGGGACGAATAGTATAATTGTAATTAATATGCACATGTGCATTGGCAGTTAATGTACGAGAAAGTTATTATGTTTTTTTCAATCATAATGCACATGTGCATAAATTTGCATTGTAACATAATTTGAGATGCATTGTAACATAATTTGATATGATGCATAATTTGTAATATGAGGCACTTAACACAATGCACGCGTGCATATAACATTGAGTAATCATAATGTACAACATAAAACAATTGTAAACATGCAGTTAACACAATGCACATGTGCATATAATATTGAGTAATCATAATGTTCAACATAAAACAATTGTGAACATGATACAAAGGAGTATATAATTGAATAAGTCACATTTTACATAAAATGGACATAAAATACCTTTAGTTTCAAACCGAATGAATTGTAAGTGTTGATGTTCTGTGCTTGTAGGTGCTGTACCAGTGGATGTGGTGTTACCAGTAGATGTGGTGTCAACTGATAACGATTGATCAGGTAAATTAGCAGTCTCAGAGCCTACATTGCCTGATGTAAACATTGAATCAAGCGTCTGTATTTCAAACCCATGAAGGGTGTGTCGAGTTGCAACTGGGTTTGCAACTGTTGTAAACACAGGATTGCAACTTTCATTTGGATTAACAGCAGGTAAGGTATTGACATCAACATCAGACGGACCCACAGCAGAAATGGGATTTACATTGATATTAGATGGGCCGCAAAAACCAGCATCGTGATGTGGATGATATGAAGAAGATGTTGTATGATGATCATCAGATGTCGTAGGTTCAACTCCAACACGAGATGAGTCAGACGAAGCCATGAGTATCCGAAATCAGTATACCAACGACGAAATCAGTATCAAAATTGAACCCCCACCTAAAATGTGAATGTCCACGCCGCCGTGAACCTGTAGAAATCAGTCGCCGACGTAGATCGCGTAGTCGATTAAGCAAAACCTCCAACGAAACCCTAGTTTGAAAAAGACAACAGTGAAGATATACCCTAGGGTTGAAAAAAAGACGGCAGTGAACAAGAGGAGAGGAGCACGCCGCCGTGAAACTGTAGAAACCAGTCGCCGCCGTTGATCG
>CM060368.1:163705530-163725530 GCA_030545235.1 Helianthus tuberosus
AATTAAAGACCCGTTAGGATTCTAATAGGTTATTATAAACCTTCGTTCCAGAATAGGAGACCCGGTAAAAGCTACACGCACTTGCTATTTGTGATTGATACTTGCAAAGGTAAATACTTTTAACTTATTTTCCCTATACGGGCTTGGGGTATGGTATATAAAATACCGCTTGGTCGGACATTGAATCTTTAATCGAATAGAGGTTAAATCATTGATATGCTCCGTTTTGAAATGTTTTGTTTGCTTAAAGCCTTTGGGGGGTTAATGACCATGTCCCGGATATCCTTGGCATCATCTTACGAGATGGCCACGACCTATGCACGGGGTGTAGGCGTACACCCGTCAGTGCCAAAATACATAATGTGGTGTGTCTATTGATCTTTAACCCGGTCTACGGATCGGGCTACTGAACGCATAAGGAACATGTAATTCTTTTACAAGATTATCTTCAAATAATTATCCCAAGTTATAAAGAGTTTGTGCCACGTGCATTCAAATCAATTTTATTAAACTTTTCAAAATGAGTCAGTTGATTGTATTTACCAGTGTAAACTGACGTATTTTCCCAATAAGGTTAAGTGCAGGTACTACGCGAACTAGGCTGGCTTTCTCCTAGCGTCCACAATAAGTCTCGCAAGCTTGGATGTGAAAACTGTTGAACAATGTTTCCATTTTTATTTTGATCCACCTGTGGATTACTTTCAACTGTTTGTGATACTCGATATTACAATTTATTAAAGTTGAAACATATCTATCTTTTGCTTCCGCTGTGCATATTAAATATTGTGTTGTTTGACTGTAATATTCCCAACCACGTCACGATACTCCCCACCGGGCCCACCGGTAATACGTGGAAATATCGGGGTGTGATAGTATGGCCCCAAATGCAGGGGTAAAATGGTCTTTCCCACTATATGCTGCGTATAGACCCATACGCAGCGTATATAAATGGTCAAAAGACATTTTTACCCTCGCATTTGGCTTCGTATAGCCCCAAATGAAGGGCTAAATGGTCTTTTTGACCCTTTATATACGCTGCGTAAAGACCAGTACGCAGCGTATATGAAGGTTTTTTTTATAAAGGTTATATCGAATCGTATAGGTGTACTATAGGTCACGAATCGACCTCGTATAAGCCTATAAGTGTGATATCGTATCGTATAGCATAGTATATGTCACGTATTGACCTCGTATAAGCCTATAAGTGTGATATCGTATCGTATAGCGTAGTATATGTCCCGTATAGGCCTATCGGCATATACATCACCTATACGAGACTTATACTATACACTATACGATACGATGCAACACGATACGCTACTATACGATATGATATAACACCCGTATAGGTCTATAGGTGTATATATGTCCCGTATAGGCCTATAGGTGTGGTTTAGGCCCTGTCTAGGCCTATAGGCGTATACAAGACCTACATGGAACCTATACGAGACTTATACTATACACTATACGATACGATGCAACATGATACGCTACTATAGGATACGATATAACACCCGTATAGGGACCTAAACCACACCTATAGGTCTATACGGGGCCTAAACCACACCTATAGGCCTATACGGGATCTAAACCACACCTATAGGCCTATACGGGACATATACTACGCTATACGATATGATATCACACTTATAGGCTTATACGAGGTCAATACGTGACCTATACTACACCTATACGATACGATATCACACTTATAGGCTTATACGAGGTCAATACGAGACCTATACCACACCTATACGATACGATATCACACTTATAGGCTTATACGAGGTCAATACGTGACCTATACTACACCTATACGATACGATAACACACTTATAGGCTTATACGAGGTCAATACGAGACCTAAACCACACCTATACGATACGATACGATATCACACTTATAGGCTTATACGAGGTCAATACGGGACCTAAACCACGCCTATAAGCCTATACGGGTGTTATATCGTATCGTATCGTATAGTGTATAGTGTAAGTCTCGTATAGGTTCTCTGTAGGTCTTGTAATTCATAATATTTGTATTATTTTTTATTTTTATAATTCATAATATTTGTATTATTTTTAATTTTTATAATTCATAATATTTGTATTATTTTTAATATTTATAATTTATATTTGTATTACCAATAATATTGTTTTTTTTATAAATAATTTTCTTTTTTTTTATAAATAAACAAAGAAATACACAAAAAAAAAAAATACAAAAATGGAGCTTTATATACGCTGTGTATAGATCCCTACGCAGCGTATGAGACAAAAATGACACAACTACCCTTGTATTTGGCTTTGTATAGCCTCAACACAAGGGTATATAGGACATTTTCATACCTTTATATACGCTGCGTATAGGTCTCTACGCAGCGTATATAAACCTTGTGAAAAACTGATGCTTCAAACCTACCAAAATGACCCCAAATTTTCATATGGTTTATGTACGCTGCTTAGAGACCTATACGCATCGTATATAAACCTTGTTTTCTGTGCAATGATTGGTTATTAGGCACTGAGATCCATGGTTTATATACGCAGCGTATAGGTCAATACGCAGCGTAGAGGGTTAACCCTATACGCTGCGTATTGACCTATACGCTGCGTATATAAACCCTAGTTTTTCTAGGGTTTGGTGTGCCAATAAGCATATTAGTGTGCCAATAGGCACACCCTTATAATATTGTTAGTATATGAAAGTTAACAAAAATTCGATTTTGGGTAAATTCATTTCTACTCGCGTAGGCCCTTAATTTCTCATAGACACACTGCTTGACAAGTTGATGAACTCTCTTTTTCTTCTTAACTTATAGTTACGGATGGAAAGCTTTGCATCCTTGGAGATTCCACTCAGGCATATAAAGTTAGCAACATGTAATTTTGACTATACGTATCGCATCAACTCACTCAGCTACGATAGGGTGTATAAAGCAGAGTTGGAGCATTTTGATGGGGGAAGTGTGTCAACAATAGAAGGGGATAGTAAAGGTGAACTGCCAAAGAAGCGGGTAATTATTGAACGCTTCAAGGATAACATGAATTACCCGAAAATCACAAAAGACTTCTACGCAAAAATTGAAATTCTTAGTAGTTGTAAGCATCCCAACATACTCACTCTTCTTGGCTTTTGTCATGAAGATTCTGAGATGGTTCTCGTTTTTGAATGTGATTTTAAAGAAACCCTATATGATTATTTGAGAAGTGAGAGCAACATCACTAATCTTACTTGGGAACAACGAATACGTGTCAGCCTTGATATTGCACATGGGTTGAAGTTCCTTCACAGCAGGGAAGAAACTCAAGTACTGCATACCCTACATGTCTTTTGAATGAGAAGGGGACAGCAAAGATAACTAACTTTAGGCTCTCCCAGTTCAGTTCATACGAACCTTGGCTGTGGAACGCCATGGATATTGCACCTCAGATACCGTCCGGCCAAAGACGTGTATTAGATGATATTTACTCTCTTGGACTGACTTTATTTGATATCCTAACCGGGAGGTTGGTCTACGATCCACAAACCATGCAGAAAAATGTCAATGAGTTTGCTTCCATGGCTAGGCGACACTTCGAACATGGAGAACTAAAGAACATTGCAGATCCTAGGTGTTTTGGTAAAAAATTACCGAAGCAATTTAGTGATCAAATTAGTTAAGTGAGGTAGTGTGCTAAAATTATGTGTGAAAAATATGTTAACCAAGTTAGCTATAAAAACAGTTTCAGGATACGGCTCAAGATATAAAGCTGTATCTATGATCAAACAATGAGCAGAAAAGTAAAGGTTGACACGTGATGTACGAGGAAAGCCCTTGATCAATCTAGATCGCCGGCATAAAACCTCGGGAGCTAACAATCGCAGCTGCCTTGTTCTTCTATTGCTTCAAATATCAGGATACAGTGCAGGATGTGGTGCGGATCAACTATGTGTTACAATGTAATTCGAATACAAGTGTTGTGTGTAGTGTTTGCAGTGAGCTAGAGAGAAAGTGTTTGAAAATGTCAAAGTTGAGTGCCTTAATCTGATCCGCCCCCATCAATTTTAGTAAAACAAATATAACAAACTATCCTAAATAACCGGGATCCAACGAATATTCCTCACTCGAACGTTGTGGACCTAGTCTTTCGGGTTCAACGTCTCTCCCATAACAAACATGCCCGAGTCTTGAGGAGAAGATGTTAGCAATATCCCCGTCTAGTATCCTGATCACAAATAAACAATTAAAAGCAGGATATTGATCAAGATATGTATGCTCAGAAAATGACCCATAACAATTGTCCCCAAATATATCTGTTGGTATACCAATCCAACGGATATATTTTAAAAGTTTTATCTCACTAACTAAGGCAATCAATATGATGAGACCCTTGAAATGACAATGTGCAACTTCCAAGATGTTATTTACTCTTTACCCCCTACATTTAGCCTTTATTAACCGAGGGTCGTCTAATTACGATTTATCTTTATCTTCAACCAAACATCAGGTACTTTTCTCTCTCTCTTTTCTATTTTCCTTCTTTATATCTCCTGTTCTTCCGATTGTGATCCTTCATGGCTACCCGTACTAGATCACAAATGGCGGATTCCGTTTCCACCTTCCACAAACAGAATTTGCTTCAGAAACCTTCAAAAGAGGTGTGTTCTTTCGATAATTCTGACATCGCGGCCCTACGAGCTTCCGGTGCCTTTCCCGCCGGGACAATCTTCCGTCCATTCGACCGAGAGGTCCGATCGGATTTTTGTTCCGACGAATGGGTCTGCTTCTTTGCCTACCCTTTATCCATAGGACTTCAATACCCGTTTTCACCTTTTATTTCTCGTTTCTTCGAACTTACTGGCCTGAGCTTTGCCCAAATCATGCCCATGGTTTGGCGCATATTAGTCACCTTGGAAGGAATTAAGGCTCGCCATATGCCCGACCTGTGCATCGAGGATTTGCCAAAGGCTTATCGCTTAAGATCTCATGGTTCCAGCCGATTCCTTCTATTCTCTATTTCCAAAGATCCTCTCATCCTCAAAGCTACCAAGAACGAGGATAAGTGGACAAGAAAATTCTTTTTTGTGAAAAGAGACTCCATTGATAAGGGTTTTGACCTTCCTAAAAGATGGTTGACTTCTGGTAGGATTTAGGGTTTTAGGAATATCCCCAATCATATCCCGAACCTCCATCCTGAACCAATATCCTGATGTGTTTATTTTCTTTCTTGCAGCAAACTTCAAGGAACTAGCTCCCCCTAGTGCTGAATCAGAAGGAAGAATAAAAGAGATCTACAAGCTTCCAGAGGGTGAAAGAACCTTTAACCTGCTACTCACAAGCTCAAGTCAAAGATCAAGCTCCAACATGTCTGGTAAGCATATTTTCAGGAATTATCTTTATATTAAATTGATTATTATTTTTAGAGGTATAATAAGCCTAAAACATCTTCCCTTATGTAGTGCCAGTTATTAACCTCGAAGGCTTCCAACTTGACGAGTTGGATAGTTACTCCAGCCTTGTACCTGTCAAACAAGAACCTAAGCCGAAGCCATCTGCCACACCGAAGCCCACCACTTCAAAGACTACTAAAGCTCCTCCGGCATCCAGGACCCGGGCCTCTAGTTCCCGGAAGAGGAAATAAATGGATTCTCCAGCCGCCTCTGAGACATTCTCTCTTGAGAATCATGGGTTTAATGAAGCTACTTCATTCCTCAAGCAGGTAAAAATTCCCTTTCAATATCATGAACATGCATGTTAGTCATTATCCTGTTCATTTTACACTGATACCTGTATCTTTAACTACAGGGCTTGGAACGTCTCATGCATTTGTATGAAGACGCCTGCGGGCTTAATAAGATGCTGGAGATCAGGCTCGAAAAAGCTGAAGCCACCATAGCTGATCAAGGAACAATTGCAGCCGCCAAGTCCCAGCATTATGAGGACAAATACAAGGCAATGACCCAGGAACACCAAGCTGCCCTCCACAAAGCCAATGAGGATGCTCAAGCCAAACTAGATGCCGCCCTTCTCCAATACCAGCAGGATATGAGTTCATATCGGGACAGTCTCAAAGCATCCGTGGTCATCTCTCTTCTCCAAGCCAGGTTAAGGATGGCTTACGAGGCCAGGGATTTGGGCTTCGAATGCCCCTCCTGGAATGTAAAGGCTTGGGAAGTGAAACTACAGGATCTTGGAGGTCATCCCGTCGCTCATCCTGCAAAGCATGCTGGTGAAGAGCCTTCTAAGGCGGCAGAGGAAGTGGCCAATGCTGGTGATGATGCCGAGAAGAATCCTGAGGCTGATGCTGGTGCAAATGCTGGGAAAGAGGTTGCTGATCAAGAGGGTGCCGCTTCTTAGGCGGCGAAGTGGGCGATGATGGATATACGTGCCAAGGCCGGAGCCCACTTTTTAAATTTCATGGTTGTGGTTGTGTAAACAATTTACTTTTCCTGTTTTTGAACAATTTATATTTCCTGCATTAGAACAATATGATGACCAAAGGTGGATGGGTCCTGGGTTTTCAGGATGAAGCCCTTGGTCATCAGTTAGTATAACCTATTTTGAATGTCGTAACGGTTGAAGGTAGACAGGTTTCGTTTTGAGATAAAACCTTCAACCATTACGTAGATATGGTAAAAACTAATCGTGCTTTTGGCGGATGGGCCTCGGTTTGAGGTGAAACCAAAAGCACAACTTTTGACATGTTAATAATATAACTTGCTTTTGACTTATTTGTCGTTGCCTCTTAATTTTCGTTATGCATTCCTTAATGTATATTTTAGCTTTGCAAAATTTTGTACAACTGTCTTTCAAAAATATTCTGATCAATATGCTCAGAGATATATTATGAAAACTTTTATTAGATAGGACTTCTAAAAATTCGTTCAACTTTGTAGAAAGCTTTTTAAAGAGTGAAAGACAGTCCACTTTTCCAAAACCTGTTTTGATAATACTTGAATGATCAAAGATTCAAACTAGTATCAGTTTCAAATATTTTAATCAAATATCCTGAGAAGTATTTTGAAAATATATTCTGAGAATATATCCCGAGAATTTATCCTAATCAGGATGTTTGACCTTTTGTCAAACATAGTATTGTCAAAAACTTAAATAACGTTTACAAAGGAAAGATCATACCATGAATAGGGTACAACCCTATTCTCAAACTTCAATCCCTTTGCAACTCTTCCAATGAAGATGTCCCCTGTCTAAGACACTTAGTGTATTAGGTCCGAGCCTTATCCTTTGAGCTTTACACCATTGCTTCAGTGGGAATGTCCCCTGTATACAATGCCTTCAAATACTTAGAAATCCTTTGGATATCAGTTCCCATTGTGTAGACAATTTTTCATGTTACAGGGGTAAAACCCAAGAATGTACTGGAGATAAATCCCTTGAATTCTTGGGGAAATCCCAAATTTTCGTGTGCTACAGGCGGGAGTGTATAAACTCCAAGACTTAGAAAGGTGAAAACCTTTAAACCTTAGAGAGTATGAAAATACCCTTTCGTGAGAGAGGGTGATCAATCCTCATATACCTTTAGGATTCAGGATATTGCCAATAGTAACGAAATTGTCAGCCACTTTTACATGGACTGGTCCCGCCACCTTGAACTATTCCCGAATAACTTGCGCTCCAGGCGGGGTGTTTAAACCCAATTCAGAAGAAAGGTGAATACCTTTAAACCTGTGAAGGGATCGGGATCCCTTATACGTAAGAGAGGGGGCCAATCCTCTAATCTTCCGAAGTATCCTGAGTGAGCATCCTGGAGCTATATCCTGGAGCATATACTGCAAAACATCCTTAAACTAAGGTGGGTTTTAGGTTGGCTAACACCCCTCCGATGCTTAAGTTAGTATTGGGTTTCAAAGAACAAATCAAATCAAACATATTTAAAAGAGATAGAATTCATACCATCTTGAGATAGAAATTACATTCTATTCTTACTTGAAATAGAGCTTTAAGTGTATTGCATTCCAGGATCTTGGTAGCATATCCCCTTCCATATTCTTGAGTCTATATGCTCCTTTCCCCGCTTCTGACTCAACTTCATATGGTCCTTCCCATTTTGGAGCTAGCTTGCCATCGGCAGGATTAGTGGTATTTTGAAAAGCCTTTCTTAGCACCCAATCACCAACTCGAAATCTCCTAGTCCTTATATTCTTGTTATATGCTCTGGATATTCTTTGTTGATATGCTGCCATCCTTAGCCTTGCTGCATCCCTTTTTTCATCTATAGTATCCAAATCCTGACATAAGGCTTCAGGATTCTGTTCAGGATCCCGTAGGATAGATCTTGCAGTAGGTATCTCCATTTCCGTTGGAATCATTGCTTCTGCTCCAAATACCAAGGAAAACGGGGTTTGGCCTGTTGCATTCTTTACCGTTGTCCTATCAGCCCACAAAACAAAGGGTAATTCTTCTGCCCATCTTCCTTTTTTGGCTCCAAGTCTCTTCTTTAAGTTATTGACAATTATCTTGTTTGAGGATTCTGCTTGTCCATTCGCTTGAGGATGTACCGGAGTAGATGTTATCATTTTGATTCCCCAACTCTTGCAAAAGTCAGTAGTTCTCTTGCTTATAAACTGAGAACCATTGTCACAGATTATCTCAGCTGGTACTCCGAATCTGGTCAGGATATTTCTCTTTATGAAGGATACTACTTCTTGATCCCTGACTTGGACAAATGCCTCGGCTTCAACCCATTTGGAGAAATAATCTGTCATTGCCAACATAAAAACCTTCCTTCCTGGAGCCTTTGGAAGCTTTCCCACTATATCCATACCCCACTTCATAAATGGCCAAGGGGAAACAATAGGATACAGCGGTTCAGCAGGCTGATGTAATATGTTACTATGTCTTTGACATGCATCACATCTTCGAGCATATTCTGCGGCATCTTTTCTCATTGTCGGTCCTGAAGTACTTCTTTGGCTTCAGGATCCTCCAAACACCTCAAATACGGTCCTGCAAGAGATTTCTTGTATAAAACATTATTTATAATAGTGAATCGTGATACCTTCATCCTAAATGCCTTAGGATTTTCATTTCCGGGGATGTGTCCTTCCTTGAGATATCTCACAATTGGAGCCGTCCAGGATTTAGGATCCTTTTCAGGGTACTATGCTCCAGGATCCTGAATAGCCGCTACTTCTTTATCCTGAGGATTCGTTGCAGGATATAAGACATGTAATATTGGTATTTGGGTCCCTTCTGGTATCCTGATCGATGATCCCAAATTTGCTAAGGCATCTGCTTCAGCATTATCCTCCCTTGGTACCTGTTCAAGTGTAAAAACATCGAAATATCCTGCTAATTTTTTGAGAATATCGAGATATTCGATTAATTTCTCACCCTTAACTGCATAGGATCCATTAAAATGGTTAGTAATTAACAAGGAGTCAACATATACTTGCAAATTCTTGATACTCATATTCTTAGCCAACTCTAATCCTGCAATTAAAGCCTCATACTCTGCTTCATTATTAGTAGCAGGGAATTCACAGCTAATAGCCTGGGGTAATATGTCCCCTTGTGGCGATTTTAGTAGTATTCCCAATCCTACTCCTCTTACATTAGATGCACCATCAGTATATATCGTCCAGGATCCTGAAGATTCTCCTAACTGTTGAACTTCTAGGTCTACCTCATCCTGAATGTCACTACTGAAATTAGCCACAAAGTCAGCTAAAGCCTGAGACTTTATGGCATTTCTAGGTTCATATACTAAATCATAAGCACTTAACTTTACTGACCACTTGGCCATCCTGCCTGACATTTCTGGTTTTCTAAGCACATTTTTTACAGGATAATTTGTTTTAACATGAATCCTATGTGTCTCAAAGTAATGTCTAAGCTTCGTTGATGCCATAACTAATGCTAGTATCAATTTTTCTAAATGAGAATACCTAGTTTCAGCATCTAACAAACTTTTACTAACATAATAAACATGATATTGCTGACCTTCATGGTCCTTTATAAGAACGGCACTTACAGCATTCCCTGATACAGCGAGGTATAGGGATAGTGGTTCACCATTTTCAGGCTTCATCAATAGAGGTGCAGTTGAGAGATATCGCTTCAAATCCTGCAAGGCTGCTTCATGCTTTGCTCCCCATTCAAATTTCTTATTCTTCTTGAGGATATCATAGAATTCCTTGCATTTTTCCGAGGATCTTGAAATAAATCTGTTCAAAGCTGCTACTCGGCCTGTTAACTGTTGAACGTCCTTCATATTCGAGGGTGATTTTATATCCAGGATAGCTTTAATCTGCTCCGGGCTTGCCTCTATCCCCCTTTTCGTCACCATATATCCTAGAAACTTTCCTGCCCCCACTCCGAAATGGCACTTAGCAGGATTCAGCTTCATGTTATACTGATCCAGGATATCAAATGCTCCCTTGATATCCTCGAGGTGATCCTCAGCCTTTTTAGATTTCACCACCATATCGTCAATATATACCTCCATGGTGTCCCCCAGCTTGTCTTTGAACATCATGTTCACTAATCTCTGGTATGTTGCACCTGCATTTTTCAAACCGAAAGGCATAGCAGTATAGCAATATATACCTGTTGGTGTCATGAAAGCAGTATCCTCCTGGTCCGAAGGCTCCATTTGAATTTGCTAAAATCCTGAGGATGCGTCCATGAACGTTAACATTTCATGCCCAGCAGTAGCATCCACCATTGCATCGATATGAGGAAGGGGGAACGGGTCTTTAGGACAAGCCTTATTCAAGTGTGTGTAATCTACACAGACTCTCCATTTCCCATTTTTCTTCTGCACTACGACCACATTCGCCAACCATCTTGGGAACTTGACTTCTCTGATCATTTTGGACTTTAACAATCTTTCAACTTCCTCTTGGATGATTATATTCCGCTCAGGAGCAAACTTCCTTCTTTTTTGCTGAACAGGCTTGAACGACCTGTCAATTCCAAGCTTGTGAGTAATAATGTCTTTGGATATACCTGTCATATCCTCATGCTTCCATGCAAACGTTGACATCCTGCATTTCAAAAAGTTAGTTAACTGCTCTTCAATATCCTGAGGGATATTGGTTCCTACGAGCACCGAGATATCAGGATTATCCTGATCCAGGATAATTTTCTTGACATCCTGCTCCGAAGCTTCCAAGGTATCCCGAGCTCGCATCTTTAATTGCTATGCTTGATTAGGCTTGGTTGAGGATTTCTTCGAGGATGAGTAGCATTCTTTCGCCTCCTGCTGATCACTTTCAACCTTGACAACTCCCCAAGGGGTAGGGATCTTGATGCATTGGTGATATGTTGATGGCACAGTCTTCATATCGTGAATCCATGGTCTTCCCAGTATGATGTTATAGCAAAGATTTTTAGTAAAAGTAGCACCACTTGCCCCACGGTGGGCGCCAAATTGTTTTGGTCAAAAATTACCGAAGCAATTTAGTGATCAAATTAGTTAAGTGAGGTAGTGTGCTAAAATTATGTGTGAAAAATATGTTAACCAAGTTAGCTATAAAAACAGATTCAGGATACGGCTCAAGATATAAAGCTGTATCTATGATCAAACAATGAGCAGAAAAGTAAAGGTTGACACGTGATGTACGAGGAAAGCCCTTGATCAATCTAGATCACCGGCATAAAACCTCGGGAGCTGACAATCGCAGCTGCCTTGTTCTTCTATTGCTTCAAATATCAGGATACAGTGCAGGATGTGGTGCGGATCAACTATGTGTTACAATGTAATTCGAATACAAGTGTTGTGTGTAGTGTTTGCAGTGAGCTAGAGAGAAAGTGTTTGAAAATGTGAAAGTTGAGTGCCTTAATCTGATCCGCCCCCATCTATTTATAGTAAAACAAATATAACAAACTATCCTAAATAACCGGGATCCAACGAATATTCCTCACTCGAAAGTTGTGGACCTAGTCTTTCGGGTTCAACGTCTCTCCCATAACAAACATGCCCGAGTCTTGAGGAGAAGAAGTCCATCTGACCGTTAGCGAACCCTAGCCTTTAACCTGCACGTGGTTAATTCAATATTCCTCAGGATATCGCCCAACATGTTAGCAATATCCCCGTCCAGTATCCTGATCACAAATCAACAATTAAAAGCAGGATATTGATCAAGATATGTATGCTCATAAAATGACCCATAACACTAGGATAATGGACGAAGCTCAATCGTGCAGTTATCCTCTAAAAAAAGGACCCAATCAAGATTCTTTTGACACATTTACCAAAATTGCGTATCAATTTGTGGTAGAAACTCCAAGCCAACGTCCTACGTTGGAACTTGTCATCGAGTCTCTCGAGAAAGCATTACAGTTTCAAGTAAGTAAATCTTTGAAGTTCAACATAGTTTTTTTCACATGATATTTTGTTTATCCTTGATATAAGTAGAACGCTCAATTATCACATAAAAAGCAGTAGAGGCATTATGGTAGTTTAATCCGTAATTTTTAAATTAGTTTAAATATTAAATCTAACAGAAAACATTGATTTAATTTAAAAATTCAATAAATAACACTTCGCCTACTGTAAGTTTTGTGAAATTTAAGTAGGGGTTTCAGTTAGTTGATAACAAGAGTAGCCTATAACAACTTTTGCTTGAAAGCAAGTTGTAGGTATTAGCGTGTATATCGTATATATTTTGTATAGCATATCTTTGATATTGTTTCCATACTTAGCGCATTGTAGTGTTGTATATATTGTACCCTTTTCTAATGAATGAAGGCAAGAGTTTACATTCCTATATGGTATCACGAGTCCAGTGAGCCAAACCCTAAACCGTCGTCGCCCACCCCCTCCTTCTTCTTCTTCTTGCTGCTTTCGCACACTCTTCCCCTTCCCCGCTGCCTCCCTCAATCATCTCCTTCTTCCCATGGACACTAAGATTCACCCGGCCATGACGGTCAACAACATCAAAAACATGATTCCCATCACCCTCGAGGTCGAAACCTCTGATTACACCACCTGGACCGCCCTCTTTGAGGTCCACTGTAGCGCCTACCAAGTCCTTGACCATCTAAAACCCAAGCAACTGACTGCCGCCCCTGCTCCCGCCGCCGGCTCTCCTGAAGCCGCTGACCTGGCCGAGTCGGAGGCCCTCTGGAAGCGCCTTGACTCCATTGTCCTACAGTGGATTTATGGCACCATATCTATCGAACTCCTCCGCATCATTCTTACCCCAGGCCAAACTGCATGCGAAGCTTGGACTGCGGTTGCTGATCACTTTAGTTATAATAAAGTGGTCGTCAGGTTCAACTCCAACAACAGTTTTCCAACATCCATCTTGATGCTTTCCCATCCATGTCCGCCTACTGCCAACAGGTTAAGCATCTGGCAGACCAACTGAAAAATGTCGGGGAACCAGTTGATAACCAACGTCTGGTCACTCAGCTTTTGAGTGGCCTGACCGATGCCTATGACAGCATCTCCACGGTCCTACAACAACGGGATCCCTTACCCGATTTCAGCGAATGCCGTTCCCGCCTTACCATGGAAGAAACTAAAAAGAAAGCACAGGCCACGCGAGCCGCCTCCACTTCCTCCACCGCTCTTACAGCCGCGGTCAGTTCTTCAGCGCCTGCTGACCAGCCTTCTACCCACTCCTACCCTGCCTCACGAGGAAACTCACGATTCGGGGCCGTTCCCGTGGCCGAGGTCGTTCCCGCTCAAGGGGCGGTGGTCGTGGTTACGGAGGTCAGCCCCAACATCCTTATATAGTGTTTCCTAACTCCTGGACGGCTCAGCAATGGGGCTCTCTCATCAACAACACCGCTCAACCCTATGGCATACCGCCTGCCCCTACCCGACCAATCAGCGGCCCCATAACCCCACTGTCGACATCTTAGGGCCACATCCTGATCAAGCCCACACAACTGCTGTATTCACTCCTACGGACATTCAACAGGCCCTCTACACTCTCGCTCTCAATCAACCTGACCCGCAGGGCATCATGGATACGGGCGCAACACGCCACATGACCACCCCCCAAGGTAACATCTCTCCGTCTGTTTTTAATAATTGCACTAACAAATTTATTACAGTGTGTAATGGCATGACCATTCCTGTTATCGGACAAGGCAACTTTACCATACCCCCTCCTTACCCCCCACTTAAATTAAACAATGTCATGATTGCCCCACATCTTATTAAAAACCATATTTCTATCCGAAACTCACTACCGACAACTTACTTTCTATTGAATTTGACCCTTTCGGTTTTACTGTGAAGGAGACCAAGGCTCCCATCCTACGATGCAATAGCTTGGGCGACCTCTATCCGCTGACTGCTCCTCTTCCTTCTGTCTCCAACACCTCTACTGCTTTTGCTGCTACCTCTCAAGATCGTTGGCACTAACGACTCGGGCACCCGGGCGCTTCTTTATTGCATTCGTTATCTTTACTTATTTCATCTACTATTGACAAACATAATAAAACTTTATGTGAACCTTGTATTTTTGGCAAAAGTACTAAATTTCCTTTTTATGATTCCCCCAATACTACTTGTCTACCCTTTGATATTATTCACAGTGACCTATGGACCTCGCCAGTGCCTAGCACCGGGGGCCTTCAATATTATATTTTGTTTCTTGATGATTTCCCAAATTTTTTGTGGACATATCCAATTGCAAACAAATAACATGTCTTTTCCATTTTTTCTCAATTTAACACCCTAATAACCACCCAATTTGAAAAGAAAATAAAACAATTTCAATATGACAACGGAAAGGAATACTCCAATTCTTCTTTCCAAACATTTTGCAAACAACACGGCATGCATTTCCGTTTTTCCTGTCCCTATACCTATTCTCAAAACGGTAAAGCCAAACGTAAAATACGAACCATTAATAACATGATATGTTCTCTCCTTGCCCAATCCACCCTTCCTCCAAATTTTTGGCACCACGCCCTTGAAACAGCCACCTACTTACTCAACATCATCCCCAACAAACACCATAAATTTCTCACCCCTACCACTCGGCTCTACCACCGTGACCCAACTTATGATCATCTTCGGGTGTTTGGTTGTCTGTTTTACCCCATACTTCCATCCACCACTATACATAAACTCGCCAACTGATCAAAACCTAGTGTTTTCCTCGGCTACCCACCTAATCATCGTGGCTACCGTTGCCTCGATCTTTCCTCCAACACCTTCTACGTATCCCGTCACGTACATTTTGAGGAGACGGTCTTTCCCTTCGCCTCCACCATGCCACCCACCCCACGAGCATACGACTTCTTGTCCGATGCTCTTCATCCGCTCCTATGGGATCGGGTTTCCTACCCCTCTACTCGTCCAACCGATACACCACTCACAGCCCAACCCAATACCTCACCCACGACCCAACCCGATACCTCTGACCCGCAACCGCAACTGTCCCCTCCCCTCACCGGTTCCACTGTTCTTCCTCCACCATCTCAAACCACCACTGCCCAGCCACCACACACCTGACACCTCTACCAGCTTGGCCAACCTACCTCCGTCCAATCCCTCGTCCACTATTCCCAACCGGACCATGCTCACACGCGCAATGGACGGTATAGTTAAACCCAAACATCCGTCCAACCTACACACTTCTACCATCGTCCCTATAACCAAAAACCCACAAGTTACTTTGTCCGTACCCGAGTGGTTCAATGCCATGTCTGACGAGTTTAGTGCACTTATTAAGAATGAGACCTGGGAGTTAGTTACTCGGACACCCGACATGAATATCATACGTACCATGTGGCTATTTAAGCATAAATTCAGGTCCGATGGGAGCTTGGAATGGTACAAGGTTCGATTGGTTTGTGACGGTTGGAGTCAACTGGTTGGTATTGATTGTGGTGAAACATTCGGCCCGGTTGTAAAACCCGCTACTATTCGGTTGGTTCTTTCTCTGGCTCTCTCTCAAGCTTGGCCAATTCATCAACTAGACGTCACAAACGCCTTTCTTCACAACAACTTGGCAGAAGCGGTCTATATGCATCAACCCATGGGGTTTCACAGTCGTGATTTTACAGATTATGCCAGCCGTTTGCGCAAGTCTCTATACGGTCTCAAGCAGGCACCTCAAGCCTGGTACCAACATTTTACTGACTTTGTCTTATTGCAGGGGTTCACACAGAGTAAATCGGATCACTCCCTATTCATCTATCGGCATGGTCGAGACACTGCATATCTCCTTATTTATGTCGACGATATTATCTTGACCACCTCGTCGAACGATCTTAGAAGACGTCTAATGTCTGCTCTCGCTGGCAAATTTTCTATGAAAGATCTTGGCCCGCTCACTTATTTTTTGGGCATCTCGGTTACACGGTCTGGCAATACGATGTTTCTTTCTCAGCCGGCTTACACTCGAGACATTATACATCATGCCGCAATGGATTCTTGTAAGCCAGTCGCGACCCCTGTCGACACCAATCCGAAACTCAGCAGTGCCTCTTCCACTCCGTTTACTGACTCCACAACTTATCGTAGTCTTGCTGGTGCTCTTCAGTATCTTACTTTCACCAGACCGGACATCTCCTTGCTATTCAGCAGATTTGCATGCACATGCACTCACCTACGGAAGATCACTGGAATGCTCTTAAACGTATCATTCGTTATTTACAGGGCACATCGGAGTACGGACTTCTTCTAAGTCCTGCTCCTAACTTATCTCTTCTTGCGTATACCGATTCTGATTGGGCTGGATGTCCTGACACTCGTCGCTCCACTTCTGGATATTGTGTTTATTTGGGTGACAACCTCCTTTCATGGTCTTCTAAGCGGCAAGCCACGGTTTCTAGATCCAGTGCTGAAGTTGAATACAGGGCGTAGCCAATGTTGTTGCGGAAATTTGTTGGCTCCGAAACCTGCTGCTTGAATTTCATCGCCCATTGTCTCGTGCCACTTTGGTATACTGCGACAATGTTAGTGCTATTTATCTGTCTGGTAACCCCGTCCAACATCAGCGGACGAAACATATTGAGCTGGATATTCATTTTGTTAGAGAACAGGTCCAACGGGGGTGTGTTCGCATTTTGCATGTGCCTTCGCGTTACCAGATCGCTGGCATATTTACTAAAGGGCTTCCTCGTGTCCTGTTTGACGATTTTCGCTCCAGTCTCAACATCCGAAGGCCTCCCGATTCGACTGCGAGGGTGTATTAGCGCATATATCGTATATATTTTGTATAGCATGTCTTTGATATCATTTCCATACTTAGCGCATTGTAGTGTTGTATATATTGTACCCTTTTCTAATGAATGAAGGAAACAGTTTACATTCCTATAGTAGGCATATTAACATGCTGGAATCATAATTTATCCCACACCTCATCATTATCAAATACATAAGCTCAAAAGTTTAATTCAAAAGTTAGCCGATAACAAGAGTATCCGATCTCCTCTATATGTTAGGACTGGAATCTTTCTTTTCAGTGTGAGTCTATGAGATGGTTACGACACCTAACAATCATCCCTTAAACCGAAGACCACTATGAATTCATTTCCGGTATTCATTATTTTTTCTACTTATTGTTTTAAAAGTTTATGTTTGATCCAATATTCTTTTATTAACACATAAAAAAATACATTACTTTCAATCAAATACTTATGTTAATGAATATACATGACAAACTAGATATTATAGTATATCAAACTAAAAAAATTCGGTTCCATATACAAGAAAATAGAAGAGAATATAAAGAGTTTTTTATTCAAAATTTATTTTCAAAAGTCAAGATTAATGCTTCTTTTTATTTTTTTTAAGTTAAGGTGTATGCAGATTCTCATCAGCAAGACACTTCTTTAGGTTCGAAACATGGCACTTCTTTAGGCTTGAAAGTTGGATGGGTTCTGCTGAGTTCTTCAGGTAATTCGAGCTTGTAAGCTATGGGGCCGATTCTCTCGAGAATTTTGAAAGGACCGACATAGCGGGGTGCTAGCTTGCCCTGCAGTCCGAATCGAACGACTCCCTTCCATGGTGATACCTTCAAAAGTACTCAATCACCAATACTGAATTAAAGTGACTTTCGTCGTTTACCAACACAACTCTTTTGACGAATCTGCTTAGCTAAGAAGTTGTTGCGAATCTGGAGGATCTTGTTAGTTGTCTCTTGAATAAGTTCAGGCCTTGTGACTTGAGCTTCACTGATCTCGTGCCAACATACTGGTGATCGGCACTTATGAGCGTATAGAGCTTCAAATGGAGCCATACCGATGCTGCAGTGGTAACTATTATTGCAAGAGAACTCGATTTGAGGTAGATGAGAATCCTAGTTTCCTTTGAAATCGATGCTGCATGATCGCAACATGTCTTCAAGTGTCTGTATGGTGTGCTCAGATTGACCAACAATTTGTGAATGAAACGCAGTACTAAGATCCAGTCGAGTACCTAACGCTGAATGTACTGCTTGATATGTGCGCGAGGTAAAGCATCCATCTGGATCAGAAATAATGGTCAAGGGCACACCGTGTTGACTTACAATTTCATCGATATAAATACGAGCCAACTTCTCATTTTTGTAATCTTTGCAAATCGGAATGAAATGAGAAGATTTGATGATAATAACCCAAATCATGTCATGCCCTCTAGATATATGAGGTAACCTGCTAATAAAATCCATGGTTATATTATCCCACTTCCAGCAGGGATTTTGGGTTGAACAAGTAAGCCTGAGGGTCTTTGGTGCCCGGCTTTTACCTTGGAGCATGTAAGATACTTTGAAACGAAGACTGCAATATCCTTCTTCATTCCAGACCACCAATAAGAGTACCGGAGATCCTGATACATCTTATCAGCTCTTGGGTGAATTGAATATCGAGTTTTGTGTGCCTCGTTCATGAGAAAAGTACGAGCGTTGTCATGGTCAGGCACCCAAATGCGATTTAGATAATGAAGAATCCCATCAGATTTTGATTCTAGCTTGGTTTCAGCTCCGCATGATAATTCGTTACTAAAGTACATTGGGCTTCACGAATGTGATTTTGAATGTCGGTTAAAACTTGAGAACACAAGAGATGGATTGAGTTTGCATACTCTTTTCGACTAAGAGCATCTGCTACAACATTCGCTTTGCTAGGATGGTTGCGCTCGAAGTCGTAATCGTTCAAAAGTTTGACCTATCGTCGTTGTCTCATGTTTACCTCTTTTCGGTTGAAGATTTGCTGGAGACTCTTGTAGTCGGTGTAGATCTCACACTTGGTACCATAAAGATATTGTCTCCATATTTTCAGAGCGAAGACGACTACACCGAGTTCAAGGTCGTGAGTTGTGTAGTTTCTTCCGTGGACTTTAAGTTACATGGAGGCACAAGTTATCAGCTTTCCTCGTTGCATCATGACACACCCTAAACCTTGCCCTGACGCATCATAATAAACTACAAAGTCATCACAACCGTCCAGGAGGGTAAGGACAGGTGCATCACAATGTTCCTGCATCAAAGTTTGGAAAGCCTCTTCTTGCTTGGCCCCCAATCGAAGGGTTTACCCTTGTGAGTCAAGGCTGTAAACTGTAAGACAATTCAAGAAAAAATGGGCGATAAAACACCGATAATAGCTTGCTAGACCGAGAAAAGATCTGACTTCAGAAGGGGTGCGTGGAGCCTGCAAATCCTTCACTGCTTCAATTTTTGCTGGGTAAACATGAATTCCTTTGCCGTTAACAACATGACCAAGGAATTGGACTTCCTTCAACGAGAATTCACATTTGGAGAACTTAGCGTAAAGCTTTTCGGTATTCAAGAGTCCCAAAATAAGCCGAAGATGTCGCTCATAATCCGACTTGGTCTTGGAATAGATGAGGATGTCGTCAATGAAGACAATAACGAAACGGTCAAAATAAGGCTTGCACACCCTATTCATTAGATCCATGAAAACGGCTGGAGCATTGGTCAAGCCAAAGGGTATGGCCATGATATCGTAGTGACCATAACAAGTTCGGAATGCGGTTTTTGGGACATCGTCCTCCCACACTCTAAGTTGATGGTATCTAGAACAAATATCAATCTTCTAGAAGCATGTTGCAAACTAAAGTTGATCTAAAAGATCATCAATA
>CM060368.1:163730530-163755392 GCA_030545235.1 Helianthus tuberosus
TGAACATGCTATCATACGTGTAGTTTCCCTACCACATGTTTCACAAGCCCGTTCTAGGATTCTGAAACCTTGACTGGGACTGGATTGAGAAGAGAACAAAATAGATCAGCAGCAGAGATGGATATAATATACAAATCAAATGAGATTTTCTCAATTTGATATAGGTTTTTCGGGTTTCTTTTGGGCACTAGAGGGCCTCTTTCGGGTGTAAATGATCTATAGCGCGACAACGTACAGCTAGGTCTTTGCTCACGCAAAACAGAAGCTGACGTTGCCTAGCACCTCCAGGTCTTTGCTCACGCAAAACAAAGGAGATACACTAGTTCGTCAGAAGAGATTTCAGAAATAGAACAAAATTGTGTGTATCGGGACGTCACACACGTATTCAAATAGCCATATCCTAATTCCAAGTGACGTTCTTTCTAGAGGTCATAGAATAATATTAGTTTTCTGCACATAACCAGTCAAAGAATCCAGCCATCAGGATAAAGCCTACCAACATATCGCTCTAGAGTCAAACCATTTCAATATTGGTCTTACATGAGTCAACCTTAATCCACATAATGAAAATTTATTTCATTTCCCATTTACGCAACAAAATATTTTGATTTTTCTGTTTTTCGAATGTTTTTGTATTTTCTCATTTTCTCTATTTACAGATATCTCTAGATATCCCCCTAAATTTGTGGGTAAATCTTACGCGCAAATTTACCTAACAACGAAAACGTATGTACAAAGAGAGACACAAAGGAAAATGAAAATATTTTTGTTGGTTTTGCCTAACCGTTCCATCATAAGATTCAATGACTCATCAGTATCAAAATTTGATCACAAAATTTAAATTGTACCTTTTTCGCGGATCTTGTCTTACTTACTTCTCTTATCTCCTCAAAAAGAAACATATCAACTATAAAAGAATATACCTTATTGCAACAGTGAAATGTTACCCGTTATGTCTCTGGAACAACTGCTATCAACATCCAGGGATTGTCAATAGCTCCTCCTTGGTTGTCCCTGAAAAGTAAGGAGATTAGTAAGACATTGGTACCCAGGCCATCATGGTCCTGGGTATTCCTGAAGCATCAACGTAAGACACTTCTCGAAAGCACATGTTACCTTTAGATTCAAGGACTGGTGATGTTGCTGCTTTGTATTTTGCCTTCCAAACTTGTTTAGGCTTCTCTAAGTTCTTAGGTGCCTTCGGCAAAACAGTTTGCTTTTCAACCTTTTTATTTTTCAGAACTTGTTTAGGTTTCAAAGCTTGTTTTCGTTTATTTTTCATAGCATTCAAGTCCCCATCAGATGGTTTAACCTTGGGACTCCTATTCATCATTGCCTTGGGTTTTTCAACCTTCATCGACTTAGAATAAGATGTGTCCCTTGGTGTAACCCTCTGATGCTGTGCATAGTATGGCACATGGGGACGATGTGTGCAATTCCTTGCAATGTGACCGGGTATGCCGCAGTTGTAGCAGGTTTGCTTCTTCACGTAAGGAGCATATCCCGATCCATTCTACTGATGCTGGATTTGAGTTATAAGACTTGTTGGATGATTTGTTTGCAGACTTTTCAACCTTTTTGCCCTGCTTCATATGTCTCTGTTTACAATAGTTAGCATATTCACTAGATTTAGCATTTTCATTTTTAACTGTTGGCTTTGGAGGCACATATTTATTTGAGGGGCCTCTCAAAGCTGGCTCAGAAACAGCCTTTCTCACATAAGGAGGGGCATCAGCAGACAAATTTGATGTTTTTTAACAAATATCGTCAGCCTTTTGACAAACAACATCATCCCCCTCAACCCAATCCTCTACTTTTACCTCATCTGCACATGAAGTAGAAGCATAAGTAACATTCAAAAAAATTAAAATCAGGGACTGGCCTTGTTGTTTCAATTTTTGACGTTGTGGGCTCAGTCACTGTTCGCTGCTTGATTCAGCTGAACCACTTGAGTTACATTCCTTTTGTAGTGGCTCTGCTGAATCTTCTTCTGCTGAGTCAGCTGCTCTAGAAGATTCACAGTTAGATTCACAAGATTCAACTGATTCCAATTTCTCAGAATCAGTTGCTTCAGGTGATTCACATTTGGAATCAGATGGAGCAACTTGCTTAGTTGGTGTATTTGCCGATTTTTCATTTTTCTCAAAACTCAATGTCTCTGTTTGCTTAGAGACATCATTTGATTTTACAAAGACAAGTGCAGATGCTTGTTCAGTTGTCTTTGTTTCATCTCTTTTAGGTTTTGAGATTTTAACCTTTGTAGATTTTACCGGCTCAACCTTGATGTCATTGGGTTTTCCATACTCCATTTTAGGCAGATTATCTATCTCCTCTTCAGTCATGGGAAGTGAAGTGTAATTGTGATTGTATGGTGGAGGTATACATACGAATCTCAATCCCTTATTCCTCACTTCCTTCTTACTGTATTTTAATTGTTGATTAATCATATTTTCAACTTTTTCACTTGATATATCAAACTTTTTAAAATTAAACTCTGTGTTTTCAAAAGTTGATTTTAAATCATTAAGTTCAACAGTTAATTTTTCAGATAATTCTTTGAAGTGGAGATATCTACAATTTGCTTCACTCAGATCGTTATGCATCTTACGGATATCAAGCTTTTGCGCCTCCACCACATCCTTGTACCCGTTCAGTTTCTTTTTAATTTCATAATTATTAGATCTTGTATATTGAAGTAGCATAACGAGCGAGTCTGCCTGCTCTTTGGACCCTTTAACCTTTTCCCTACATTTAGGAGTACAGCAGATATCGTCTACACATACCTCTTTGATTGTAGGAGTGAAGTTATGAATTTGAATACCTGCATCAGAAGTGGATGAGCAAACTGCAGCAGGCAATGTAGCAGTAGGAGTAGGAGTGGGTAAGCAAATTGCATCAGATGTGTTGCCTTGAGTAGACTGCTTGTTAGCATTGTCATATGATTTGATGAGTGAGATCAGCTCATCCGACTTCATTTTGTAACAGTAGCAGTCGGTTGTCAGTATTATCTGATTAACATTGCTAAACCAACTACAGTTCGCCTGATCTGGAATCCTTTTCAAAACATCAAGAAGCCTTTTGTTGCTCGTATGACTTGGCACCATAATTTCTGCCTTCTTCATATCAGTGAGCAGTTCAGCAAATCTGTCAATCAATGCTTCTACAGATTCACCAGGACAGTATCTAAAACCTTCAGGATGTCGATTAATCACATCATCCTGAGAAGACATTTCTAAGTTGCTATACTTTGATCCCCCGAAAATATGATCCCCCGAAAGTATGATCCCCCGTAAGTGTGCGCTTTTAACTATTTCCTCAACACAAGCCCAAAGCGAGAACCCGTGTACTCGCTAACTCAAACCCTTTGCACGAACCAGCTTTTCTGTACCGCACCTTCAATCCTGTCAAATCTTATCACCAAAACAATAACCAAACCCCCTTTTTTTTAAATAGAAACCCTAAAACCAATATTAATTATTTACATCATATGAATTAGCAACATATGGATGCATTAAGTGTTGTACCTTATGTTTTGGGAGTTTTTAAAAAAAAAATTGTTGATATTTCACTTTAAACCCAAAAGTACTTGATATTGTAGGTTTAACCCAAAGTTTTTTTGTTTTTCAAATTTAACCTCACAACTTTTTTACTTTCAACTTTGATCCCCTATGTTTTTCATATTTTGCAAAATTTTTCGTTTTACCTTTGGTTCTAAATTTTGTGAGTTAACACGGTACAATTTGTGTGTGGATCAACGATTTTACGTTTTGTTATACGCTTCATTCTAAATTTTGCGAGTGAACATGGCGTAACGTACGTGTGTGGTTCAGTGTATTTACACCGTCTATTTTTTCCCGTTTAATAAGTTTGTCACAACGCACGAGTCCTAAATCGAGTTAGTTATTATTTTTCTATGTTTTATATGTCGGTCTAATTTCTCCACATAAAAAAGCCACAACTTCAATGTTGGTGGTCGTTGGCTATAGTGTGGCATTGGTGCTATTTCTCACGGTCTTATGCCCCTGCCGCAACACAGGGGCTTAACACGATAGGTTATTTATATGGATACAAGTCATGTAACGTAGTAATTATGATACCATTAATTGTATTGAGATTATTAGGTGAATTACTTATTTGTATAAGATAGTTATACAGACTTAACGGACAAAAACATCTTTAACACATTGTAAATGTGAATCTAATCAACAGCGTGTCAATTTCGTTAGCCGCGGCGCAACGCGCGCGGGTCAATGTTCTAGTTATTATTATAACTAATGATTAGATTATGATTATCTAATAATTATTAGTATTCTAATAAATCCTAAACAACTAATACCAAATGTCACAATCAGAAAGTTTTAAAATCAAAACACTGTTGCTGCTTTCTTTCCCGACAACAACTGTCACGAAAAAAAAATTTCTTTCTCTTTTGGTTTTCTTTTCGCGACGCAGATGTTGTCTTCTTCGTTACACAACACACCCCAAAACCCGATGTCTGCAGGTGAACGTTGAAAGGAGTGGCGGTGGTTTGTATAGTGTTGATCGATTGCGTGACGGTGATGATGAACGGAGAGGAGATCGGAGATGGAGATGAAGTGGATTTGAGTCGGAACGTTGATTCGAAACACGTGAGTGAGGTAGTGATGGAGAAGATGATGGTTTTCGGACGTGAAATCGGAGTGGATGATGGACGGATGATGATGATGATGATTAGTGGTGATGGATGAAGATGACGACCGGAGAAGGTTGCAGGTTGGACGCTGATCGGAACGCAACGAAGATGGATGATGATTCGATAGGGTGGTTCGACGGACTGTTGATGATGATCAACGTAATGATTGATGTCCGATGAAGAAGATGTTTATTTGAGATGATAACTGATGAACACAGAGAGTAATGAATGATAAACAGTGAACGGTTCCTGTTAAGATGATAACGTTGTTTTGAAACTTCAAACTCGGAACTTCGAAAACACAAAGAATAGAGATGGTTGAAGGTTGAAGATGATGTCCGTGTTGGGTTAATCGGTTCAGTTTACGGGTCACGGGTCGGCACGTTATCGGGTCGCGGTTTAACGGATTACGGGTCGAATAGTTAAATGGGTCAGCTGGGTTTTATATTAGTCACATGTTACTGAAGTGGTCTAATATTGAGCGAGAATAATATGGGATGTGATCTGATTTCAAGGAAGTAAACATGTGATAATGTGAAGGTGGCTTGACCGAGTAAATAGGAGAGTTACGTACATTTGTTTAGTTATAAATAGTTGTTTATTTTCTTTGTTATGTACCCCATTAATAGTTAATACAGAAAGCTTTTCTTCCTTTCTTTATTTGCTGCACATTTACGTATATTTCATATTTGCAAGTGTGTAGCTAGTGTGTATTTTGGGGCCTGTAACCAACATTTGGTATCCGAGCCTAGGGCTCGTATCGGGGAAGTCTCCACCGCCGGCGGGTGTGTCGGTCGGTGGAGGGCAGGCGTAAAAGAAGGTGTTGTTTCGATGTCGTTTTACTGCGTTAGACGGACGCGTTAAGGTGTTTCGGTCGGCCGTTGTTGTGGTAGACGTACCGGTTAAGACGACGGGGTGACCGGTGATAAACACTTGTTCCGTGGCTGTTAGTTGTGATGAAAGGAAGAAGAACGTGGCTGTTTTGGTTGATGGTTGCGGGTTTGCGCAGCGGGTGTACAACCAGTAACAACAGCGGAAGTGTTATGATGGTGCCTTGATCGTGTTGTTTCGTGATAAGAGGAGACCGGCGTGTTGCGTGAAAAACGGGCGTAAGGGATCCGTCAAAGCAGGTGGCTTTGGATTCGGTTCGTTTAGCAGTTGAAAGAAAACGTTATAAGCGGGTGGCTTTGTTTTCTTGTCGGTGGAGAGGCCTCTTGGAACAAGTTTGATCGGGAAAAGGTACGGGTGTCAAGATAATGGCGTTGGAGTTCAAATCGGGTGACTCGGATGTGACCGGGTAGAGGTCGTTGATCCGTGATGAGTCAAGATGTTAGTGAACGTTTCCAACGTGAAGCCATGTGAGATGTTACAAGTGCGGTGAGGTTTTATTCGGGTTGAACCGAGAAGGCTTTGGACATGATCAAGGTGGAGATCGGGAGTCCGGTAGAAGTCGAGATGGTTCGGAAAAAAAAGGGTGATTCGGTGCTGCGGTGACGGGTGTGAACAAACCGATTAAGGGGGTGAATGTTGGGTTAATCGGTTCAGTTTATGGGTCACGGGTCGGCACGTTATCGGGTCGCGGTTTAACGCATTACGGGTCGAATAGTTAAATGGGTCAGCTGGGTTTTATATTAGTCACATGTTACTGAAGTGGTCTAATATTGAGCGAGAATAATATGGGATGTGATCTGATTTCAAGGAAGTAAACATGTGATAATGTGAAGGTGGCTTGACCGAGTAAATAGGAGAGTTACGTACATTTGTTTAGTTATAAATAGTTGTTTATTTTCTTTGTTATGTACCCCATTAATAGTTAATACAGAAAGCTTTTCTTCCTTTCTTTATTTGCTGCACATTTACGTATATTTCATATTTGCAAGTGTGTAGCTAGTGTGTATTTTGGGGCCTGTAACCAACAGTCCGGTGGTCGAAGTTGATGTACGGAGAAGGTGATTGTCGCTGGTTGTTGCAGGTACGGCGTTGTCGGTTAACGAAGAAGATAGATGATGATTCGGGCTTGATGATGAAGATGAAAGATGTTGCCGGGGATGTGTAGAGGATGATTCAAATGAAACAATCGCACAATTGAAACAATCTCACAAGGAGGATGATTATGATGAAGGATGATGCGTTGACGATGATTGATCCGATCGCACAAGCCAAAGATAATCGCACAATATCCCGTAGTCGCACAATTTTGTTAATCGCACAAGAACCCAGGTCACTTCAATCGCACAATTTCCCAGGTCACTTGAAGAGTTTGTTTGAAAGAGAGGGTCGCACAATTTTGAGAATATCACACACTTTGACTTTATTTGAATGATGACAATGATGTTGACTGGTTGCAATCGCACAACCCAACTTTCACAGCTTCCTTGTGAATAAATTAACAAAATAATCCTGAAAATCAAGGCAATAATTTGAAATCTAATATCAATTGATTCTTTCCATCAATTATCCCGAAAATCATGCAAACACCACAATCAAAACACCAAAACAAATCAAAAACGTAATTTTTGAACAGTTCTTCAAATCTTAAGCCTGTTCTTCGTGTTCTTCGAATCTGAAAACAATTTTCTTGTTCTCCGAATGATATCCAACGAACCGAGCCTACGAAAGACTTCTTAGGCTCTAATACCAATTGTAAGTCCCAAAACTACCAATCGGATATCAAAATCACAATCAAAAGCGCGGAATACTTATGAAAGTGATAAGAACAAGAACGAAATCAATTGTATTAATATCAACGTGCACACGGTTTCTAAAGAACTGTCTAGTACACTTGAGAGAATCCGAAATCTGACTATGAAGAACAATAATTTGAACAACCCCCCTAATAATGACCTTGGCTCACCCTATTTATAGTTACATAAGGTGACCTAGTTACAGACTTGGCCAGGCCCACATGCACAAATAATAACCAAACAGGCCCAAAACATCTAATTAGCCCACATAGCTTATTCTAATATTATCTAACCCACTACAAGGCTAAGCCCAATAGCCTATATTTGTGTTTGATAAAGATAAGCGTAAACCTACTCAATTATAGGGCCTTACATGTTTAACAAGCTGTTTTTTTTTCCTCATTTTTAGATGTCTGTTTTAATTTACTATATGTTGTATTAGCATCTATTTCTAGAAATGGTTACATAAATTTTATTTTCTTGATTTATTTACTTAGCTTTTAATTGTTCAATAAACATATATGCTTTGAAATTAAAATAATTCATAAAACAATAACCAAAAATCTAGTTTCTTTTTATCAAAACATCATACAATATACAAGAATACAATCATATACTTAATATAAAACAACGAAAAAAATTATGTTAGATACTTGAGAGGGCCCACATTTAGAGTTTGCTTTAGGCCTACAAAAGGGTTGAGCCGGCCCCGGCCGGAGTATTGCCAGAAAGTTCGCTCGAGAAGGATTTCCACTTTTCAGAAGTACAAATCACCATTGGTTGTTTAAACTCGAAAATGAAATTTAAAACACAATAACAAAAAAATGAATTATTTCTTATGAAAATCGGTTTTCAAACACTACATAGAAACAAACACTGCATAATTCTATAAACACTAGACATAAACAACTGGGCAGAGCTTTAATCGTAACAGCGGTGGATGGCGGTGGAGCTTCAAACGTCACAGCGGTGGTTGATGGTGACAGATGATGGCGGCTTTGCTGGGTGGTGAATGGTGGAGTACCGGAGGTGGAAGGTGACGGTTGGCGGCTGAGGGTGGTGCTTGTTTCTTGGTGGGGAACGGTAGAGGGGTGAACATGAAGGTTGAAGGTGGTGTTTGAGATATGTGTGTCTTTTAGGAGGATAAGCTGTATGGGGTGCGTGTTTGTTGGAGCAGGAGAAGATGAAGACCATTGGATTAGTTTTTAATCAATGGTCAGCAACAAATCTTGAAGAAGCACACGGATCGAGCAGCGACGACAATAAGGGCGACAACGAGCACTAGTGGCGACCCACATCTAGGTCGCTGCTATTGCTCGTTATCGCCCCTATTTCTGTCACCGTTAAATCTAAGATTTCTTGTAGTTATGCTATCCATGGTCCATGGAGGTAGTCATGGTGGATTTGTTTAGAGGGAAGTGGAAGCCGCATCGTGGAGGTCAAATGTGATCGTTGAATGTGTTTGTTGAAGGACTGTTAGGACTTAAAAACAATATTTTACAATTAAAACCGTATAAATACAACTCGTTTCTTTCACAAAAACTACACCACACTTCGCATACTACTTTCTTTCTCAATCTCCAAACAAACATTGCACTTTCTTCTATCAGTCAAATGGTCGAGTGTTTGGGTTGATATAGCCGTGAACAAGGTTCGAGGGTCTTGTTAGATATGGCTACAAATCCTCAACATATTTCATGAAAGAGTGGGTAACAAAACCCGAAAAGTATACGACCTCGTGAACAGGTGGTGTATTATCCAATCTAATGGTGTGAAGTTCGAAAAATTGCTCAAAGAGGCAATGAGCAACCAGCAAATGCCAAACGGGAGGATGCCACTCAGGTTGACCTAAGTGAATATAAAGCACACATGAGCTCAAAGATTTGATTCTCACCTTGACTTTGAAGATTGTGCGAACTCATTCACAATGGAAAGAATTACTTATTTAAATTTGATGTAATTTATTGATTTTAAGTCGTGTTATGTTATTTTTAACTTACGTATTATTTGTATTTTTTAGGGGTGTTCATGAGCCGATCTGATCCGAACGAGGGTCTGCTCATGCTCGGATTGAATTACAACCGATCCGATCGGATCGAATTTGCAAAACCGAGCACAAAAGTGATGCTCATGCTCGGATTGAATTTGAATTGATCGGATCGTTTTCGCTCGGTTTTTATCGAATCCTAACTAAAATCGAGTGGATCGTTTTCGCTCGGTTTCGCCCGATTGAATTATAAGGTTGCGTTCAACAAAAACAAATCCTAACTTAATTAAAACATGTCCAACACTTTACTAACAAAAGCAATACATAACTAAAATCATAATTCTAAAAATGTTCTTAACAATATCAAGAAGCACAAAATAAAGTGCGAAATACAAATTTTCATTTAGTTCAAAAGCCATAAACTTCTGGTGTTAGATTTTGGTGTGTGGCAAGGCAACTAGCAGCGACGATATGCAGATCTTCAAAGTTCGAACAATCAGTTTATGAGTATTGTTTTAGGAATTAGGGAGTTAGGGTTAAATTTTTGATATTAACTATTAAGTTGGGCTAGTATATATTTTGGGCTTTTAATTTTTTTTGGGCAAGTATATTTTTTGGGCTTTTAATCTTTAAATATATATATATATATATATATATATATATATATATATATATATATATATATATATATATATATATATATATATATATATATTATTAATAAAAATAATTCGAGCGAAACCGAGCGATCGACGAGCGAGCGGACCTTTGCTCATGCTTGGATTGAATTTGAATCGAACCGATCCGAGCGGCTCATTTACAAACTGAGCGAGAATCGAACGAGCATTTTTCGAGCGATCGTGGAACAGTTTGGACAACCCTAGTATTTTTTAGTGAAATTATAATTTAGTTATTTTAATTTGTTGAATTTGTTTTTTATTTAAAAGATAAAAATGTTCTAGGGTAGTTGAGGGTACTGCTGCAAGTGTTTTGGTGGTTTGAGGATAGTTTTTGATAGAAATAATGTGCAAGCAAGATTAAAGGGAGCGAGAGTACATGAGAGGGGCGCCCTTCCATCATAAGGAGAATTTCTTTTCGTGGGTTAGGAGCAGGTCTAAATTTAAATCTTTAGATTAGAGTATGTGGTGCGATTTTAACGTTAGATATAGTATTTAGGTGTTCTGGGTGTTGTTTGATGTTTTGGTGTTAAAGCTCCTTGTTGACCGATTCTTTTTATATTTATATAGTGGCTGTTAGAACCATCACTACTGCTTTAGTGGTGGCCATGGGTATTTAAGTTCCACCTATGGTGGGCCCGAATGAGTTTTCCCCTTCAGGTCTCAAGTTCGAGTCTGGATGATAGAGGTTTCTCATTGAGGGGTTTAAATTGGGGATCTATTGTGCGAGGGGGCTCTCTAGCGCGTACCCGGTTAAGACAACGTATGCTAAACCTACCGACATTCGCGAATAATTCACACCTTTCAAAAAAAATATAGTCGGCGTTAAAAAGTCAAACCGAAAATAAAAGACTGCGCAGGAGGTTCTAAAGCAACTCACATTGATTGTTTTCTTTGTTTGAGTGTTTTCTTTATTAGCATAACTCGACAAAACTTAATGAATAACATATTTTATAATAAGCATTAAAGCAATCCAACTCCAATATGAAAACTAATAAACCAATTAAATGAACAAACCCATAAACATAATTAATAATTTCTTAGAAGATAAATTATCTTGATATTGGATATATATCTCTTTTTCTAATTTCAAAATCCTTTTTTCTTTCTCTTTTATGTAGGTGCAGAACTTGGATCATTTGAAGATTGCACTTAAGGATATACAATTAGCCACAGAGAACTTTGACGAAAAATATTGTATTGGGTCAGGTGGATATGGTAAAGTGTACAAATGTTACTTGGCAATAAAGATGAAGGGTAAAGATGAACTTACGGAAATGAGTACTGTAGCTATAAAGCGCATCTTCAATAGAGAAGACCGTCAAGGAAAAGAAGGGTTCCTTGCTGAAATTGATGTGCTGAGTAGATGCGAGCATCCCAACATAATCTCACTACTTGGATTTTGTGTTGAAGATAATGAAATGCTTCTGGTGTATGAGCACGCTCCTAAGAAAAGCTTGGATGGTTATTTGGGAAGCACTAACAAGGTTAATCCTACATGGACACAGCGTCTGCAGATGTGTATTGATATTGCACATGGTTTGCATTACTTGCACACAAACATGGGGAGCAAATATGGGATAATCCATCGTGATATAAAAAGCGACAATATTTTGTTGGGAGAGAACTGGGAAGCTAAGATTGCTGACTTTGGGCTATCTAGAGTTCACCATGGATATCATCATGCGAGCACCATCAAAACAAATCATATTGCAGGCACAAATGTGTACTTGGATCCAGAATATGCTAGGACAGGTCAGCAAAAAAAAGCATCAGATATATACTCCTTTGGAGTAGTACTATTTGAGATCTTCTCAGGGACGTTGGCCTATGATCAAAATTACATTTGCGAAAATGAAAACGGGCTTGCACCCATCGCAAAAAAACACTTTGAAAAGGGTACACTTGACAAAATATTGGATCCGAAAATAAGGGATGAAACTCATGAACTCATTTCTACTCTAAAAGTAGGACCTTGTCTTGAATCTTTGAATGCATTTTCAAAAATTGCTTATCGATGTTTGGCAATAAGTCAAGCAGAACGACCAACAATTGAAGAAGTCATCAAGGAGCTTGAGAAGGCATTAAAGTTTCAAGTAAGTTAATTGTTTTAAAATACAATATTGCTAACCATATCCCTTAAGCCTATGGTTAAGATGATCCTTTTCTTCATGCTCCTTATTGATAGTAGTAAGTGGTAGTGCATGTGATTGTTCATTTAGATTTTAGTGGATGTATTCCCTTGTCTTTCGGCTATCAACGCCACCACATAATGCATGATTAACCATCCCCCTCTTTTAACGTTATTTTCACGAAATTAGTAAAATAATGTTAAAATTAGTGCACTTTCACTTTGGGCGCTTGGGGGACTAAAGTGAAAGTGCACTAATTTTAACGTTATTGTACTAATTCGTGAAAATAACGTTAAAAGAGGTGGATGGTTAATCATGAATCATGTGGTGGTGTTGATAGCCGAAAGACAAGAGAGTACATCCACTAATCGGCATTTGTCTCAATTGCTGAGTGTTATGTGCCTTATGTCCAAAGCTTGATGCAAAACTACAATCGAGCCGGGGGGTCTCATTGGAAGCAGTTTCTCTATTCCTACGGTGTAGGGGGCTGTCTACATCTCACACTCCTCAGACCCAACCTTAGCTTTGCTATTGGTGGGATATACTGAGTATGATGATGATGATGATGATGAGGAGGAGGAGGAGGAAGATTTTATGACAATGTTAATTTAAGCAGCCTTAAATTTTCATAGGATAACCAGTGTATAAAAAGTAAGTATTTTTTCTTTTGTTTCAATTATACTTTTAGAATTGACATTTGTGGTTTATATTTTATCAACTATACATTAACTGTATATGAAATTGGGTAATTATCCTTCAAATTAAGGTATGTACGTAGTTCTATTCAGTTTCTGCTTTTTAGGGCATGTTATTAAGTTGAATATACATTCAAATGTAATGTTTATGACATAATTCACAGGAAAATCGAAAGGATGCCTTCAAATTCTGACTTGAAGACATAAAGTTCGGGGTAGAAAACTTCAGTGATGACAACTGCCTTACAAAAGGACACCGGATGCTATACAGAGGAAAAGTTCAATACGTTAATGGACATAAGAAGGTTCTTGTAAAGCGGTTTCACAGATCTTGTCATGGACATGGTTTTTTGAGAGAATTTGAAGTTCTTTTCAAGCGTAAACAAGAAAATATCATAGGTCTTGTGGGCTACTGTAAAGAACTAGATGAAAAAATCATTGTTTATGAGCATGCTTCTAATGGATGTCTGAGTAGGTATTTGAATGACGCTAGCTTTTCATGGTACACAAGACTTAAGATATGCATTGATATTGCAAACGGGTTGAAATATCTTCATGGAGGCGATGGAGGACAAGATGTGGTGATACATAGAGACATAAAAAGTTCCAACATTCTACTCACCAAGGACTGGAAAGCAAAAATTTGTGGTTTTGAGCTTTCCCTAACATATCCAACAAATCAGAAGATGGAGCTTGCCACCAGTGATGTTGTAGGATCACCTGGCTATTGTGACCCATTGTATTGGAAAACACATACCTTAACCAAAGAATCTGACATTTATTCACTTGGTGTGCTTTTATTTGAAATCTTGTGTGGAAGATCCGCATGTCTTGAGGAGTACACAGATGACCGTCGGTTTTTAGATGTATTGGTTAAACGTCACTTTCAAGAAGAACCACTTAATGATATATTGTTTGAGGGCATAAAGGAACAGATTGTGCTGAAATCATTGTTTACATTTCAAGAAATTGCATTTCAATGCTTACATGAAAAGAAAGAAGAACGACCAACAGCCGGTGAAGTGGTAACAGAACTTCAAAAAGCATTGGAATATCAAGTAAGTTTTAACATACTTACAGAACAGTATTATGAAGGTTGAAGGTATATGAGTATTATACATCGTATAAACTAGAATATCCAATAAAAAGATAACAAGAGATGAATAAACGAACAAGTATTAAACAACTTATTTTTCATGGAATATATTCAAGAAAGTTTACTTCTAATATATAAGGATGAATATGATAATCAATTTAAATATGTTGAATGTTCTGGTTTACCATCAATGCCTAGATACATGAGTATCGACAGGGAAATGAAAACGAGTTTTTAAAATTTAGATGAGTGATGCCTCGAAAAATTTAGCTTAACTATATAAGTTATATGCAGGAGGCTTTTGAAATATGGGAGGCCAAATTGCCTAGAAACTACAAAGAAATACTTCAGTCATCAAAGTGCCCTAAGATTCACTCCACCATAGCAACAAAGGATATCTACAACACACTCTCCAAGGGTATCCTCCTTAAAGATGATAATCTGGTACTTTGTTCCTTGTCATATGCTATTTTGTGTTCCATGGATTTTGTTAAACTTTTAAACGTTACTGAATCATTTATCACAAGATTCCCATCTCACAAAGAGATGGACCATATTTGTGTGCCTAAACAGATTAAATATATGTGCTCTTACTATACCTAGTTTTCTCTAATATACACAATTCCACAATTTTTATAAATCCTTTTAAATTTTTATAGCGTGGTTAACCCATACACCCACTAAACCTTCCTAAATCTACACATTTTGTCCACTGAGGAACTAGAACCCTCAACCTAGGTACAACTACGCTGTTGGATAATCTTGATGGTTTGCGTCAAAGTTGGGTCATGAAATTAAATTCAGTTTGCATTTATGGGTCAAGTAGTGAAGTGTCATGTGTGTAATTAATTCGGGCACATACAGTATGTAGGTTCGAATTAGTATGCAGGTTTAGAGTGTTTGCTTCCTAGAGTTATCAATAAAGCATCCCTACATTTTGCTGTTTCCGTTCATATGATAGAAAGATTTATTAAACTTAATTATATTTATGATATGTAATTGTACTTATACTCTTATAACTTAGAACTCAGATCATGTTGATAAGTTATGGCGGGTGATAAGCGGGTTATTTCGAAAACTGTTTAATGACAGTTTTCCCGCCAAACTTAACCGCCATGTTCACTCATATAAATATTAAGGGTCCGGCTGCATTCTCCGGCACCAAGACATTCAATAACAATTCGTTCTTGTTTTGTCCATTCGTTCCATTCGTTTCAATATTCATTCAATCATGTCGATCAATTCCGCTGCCAAGTATTCAGAGATGCACCGTGATGAAGATAATGATCATGGGCATTTGCCAACATGTAGTATCAGAGCCACTTCATCAACTCTGCCATGCCAACACTGTCATGAAGAACAAATCGAGAGGGAGAAAAGAAATCAAAGAACAAGATTGTGCTTTTACTGTCACCGACCAGGGCATTACATTTACGAATGTAAATCGAAAGAAAATGATGAAAATACACAACTGATTAATCAAGCAGTAAATGCCGGAATCCGGACTCAAAGGATATCTGCAGAAGATCGGAACGAAATGATAGTGACGGGAACCGAAGGCGGTATGTGGGGAGACATATGGTATGTTAGTAATTCGTTCTCACATCATTATGCCGGTAACATAAATGTTTTTAAACGGATAAAACATTTAGTGGGGGTTGAAACGAATTCTGGGGAAAATGAATTTCTGTTTATGCGAGGCATAGGGGCTGTAGAAGTTAAGTCAAATAATGAAAGATTATTGATTCAAAGCGTTTTTTATACGCCTGAATTAGACAGAAATGTTCTAAGTATGAATCAACTGACTTTGCAAGGATTCACGGTCAATAAGGCCGGAGATACTTGTAAGATTTTTCCCATGTTCTCCCCTCCGGTAGTTAATTCGGTAAATGAAATCACGGGGTTATCCAAGGAAGATGAATTGGGTTTAAAAGAAAAACAAAAGGTGATAAGTTTGAATGATGTTAGTGAAAGATATAAAGAAGAGTATCTGAATTCGTATTTTGAGGACCTGCATGTCTCCTCTTGTGAAACGGATTGGAGTATCATGATTATAAGGGCATTCGAATTAAAAAATTTCAGTGATTGCAAAAACTTATTGAACATGCTGGAAGATGGGAAGTTTGTATTTCATTACAAACATGAATTAGGAAAAAAGTTTGAAGAAATGATACTCTGGTTCATCACAGTTTTCTTGGGCATAACCACAAGGCCAATTCCTCCAATGATGATCGACAGCAGAAGAATAGACTTACTAAGTCTATATATGATTGTAGAAAGAGACGGAGGTTACCGGAGTGTAACAGAAGATAATCTTTGGCCGATAATTGCCAAAGATATGGGTTACGAATATAAAGATGGAGAGTACATGAGGGTAGTTTATGCCATGTACTTGGATGTTTTAGTTTATTACTACAGGTTCAAAGATGTACAGGAGAAAGCATGTGATTTAGAAAGAATGAAGGAAAAGGAAGCGGCACCAGAAAGCAGCCATGGAAGAAGTGCAAGTGCAGAAGTGATTAAGGATGTGACTGCAATGGACCATTATGCACTTTATGCGGGCAACGAAGGAGCATGGAACATGCAAAAGAAACGAAGGAAGTTCGATTTCAAGGAAGCCCGGAAGGCCGTCGATGAAGCCAATGAAAGTGTACTCAAGTTTGCTGCCAAACGTAATTAAGTTTAGGGGGAAGTGATAGAAAGATTTATTAAACATAATTATATTTATGATATGTAATTGTATTTATACTCTTATAACTTAGAACTTAGAACTCGGATCATATTGATAAGTTATGGCGGGTGATAAGCGGGTTATTTCGAAAACTGTTTAATGACAGTTTTCCCGCCAAACTTAACCGCCATGTTCACTCATATAAATAATAAGGGTCCGGCTACATTCTCCGGCACCAAGACATTCAATAACAATTCGTTCTTGTTTTGTCCATTCGTTCCATTCGTTTCAATATTCATTCAATCATGTCGATCAATTCCGCTGCCAAGTATTCAGAGATGCACCGTGATGAAGATAGTGATCATGGGCATTTGCCAACATCATATACAAATTACTATATATCCTAATATAAAAGCATTCCTTCTTATTACTGTACAAAGAAGAATAAATAAACCATAGAGTCGGGTCTATACCAACGTTGGTGACAAACCCTTTCGTATGAATCCATTTAGTTACTGGTTTGTTCTGTAACAGTGGTTTTCAATTGGCAATAATGGAGAAAGTGTCGAGATGATAGCATCAAGGTTATTTTCATTTAAGAACCGTTGGTCACACAGGTGGCGATCAATTCAAGAGTCAAGGTTCTACTCTCTTTCTCTTTATGTTTATTTCTTTAGATTAGATGTTCCATATAACCATATATCATAACAAGCCATCAGAAGTGAGAAATTACATTTGTGTTCAAATAATCTAATTCAATAAATCTAATACTTTATGATCACAAGTGCGCAATCAACAAAAATCAAAATCTTAAACTTATATATATAGTTTAGAAAACTTGGAAATTTTTCAGGAAAAACACCAAAAATTAACTATTCAGAAACATGTTCAACCATAGTTATACAGGAAAATGCTAATGAAACGTACAAAACTCAGTTTCCAACTTACAAGTATAATAAATTAATAATAAGAACTTTGAAACATTGTCTACTTCTCAAAACCATACCCGAATTTGATATATAAAACCATGTGCAGGTTTGCGAAAGTAGAAGAGATGTTAGATATTTCGAATCTGAATATCCAAATCAATATAAGAACACAGCTTTTACCATCCAATGTAAAATATAGCGTTCACCTTGTCTTCAAATTTTGCGGTCCAAGAAAGTCACATGCTAAAAGGATGTATGTGAACCTGAAGTACACAATGGGGAGTGAAAACTTACATGCATATTTTGCAACATGGAGACAAGACCACTGGATGACGATTGAATTGTGTCGATTCTCAAATCAGAAAAAAGATACTAATTTTGAGGTTCTACTTGAGGGATTTTCACGATGTTATTGTGATAGTCGTGCCATCTATATTGAAGGCATCGAGTTTCGAGCTATTGACAATGCAAGTTTAAGCATAACTTTTAATTTTTCTTTTAGATTTTTTGTATACATTCGTGACTGGAACTACCTGCTTAGGTAACATTCTCATTTTCTGCACGACAATCATAACATGGTCTTACCATCTTTATCAGGTGGAACAAGAAAAAACCAAAAAGGGGGGCGTGAGACTCCTTGGGGGAGCTGTGAGCCGGGACCCCAGTTTCATTAGTGCTTTAGCTGCGCGACGAGCTTCCCGGGCAGTGGACCTCATGAGTAGTCTTTCGCAACTCCGAGACCCGCAAAGTGAGCTTCTCCTGCTGCGCTCTTGCATGGGTGTCGCCAAGCTCCTTTTTGGTCTGCGAACTTGTCAACCTGTATTTGTAAAGGAGGCGGTATCCTTATTCGATAAAGGGCTACGGGGAGCTATAGAGGACATTGTGGTGTGTGGGGGTCCGTTTTTTTGGGATTTTCAGTGGCGGGTTGCTTCTCTGCCCTGTAAGATGGGGGGGCTGGGGCTTCTATCGGCCATGGATGTCTCCATTTACGGTTTTGTTGCCTCGCGAGCTCAATCGTGGGGGCTGCAAGATCACATCTTGCGCGAGAGTGGGGTTGTTGGAATGGATGGGGATTATGACATGGCTCTGGGGGAGTTGCATAGACACCTCCCGGATTTGGATATTGGCGGTTTCGCTAACAGGGACACCGCCCCACCGAAGACCCAGAAGACTTTGTCGAGTGCTCTGTTTTGTCGTATCGCTCAGAATATTGGATCAGATTTCTGTACGACCCCTCGTCAGAACGCCGTCCTAGAATGCTTGCGGGGCCCCCACGCCCAAGATTTTCTATCGGTCATCCCCATCGAGGGCTTAGGCCAAAAGATGTCAGCCGTTGAATATCGTGCTATCTTAAAATATCGGCTCATGATTCCTATGTTCCCTGATGATGAGCAATGCCCGATTTGCCGGAAAGCTTGCTTAGACCAATTTGGGGAGCATGCTCTGCACTGTAAAGAACTGCCAGGTTTTAAGTATAGGCACGACTGGGTGCGGGATGTCTTGGGGGACATCCTCAAACGGGCGGGGATCTCGGTGAAGAAAGAAGCCCCCGTAAACTTTTTGACAGATCCGAGGGAAGGAAGATCCACATTGCGCCCCGCGGACGTTTTAGTTTTCGGGTGGGATGCAGGTAAACACGCTTGTGTTGATCTTACCGGGGTTTCCCCCCTTGTAGGCTTTCGGGATACAGGTTTTGTCCCTGGGCAGGCGATTGCAAGGGCGGCAGCAAAGAAAATGGACAAACATGCCAAAGCCTGCGAGGATAATCAACATTCCTTTATCCCTTTTGCCTTTGATACCTTTGGTTCGCTAGCCCCAGAAGCCATCAGATTTCTTGAACGGGTCCAACAGGTTGTTCGCAGCAACATTTCGTCTCCTAGAGATCGGGGTTTCGTTTTTACTAGGTTAGGTTTCGCTATTCAAAAGGGGGTAGTGGCGCAGCTTGTTGCCCGCTTACCGGCTATCTTGGTGTAATTTGGTTGACCTTATATATAAAATATTGCCATAATTTGGTTTAAAAAAAAAATCAAATTTTAATTAAAACAAAAAAAAAAAAAAAAAAAAAAGTTAAAGGATGTCCAAAACGTCTTGACATCACCAATTAAAATGAAGATAAAGAAACATCAGATGCTTTGGTACCCGCTATGTTCAATCAAAAGAAAAGTTTATCATAAGGAATATTCTGAGGGGATTGTGTATTACTTTTCTAGTGTGACGCTTTTTAATTCAAAATCCTCCGTCCGCTCCAGGTTTGCCTTGTTTTTTTTGCCTAATTTCATGATATTATCTCATTGAAACGCTCACTACCCCTTGTGTATTTTCTTTATATACGCATCCTCATTAAGCCTAGCGAAACTGGTTGGAGGTATGTTAATGGTATCTGATTGAAACATATTGTTTCACACACTATATCTGCTTTTATGGCAGCAGAGGAGACAAACATTATTACCGGTGGGTGGTGTTAGCGACCAGTTATAAGTTAGTTTAATTGGAGTGCACCATTGTATGATTTGACTAACCTAAATCAACCCATTTAGCTAAACAAAAATTACCGAATTAACTCAATTACATAACAATGGGTCTAAATTATATCTATCAGACATGTATTCATATTAATTGTACCTCTTAGATGTTGTTTTGTATCCCTTAAATAATATGATGTCTGTTTAAGAAGGTAATCACATGGTATATCTTACGTGCAGAGTTCACTGGACATATAAGGTTCCACGGCGTTCAGTATTTTGTATCAAGTGGTATATAGGTAAATGTCCTATGGTGTCACCAAATACAGAATGTGCATGTTACCTTGTGTTCAAGCTTTCCGAAAGATGTCACGGTTTGCATTGTCCCGTTATAGTACGAGATCAACTTCACTGGAAAAGTAAAGAGATTATTTATTTTAGAACCCCTAGCTTATGGAATTTACATGATACGGATCATGTTCCAAAAAAGAGGAGAGATGGATGGATGGAGGTCATTGTTTCGAAATTCAACTTTGATTTTGCGCCTGAAGAGGGTTATCTGTATCAGAATCTGAAATTCATATGCTACGAAGGGACTAGGTCTGGCCTTATTATACGTGGCCTCGAGTTTCGACCAATGTAAGATTGGATATTACCTGATGTATGTTTTATTTCAAAATCCATTGCATGTTTTCATAGACTTAAATATAAAATTAAAAATATATAAGCTTTTATTTTTCTGCCAGATTTTCTCAATACAAACATTTAAATTGACAATGTAAATTGAAAACCGGCAAATTACAACTAATTATAAATAAAAAAATGTCAGATTACATAATTTAATTGGTTCTAATACAAACCATCAAAGTATCCTAACAGAATAACATTCGTCTTCATCTTGCGTCAACCCACGCTCTTTCACATTATTGATATCGGCTTGCATACTTCTAACTATGTACATCTCATCAAATATTTCATCATCTTCCTCGTAGTAAAATCTGTCCCCGTCACTCACCAAATTGCTGCAACAAAAATAAATCTACAACATATAAATAGTGGAAATTGTGTTGGTTGTTAAACCAAGCACAACCCGTGTTCTAGTTTTAATAGGTTCCAGCCCTACCTGTTCAACGTTTTCTAGTTACTATCAAGACATTAGTTTCTTATAAATATTTACAAAATGGACAAACAAGTGTTCTTGTGTCAAACCAAGATGGTCCTTTTTAACAAGTACTTGAATAATAAAGAGTGTAAAACATGTACCATTCCAACCCCTTACCAAATTCGCCCATCAAGCCACCTTTATCAGTCTATCATACTTGCACCTAGAATTATTTACAGCATTTTATAAAAGCGAATTTATCTAATCACCTACCTTTAACAGCTGAACTATACGTTTGAGCTTCCTACTGTAGAACTAGAAATTGTTTGACCATCTATGAGAACACAAACATCAGATATCAAATACAATACTCGGTGACGGAAATATAAACATTAGTAATTACAAAGTGCCTTTTTCTATGTACGAGTCAGCATCAAGTGACGGAGAAAAGTCGGGTGCTGGCGTACCAGAGGACGTTACTTAGGAGGTACAGAAAGGAAGTGTTTGTGTTGAGGGGTCTATTTCAGGTCACGCCTCTCGCAATGAAGGTGATGCTGAATAAGAAGTGGAGAGGATGGAAAAAGCTGCTCCTGAGCAGGCTTCTGTTAGTGCCCCTATTTCTAAAGATGTAAGTGCCGGCGCGGCTGCCAGTGAACTGGCCCTTATGTCTATAGTCGTGTTGAGCTATCCCCTATTCGTCCAAATGAGACTCCTGGCGATTAGCGATCATTTGATGACAGCCGCGCGGGGGAGGTCCATGCCCCTGTCTGGAAGGGTACCTTCTATTGACGTTGCCCCTTGTCACAAGTGGTTTAAGGGTACCTTCCCGTTGGGCTAAAGTCAACCATTAGTGGAAACGCTCCCACAATCAGCTATATAACTCTCATCTACTCACCCAAGCTAATCAAGTTTCCACCGGCAATCAAATTACGCGAGAGTGGAGAACAATGTATTGTGAAAGAGCATTGTTTGAAGAAACTTGGCGTCGTTTGGCTGCAGACGAGAAACTCTTTCAACTTGCCAAGGCTGAGCTAGCTAAGAAGCAGGCGCAGTTTGAGGCAGATAAGAAATATGAAGAATGGGGTGCATTGGGCGCTAAGAAATAACTCAAGGAAGAGGAGAATATGCTTGTTGAAGAGCGTAAACGTTGGGCCGATGCTTTTAAGCGAGACAATGCCAATACGCATAAGGCTCGCGAGGAATATGTGTGATTGAAAGCACAAGCTGATGCCCTTTCAAAGAAAAATGTTAAGCTTCAAACCCAACTTGATGAAGCACGGTCCCATCGTGAGAGAGCTGAACAAAGACAAGTTGAAGCTGAAGCCACTTCTTTACAGCAAGTTATTGAAATTAGAAGTCTAACCGCCGAATTGTTTGAGCAGGAGGAGCACAAAGAAAAACTTCTTGCGCGCGAAAGAGAATTATCTGGTAAAGATGCGGATATCGCTGAGTTGAAACGCCGCTTACTAGAAAGCTAAGATAAGTGTGAATCATTGGAGATCGACGTTGCCACGGAAAAGGAACGTGCAGATGCTGCCGAACTGGCACGCAACATTGCTCAAACGTCCTTAAATGTAGCTCAATACAATTACACTTAGGCGTAGACCATGCTGGAGACTTTAGTGAATAACTCAGTGTGGCTCCAAAAGCATGGCATCGTTCACCCAAATGTTATCTTTTACTTCCCAAAATTTCTCTTATTTTTTTTCTAAATGTGTTATTTGCTTCGCGTAGGTTGCCAATGATGTTTTGAACTCAGTGGAGTTGCACAAGACCGTTGTCGTGCTTACAATAGACATTAGTTCTGTTGGCCATCAAGATGGTTACACTGAATGTGTTACACAAGTGAACGAAGGCCTAATGGTTCGATGGGATGATCGGTTCTTGACCACGAATGGAAAAAAAACGTTGAAGCTGCGTTCATTGTGTCGCAACCCCTGACCCCTTGCCCCGAGGGTGGGCGTCCGCGAGATGCACAGAGCCGGTGGTATCAGTGTTTATTAATTTGGTAGCGGAATTTAAACATCAGGACCGTAGTTAGGAAATAGTTTATCAGAGTTAAAACACCATTCTTTTTTAAATAATAAATACATGGGACAAAACCCAAATTTCCATTACAATATGTTTATAGGGATTAACCCTAATTTATTGAAATAAAACTTCTTTTTATTTAGGTAACTTTTATAGCCACTTTTCCAAGCCTTTAGTGCTCTCCAGCTGACTTCTATTAGCTTCACATTAAGTTACCTGAAACGCGTTTTAAAAAGGTTTTATCAGCAAGAAATACTGGCGAGTGCATCCCAGTTTAATCAAAACAAGTTTTTATATCTTTATAGTATTGAGAGCGATTACAATGTTTATATATACCCAATTACCACCCACGGTACTGTCAATTCTGACTTATGGTCATGCTACCATTCGCAAATAGTAAAAAGTAATGTATACAAAACCCCAACATACCGACAGTAATTGTATAATACATAGAATCAATCACTGTTATCATAATTTAAAACATTTGAGGTTTTGGTAAAACAGAGTGGTAGAAAAAGAGAATGACTCACTTCGCTGACTTAGATAATATTACTGCTTCCTGGTGACTTCCTGGTTATAATCTATTTAAACAAGGCATACGTGTTAGCAAAATAACCCAAATTACATTAGTCCATACAACCGAGATGGAAATCCAACGAACTGAGTCTGGCAGAGCCTTAACATGTGTTACGGAGCCCTAGATCAATCGGGTAGAGTAACCAATACGTAACCGGGGGTTATAATACTTACAACGAGGCAGAGCTTCGCTTTTTAGGGGTATTATTCCCGAGTAATATTACACTATTACTTTGAGAGAGAGAGAAATAAAATGAGCGCCGAATAACTGAGACTTCGTTTCCTATTTATAGGCCTGATTAAGGTCGGCTCGCGCCCCGCGACCAGCATGAGCTAGTCTTTTGCGGCCCGCGAGAACCCTAGACTAGGGTTTAGGTTTGGCGAATCACCACCTAGCTTCACCACGCACAGGGACACATGGCATCATGAGGGCTCGCCTGGTGTCAATGGGTCGCGGCCCGCGACTCCTTTTCTTAAGGGGGTCACGCCCCGCGAGAAGGCTAGATTTTTGTTTTTATTTGATTTTTAATAATATAAATGTATATTAGGGTTGTTTTTCGTATACAGGGCATATTATAGGCAGTTTATGGCATGCTAAGGGTGTTAGGAGGGCTGTTATATCCTCCCCATCTTGTTTTAGATCTCGTCCTCGAGGTCTACTGGAACAGGTGTGGATATTTCCGTTGCATCTCTGAGTCAAGCTCCCAAGTGTATTCTAGTCCTCTCTTGGAATCCCATTTCACTTTAACTAAAACTAATCTCTTGTGTTTGAGATTCTTGATCTTTCTATCTTCAATCTGTAGTGGTTTCTCTACAAACTTAAGTTTCTCATTTACGTCTATATCCTTAAGAGATATTACTAATGATTCGTCTGCTAAGCATTTCTTGAGATTACATACATGAAATACGTCATGTATTCCTGCCATTTCCTCTGGCAGTTGTAACTTGTAAGCTACTGGTCATATTCTTCTGATACTCTCAAAAGGTCCAACGTATCTGACCACTCTTCTCCATGGAGAAACTTTTAATAATACCTTATCTCCTACTTGAAATTCCAATGGTTTTCGTCTGTTATCAGTATAACTCTTTTGACGATCGCGGGCTGCTTTTAGTCTTTCCTTTACTTGAATAATCTTGTCAGTTGTTTT